>QRFJ01000166.1:0-59375 GCA_006176705.1 Cocos nucifera | reverse complement strand
CTAAACTTCATCTCCTTTCTCCTCTCCACATCAAAAGGGTTTTGGACTTAGTGTTGGTGCATTCCAGATCAAAAAAAGGCGATCAAAAGAAGAAGGCTGCACTGCTGCAAAAGGACGACTGCAGATCTTCAAAAGAGTTTTGAAGATCTCCAGATCAGATTCAGATCTGATTTTTTGGAGGCATGATAGAGAGAAGAGGATCTCCAGATCCAACCCGAGTGGAATACCGATAGAGGCCAGGCGCTTGCGTGGCTAGATCTAGAACCTTCCGCTGCAATCAGGATCATCTACAGGTAATAGGATTAACCCAAATCAGGTAAATTAAATTTGATGTAATTTATCTTTTATTTATTTATTATTAAAATAATAAGAATTAGAATCTGAAATATATCAAAGATCTGATTGGGATCAAGAGAAAAATTTTTGAAATATATTCTCTTGATCTGATCAGATCTGTCGAACCTGGACCGAGAAATAGGATTTCCCTTCAACTGGTATCAGAGCCATGGTTTCTCAAATTGTTTTAGATCTAATTTTTAATTTTTATTTTGAATTAAAAATAAAGTGATTTAGATGTCACTGAGATGTGATCAGATCTAAAATTCAAAAAAAATTAAATAATGATTTGGATCTAAGAACATGAAGAATGCATGGACTAGTTCTAGAATAGAATAGTTTTGCATGATCTTGATTAATCTGATTAAATCATATTTTAGGATCTTTCTTATTTACTATTTTTTGATATTATAAGTGTTTATAATAACATCTGATAAACGTAAATAAAAATTATTTAATTTGAATTATCATATGGAGATTGGATAGATGCATTCTAGACTAGTTGTAGAATAGTTTCTACATAATTATCTAGATTGAATTTATTTTGATTAGATCAATTTAAATCTAATTTTATAGATTATTATGAGGATAATTTAGATCTGAAAACATGCACAATATGATACATGAGTATGTATGCAAAATTATGCCTTGATATAGATCTAAATTTGTATATGAGATATGTTGATATTAGATCGATATACTGTTTTGAATAAGATTACATGTTCCTGATTAAGCGTTCCTCTTGGCCGTCCGGTCATAGAAACGTAGAGGGTTTAAAAGGCCTCTTCTTTCCATTCGATGGGGGTGTTCTTATGATGTGTAGGAGTGCTGCGTTTCGTCCTAATCAAAAACCCAAAACTTACTTTCTGCAAAACCCTAGATCCTGAAACCCTAGGATTATTGTGCATTATTTTGTTTAGAACCCAACTTAATTAAGAATTAAGTATAATGGAAATTAATTAGGTCTAAAATTGAGAATTTTAAGTATCTATGATATATAAATACTGGAGTTCGGGCTTGGGTAAGCTCAAATTAGGTCTAAGCGGTTGATCAAATTACCGGAATCAAGAGTGGTTGGTAGAGGGGATCAACAATGCTAAATGACCAGGTATGCCCAATAAGTATTAAAGTTTGGGTCAATGATCGAGTCACAATCAAGCAAGACCTAATTAGCTTCAGAGTTGAGAGCGTGGATTAGGCTAACCCATTGGTTCTGACTCAATAAATTTGGGTGTCCTAAGGGTAAGTTTTGGCATAGACGACCGACTGGCTTTTTAATTTTGAAAGCTACTCGTCTGAATGCGTTCTTGTACGAGTTAATGGCATATTTTCCACCGGTCCTCAACCTTACCGGCCATATCTTGTTGGACACATTTTGATCTAAGGGGTAATATATCCCGAAGCTAACCCAATGCCACTAGGTTTAGTCTATAATTGTTATGACTAAGCCAAGTCTAGTTTAATGAGACTGAATCAATTCTCCTAAGAAAAGATTAAGTCCGGAGGTCTTTCCACCATTATAAGGACGTGCGGGCGCCTTCCCGGGTGATTGTTCTCGGCTGGATATAGTGGCCTCAGTTGCATCCGGGAAAGACGCAAACCATGTCTATTAGGCATGGATGCTGATGGCCTGGAGGAATGAGTTGGGCTTAATATTTTGGATACGATGAGGACCCAATTAGGAACCCCAGTCTATGCAAAAATGAGTGGGTCTTGACTTAACTAGGAGTGGATAATATTCCGGATACGGTGAGATTCATGAATTAGGAGACCCAGGTTGGGTGCACCATGATTAAAGAATCATTGAACAAGAGTTGTATCACTTCATTGGCTTTAACCCATCACCAATAACGTGTTAGGTGAGGTGATGAGTCAGTTTGTGGAGACCGCACCACCCACTAGAAATTATCAATTGCGGAGATTTTCGCATCTCTACAGAGGGAGTGTAGGAGCCGAAAAATAGTGGGGAGCTAAATTTATTTTAAAAATAAATCCCTAAACAAATTGGGTCAAGTCAAAATTATAATATCTAAACTTAGAATCTTTGACTCTCTACAGGAAAAATGTCTGCGTCCAACCCACTGGCACCGTTATCCTAGACACAACATAGACTGACCTGGACCAATTAATAAATTGGTCAGGAAACTATAAAATTGTTTTGGGTTCCGAGAAGTTAACCATGTTTTGGGACCAGGCCCTCCCATATTACCAGCACCGTTCCATCTGTTTGAAGAAGAACGGTCTTGGAAAAATGGATTGACGCAAGACAATAAGGCAGATACTACATGTGGGGCTCGATGGTCTGATGAGCTCCAGCGCCAACATGAGAAGATATCGGACTGCTCGCCAAAGGTTGGCTCACCTGTAGGAGATGTTTGGTGAAAGAGTCGCGCCAGCCAAATATCAAGTCATAAAATGACATTTTAAGGCTAAGTATGCGTGATGGGCCAGTCAGTCCAAGATCACGTCTGACAAGACGCGAAGAGACATGGAAGAGCTTGAGAAGCTCGGTGTGAAAGTTGGACTTGGATCTGCAGAACGATATCATTCTGCAATCCTTGACTGATGCATATGGGCAATTCATCATGAATTACCACATGCATAAACTTCAGAATTCCTTGGCGAGTTGATGAATATGCCTGGTTTACCACTGAGCTTTCTATGAAAGGTTCTAAAGGCTCAGTTCTTGCTATGGAACGACTCTTCCAAAAGAAAGTCTTATGGAAAGAAAAAAAGTCTGTGAAAAAGCAAAAAGGTGAAGGATCAAAGAAGAAGAAGGCAGAACCGAGAAAAAGGCCGATGGCAAAGGAAAGTGTCTTCCATTGCAACAGCGATGGCCATTGGAAGCGGAACTGCCCACTTACCTGGCCACCCTAAAGAACAAGAAGGAAGTCCTTCTGGAGTATGCTCGTATTGAGTCTAAATCTTACGGTTTCTTCTGCATCCAGTTGGGTGCTTGACTCTGGATCTAGTGCTCACCTATGCACTTCTATGCAGGGTCTTGAGGATAGCAGGAGGCTGAGGGATGGAGACATGATCCTACACGTTGGTAATGGAGCAAGAGTTGCTGCAGTAGCCATGGGAACATACCCTCTTCGATTACCATCTGGTTTAGATTTAGTTTTAAAAGACTATTATTATGTGCCTGCAGCTAGCAGGAATTTGATTTCTGTTTCATGCTTAGCACAAGAAGTTATGTGATCACCTTCTTTAAGGACCATTGTAACATCTTTATGAAAGAAATAAAATTGCAAATGGTTTCCTGTTAATGGTCCTTTATCAGTTGCATATTGGATGTACCTGTTTAACTATCGAGCAAAACGTGAATGCCAAACGACCTAGGAATAGTCCAAACGACAGATATTCATGGCACCTAAGATTAGGGTCATATAGTAGAAGAGGATTAACAAATTAGAGAAATATGGGCTATTGAGTCCATTGACTTTTGAGTCATATCAACTTAGTGAATCTTGTCTTCAAGGCAAAATGACTAAACTCCCTTTTGTTGGACATGGGATGAGGGCCACAAGATCTCCTTGCCCTAGTACATTACTGATGTGTGTGGCCCATTCGATGTGCCGCTAGAGGCAATTTTGTCTACTTCATTACCTTTATCGATGATCTGTCTAGGTATGGGTAGTTGTATCTTATGAGACATAAGTCTGAAGCTTTTGAAAAAGTTCAAAGAATTCAGACTGAAGTAGAAAAAATAACTGGAAAACCCAATTAAGGTTCTTCGATCAGATCGAGGAGGTGAATACCTTAGCCGGAATTCCTAGACTATCTTAGAAAAAATGGCATAGTCTCTCAATGGACTCCACCAGGAACACCTCAACTCAATGGGGTTCAGAACGGAGAAGAGAGAAATAGACTCTATTGGTATATGGTTCGATCCATGATGAGCTTCACAGACCTCCTGATTTCCTTTGGGGACATTCATTAAACTTCAATTTATCTACTGAATAGGGTTCCCTCTAAAACCGTTCCTACCACACCGTATGAGATATGGCACGGTAAAAAACCAAATCTGAGTCATCTCAGAATTTGGGGTTGTCCGGCTTATGTCAAAAGACAACAAGCGAACAAGTTAGAGTTTAGATCCTTCAGAGCTCGATTCATAGGATTTCCTAAAGAGTCATTAGGATACTATTTCTACATTCCAGAAGACCACAATGTGATTGTGAGTCGACATGCCATATTTCTTGAAAAATAGTTTATTCAAGATAGTGGCATTGGAAAGCAGATTAAGCTTGATGAGAAAGTCTCACAAGTGGAAAGAGCTAAGGACCAAGTGGAACCAAATCAGGTTGAGCCAATAAGAACACTACCTCCTCCACCTCGTAGATCAGAAAGAGTTTTCCGTCCCCCTGAAAGATACTTAGGTATTATTTCAGAGGAAATATTCCTCATAGGTAATGGTGCTCATGGTGATGATCCCAAAACCTACAACAAGGCGATATCAGATATTGACTCCGAGAAATGGCTTGAGGCAATGAAGTCAGAGATTGACTCGATGCACTCAAACCAAGTCTGGACCTTGGTAGATCCACCAGAAGGGTATAGTACTATTGGGTGTAAATGGATCTTCAAGAGAAAGATTGGTGCAGATGGGAATGTGGAGACATTCAAGGCTAGACTGGTGGCAAAAGGTTATAATCAACGTGAAGGCATTGACTATCAGGATACCTTTTCCCCGGTAGCTATGCTAAAATCCATCCGCACATTGCTTGCCGTTGCAGCCTATTTTGATTATGAAATATGGAAAATGGACGTGAAAACGGCATTCCTAAATGGATATCTTGAGGAAGATAATCTATATGGAACAGCCGCTAGGTTTCACATCCAGTGATTACTGACAAGGTTTGCAAGCTGCAAAGGTCCATATATGGACTTAAGCAAGCATCTCGGAGCTGGAACACTGTTTCAATGATTGGATCAAAAAGTTTTGGTTCATCAAAAATGAAGAGGAACCATGTGTTTTCAAAAGGGTCAGTGGGAGTGCTGTTGTGTCTTCCTCGTATTATACGTGGATGACATCCTCCTTATTGGGAATGATATTCCCATGTTGACATCAGTCAAGATGTGGTTGTCCAAGGAATTCTCCATGAAAGACCTAGGTGAAGCATCCTTTATTCTAGGAATTAAGGTCTATAGGGATAGACCGAATAGGATGCTAGGACTTTCACAGAAGATGTACATAGAGGAAGTACTAAAGAGGTTTAGTATGGAAAAACTCTAAGAGGGGATTAATACCCTTCAGACATGGTATTCATCTTTCCAAGAAGATGTGCCCCAGCACACCTGAGGAAATAGAACGCATAAGCAAGATCCCTTATGCTTCTGCAATAGGGAGCCTCATGTATGCCATGCTATGTACACGACCTGATATAGCCCATGCTGTGAGTGTCACAAGCAGATATCAGTCAAATCCAGGTGAAGAACACTGGACTTCTGTGAAATGTATCCTTAAGTACTTGAGAAGAACTAAGGATATGATGTTTGGTCTTTGGTAATGGAGAGAACTCCAAGTTCAGGGATACACAGACTCGGACTTCAATGTCTGATATAGAATGATCGAAAGTCGACATCTGGAAGTCGGTTTGGTGCAATGGTGGAGCTGTCAGCTGGAGAAGAGTTTCCAAGCAACTGTGATAGCAGATTCCACCATGGAAGCAGAATATATAGGTGCATCAGAGGGCTGCAAAGGAGCATTTCGGTACAAGAGTTTGCTGCAGAAATTGGAGTAATGCCATCAGATGCCATTCCTCTTTACTGCGACAACAATGGCGCCATAGCCCTTGCTAAGGAGCCGAGGTCTCACCAGAAGTCCAAGCACATGAGCGGCGATCATCTCATCCGCGATTAACTTGAGAAAGGTTTACGTTGAGGTCTGCTAGAGGAGTTAGAGTATTGACTCCGAAAGACGAAGATAAGTGTAGTCCTAGGGCTAGGACCGGTTTGGTCCTAGGATGGAGGTTCAGCCCTCCACGATCATAAGGCCCTAATTTGAGTCTCATGGGGGGCTACTTAGAGTTCGGATCAGGTTTGGATCCATGGAATTGAGTGCATGATCAGACTATGGGTGTACATGGGTTTGGATGAGTGCATTAGGACTGAGTTAGTCCAAAAAGTTTTTTATGGATTAGAATTTTGGTCCATGTATGGGTATATATACATGTATATTGTAAATCCTAGAGAATAGAGATCATTGTAGCCATTTTGTCCCATATCTCTTCCTCCTCTCTCTGGTATCTTCACATGCCAAGGTGCCCTAAGGGGCATGCCTCCAAGCTTGAAGGAAGGAGGTGCACCCCACTATTCCTTCAGCCTCAATAATGTCAAAAGATCTTGCACATCATTTGGTATCAGAGCCAGGTTCACAAGGAGGCATGAAGATCAAGATCTAGCATAGGTATGGGATTTAGATTCTATGGAAGAACACAAAAAAATATTATTTTGGGGGCCGGCAAGCCCCCCTTTCTTCCTTCCAGATACGACGGTGGCTGGTGATTGGCCACCAATCCTAGGCTTAGCGGCTGCAAATCGATGCATGGAGGCAGGTTCCGACGAGCTAGTGGTTGATCAGGCATGCAAAGGAGGTTCCACGGGCAGTCGAGTGGCTCTCGTGGGCAGGATGGCCAAGATCCAGAGAGGGGATGGTAGAGATCCTCTCCATTTCTTCTTCTCTAGCGGGAAAGTCGCAGGATAGAGGCAGCTTCAACTTCGGTGATGGAATCTAGGCAGCGGCCCGACCAAACCGACGATGACGGCTTATGGAATGTGAGTGCAGGCACGCATGCAATGGAGAGCCAGCTCGAGGTGTACGGATCGAGCGATGGAGCGCCTAGATCCGACGGTGGTGCATGGATCCGAGCTAATGGTGGTGGTGTGAGAACGTCCGACCATGGACACTCCCAGATCCAATGATGGTCGCACGGGCGGAGGATGGTCGATTGGCGTCCATGGAGGCAGGCGGCCGGTGGTCTGGTTCAATTTTGGATGGGACAAAGATCGAAGGAGCAACAGCGGTGGTCCGACAGTGGCGGCACCATGATCTGGTGCTGGTGGTGCTCGGGCATGGTCGGTGTCTAGCGATCGACTATTCTTTGGTTTGGCCGAAACGAAGAGGAAGGTGCTACGATGGAGATCTGATGGTGGCGGTGCCTAGATCTGACAGTCGCACGGGTAGAGCTCGGCTGGCAACAGTAAGCGATCTTGGCAGTAAGTTCTATTTTTTTTGGATGAAAGGAGCCAAAAGAAGAAAGTCTGGAAGGTTTTAGGAGAGAGAAAAAAAGAAAAAAAATAATTTTGGGGCTTTTATTTTTTATTTTCTCTCTATTGTTCGTGATTGTTCTTCTGGATGCATCTTCGCATGGTGTTAAAAGTAAAAATATGCAAAGGCTGGGTTGCTAGTGATGTTTTATTTGGCATGTCAGAGGAGAGATTACTCAAGAGCTCGGGGTCGAGGTGGAGCTGAAGAATCAACTATTCAGTCTGGTGGAAGGCTGTGAATAGTAGTTGGGATGCATTCAGTGGTGCAGTTGGTTAGAGCCTTGAGGATAATGGAGATGGATGATCCATGAAGGTCTAGCAGGTTAGGACTGGATGGCTGTAGAGCGATGTAGAGACTAGGTAGGGAGTGTTGGAGTGCTGTAGTAGCGCTATCCTGAAGGCACAGGGACTGAGAGAGGCTCGGTGGTGCAGCAGTCGAGGAGGGAATCTCAGTAGAGAGTGTCAGGAGCTTCTCAGGGGGATCGAGCATAGGTCTTAGGGAGCGCCAGGAAGTCTCTAGCAATCGAAAGTATCATAGATCAGGTTTTTTCTGTAGGAGCACTAGGAAGAGTTGCGGTTTAGATGGAGGATGTTCCTCTGGGTGCAACTAAAGCGATGGTTGGTAATAGGGACAAAAGAGGAGAAGTGCTAGGATGGAATTTCCTAGGATTCAATCACTGAATTCATAGGAGTTAGATGAGCTCCTGAAGGTTTCAAAGGTGCCCGTGGGTTGTGGATGTATTTGAGATGGATTTGGAGGGATTCATAGAGTGCGGAGGGTCTGAAGGAGCAGCGACGATGTACGAGGTACAACGACAGACTCAGTAGTGCAGTATTGGATGGTTGGCCTCGGGTGACTCGGTGATAGAGTCAAATTCTTTTATGGCATTAGATGGACTTCGGATTAGGTGGAGCTCTAGAATGGTGGCTTCATAGGTGGAGCTCTGGAGTAGTGGCTTCATAGGTGGAGCTCTAAAAAGGTGGCTTCATAGGTGGAGAAAAAATTTGGTATGAGTTTTGAGCGCCGGTGATGCACAGTTTCAGATGGAGCGGCATGTGCAGATGGATAGGCATAGCTCTGAGGAGATTGTGTTAGATGGTACAGCATGTGCTAGCACAAAAATGCTGTAGGTTCTTCAAAAAAGTTTAGAAAAGATGATGCAACTGTCAAGAAGAAGGGATTCTACAATTTTAAGATGGTGCGAAGGAGCAAGACAGGTCTTTAGCTATGGAGGTGGTCATCCCAAAGGTCTCTGGATGCACAACAGCTGAAGAGGATTGGTAGAGGCATTAGATTTTGCACAGAAAGCTATCTGGGTGTGCTGCGGAGCATAGGTCAGTGTTGCAGCCACGAGGTCTGAGCAGGAGGACAATAGTTCAAGGCCAAGAAATATGGTGTTGCATGAGTCTCAGGGGCTATGGAGCATAGGTCAGTGTTGTAGCTAAGGAGGTGAGGTGGCTTCGATGGAACAGTGTCAGCTCTGGAGGTAGAAGGATGGTGCAGATGGTTCAGCTAGGTTTGCCAAGACTTGGGGGCACCAAGATGGAGATTGTTAGGATTAGTGATGCTCCCAAGTCTTGGAGTGTTGGCTCCGAGAGACTAGGACAGGTGTAGTCCTAGGACTAGGACCGGTTTGATTCTAGGATGGAGGTTCAGCCCTCCATGATCATGAGGCCCTGGTTTGGGTCTCATGGAGGGGCTACTTAGAGTTTGGATCCATGAGATTGAGTGCATGATCAGACCATCGGTGTACATGAGTTTGGGTGAGTGCATTCGGACTAGGTTAGCCCAGAAAGTTTTTTATGGGTTAGGATTTCGGTCTATATATAGGTATATATATATACATATATATTGTAAATCCTAGAGAATAGAGATCATTATAACTATTTTCTCCCACATCTCTTCCTCCTCTCTTTGGTATCTTCACATGCCAAGGTGCCCTAATGGGCATACCTCCAAGCTTGAAGGAAGGAGGTGCGCCCCACTATTCCTTCAGTCTCAACAACGTCAAGAGATCTTGCATATCAAAGTAGCCCTATGATGATCATGAGAATTGAGTCCATAAGCCCATGGCCATGGCAGTGTGAAAATGATAGAAAGAGTTTCTATTAGAATTTCACATCAGACTCGAATTAAATGATTAATTCATATGATGGATGTTGGGTTTGACAAGTTCACCTTAACCCTAATTCTATCGGGGCTCAAGATAGAAGAACTCAATAACACAGGTAGCTGCACCAAGAGGTTCGCTTTCAGTTATAATAGATTGCCACCATATAATGATAAGTATTACTGGTGAATTTTGGAAGCAATTAGAATGATCTTGATGGTCAATCATTCTAATTGTATGAATCGAAAAAGTTCTGATCCATCAAAAGATGTTTTGATCATATCGATGATAATGATCATGACATATCTCATTATCATACGAAACTAAATCTAACTAGATCACACAAACAAGAGTTTAGATCTAGATGTCATCAATTGGACTAATCCAATTTGATTGTTTTGGATTGGATCCAATTAGGTTCAAAATAATCATGCTAGCACATGATTGAGCCTAACATTCTCCTTTTGTAATCATTTTGGTTCACCATGACTGAGCCAAATCTATTTGGGCTCACTCAAAAATCTTATCTTGGTCTGACTAAAGCTTTGTCCAGGTCAAAAAAGAATTGACTTAATTCATCAGATGAATTTAAGATAATACCTGTCAATTCCTATCACCTGCCAATTTCTAGTTTTTTGACAAGGATCAACAGTTGACCTTGGACACTTGGACATAGGGCCATGTGGCATGTGCCCATTGGAGAGCACTTGGGGCTCTTGTACCCTTGCTAAAAGAGGAAAGAGAGAGGGTGCATGCCTAGAGAGGGCACACACCACCCTAGGCATGCACCCCATGTGGATAAGGATGGAGTCCCATACAGATGGGACTCCAGGGTAACTTGATAGCCTTGAACTCTTTGGTGCCAACTTCATTGGGCTTATCCAGTGTTGGTGCCAAATTTAGGGGACTTTGAGGGGTCTCTTATATGATATGATCAGTTGACATCACTCCACCAGTCAGGTTTAGATCTGATTAAATAAAGGCCTCTGATTGGACGAGATGATGTGGCACTGTATGGCGCAGCAGGATCTATTTAAACCCTATCTGCGTCTAGGGTTGTGAGTCTTTACCCATCCATCATGCTGCAAGGATGCCCTCCTTTCTTCCATGCCTCCCTCTAATCCTCTCTCTCTCTCTTCTCCATTCCCAAGGATTTGGGCACAAGTCCAAGAGCGGTCCAAGGAAGATTGGCGCCCAGATCAGGAAGAAGGCAGCACTACTACAAGAGACGACTGCTGCTTCTTCAGAAAAGATTTTGAAGAACTTTTAGATCATATCCAAATTTGATCTTTGGAGCATTGATTTAAAAGGAGAAGACCTCTAGATTCTACCTAAGTGGACTCCAGTAAAGGCCAGGCACGTGCGTGGCTTGATCCAAAACCTCAGGAGCATCAGGATCATCGTCAGGATAATCAGATTATCCTAATCAGGTACATCAGATGTTCCTTACTTAGATTGAATTTTTGTATTTAATATCAGATCACCTCAATCAAATATGAGAACTCTTAGATCTGATCAAATCATAAAAAAAATTTATTTGAAAAATTCACCTCATATCTGATCAGATCTGGATGATCCTACGGTGGAAAATGAGATTTTTCTTCAAACGGTATCAGAGCTGCATTGGCAGTTCTTCAGATCTATTTTAGATCTAATTTTATTTTTATTTATGAATTGATATTAAAAAATTTTAGATGTCACATCAGATGTGATTATATCTAAAATTAAAAATTAAAAATTAAATAATTTAGATCTATAGTGTATGAGATGCATGACTAGATTAGTTGTAGAATAGTTCTATGTGTAGTCTAGTGTAATCATGCTTTTAATTTGATTAAATATAATTTTAGATTAATTTTATTTTTATTTTTTTAATATTATAAATATTATAATAAGATCTAAAAATTAAAAATTATAATTTTTAATTTTTAATTTATTTATATGAGATATGAAAGATGCATTCTTTGATTAGTTGTAGAATAGTTCTATAAACTATCTAGAATAGTTTTTTTTTGATGTAATCAATTTAAATTCTAATTTTTAGATATTATATGTGATATATCAGATTTAAAAAGCATGCATGTTCAATTAAATAATGATATATGAGATGTATGTAAGGCATGTATAGGTTAGATCATTTATTGTATATGCGATATATGATTTAGATCTAACTTATTTTATAGTACAAAATATTTTTTTGATTAAGGCGTTCCCCTTGGCCATCCGATCATAAGAACAAAGTAGGGTTTAAAATCCTCTCCTCCCATTCAATGGGATGTTCTTATGATGGGTAGGGGTGCTACGCGTTTGTCCTTAATCAAAAATCAGAACTTACTTTTCTGCAAAACCATAGATCTTGAAACCCTAAAATTTTGACACATATTTTTGTTCATGAACCCAAACTTAATTAAGAATTAAGATTATAAAATTAATTATATCTAAAATTATAAATTTTTAGATCTAAGATACCTTCATAAAATTAGGTTTGGACCTGGATAGC
Organism: Cocos nucifera; assembly: GCA_006176705.1. Classification (NCBI taxonomy): domain Eukaryota; kingdom Viridiplantae; phylum Streptophyta; class Magnoliopsida; order Arecales; family Arecaceae; genus Cocos; species Cocos nucifera. The sequence goes on along the minus strand of QRFJ01000166.1, from coordinate 47,156 downwards.
TCAATTAGGTCTAGCGGTTGATCAAACTGAACCAAGAGTTGATTAGGTGGGATCAAAGAAAGCTTAGATTTGATTAGCCTAATAGGATTAAGTCTGGGTCAAGGTTGAATCATATTAAGATGTGACTCAATCAAGTCAAGACCTAATTTGACTCTACGGTTCGAGCCTAGATTGTCGGTAAATTCGGTTGATTCTGATTCGATAATTTAGTATCTAAGGTAAGAATGGTAGATACGGTCGATTGATTTTTAATTGAAAGCTTGATAAGTACCATAAATTTATCAATAAAAGTATTAATTTAATAATTAATTTATATTTATTTTTAAGAATTAATAATCAATTTTTATATATTTTTAAGAAATTAATATTTTTATTAATTAAAAATTAATAAAAAATAATAAAAATAAAAAATAAAATATTATTATCAATAAAAAGAGCTCATTTTTTTGATCATAATGAAATAAGTTTGAAATAAATTGAAGATAAAATAGAATAGATATGAATTTTTAAAATAAAATAAAATAAAATAAAATGGCTTAGCCGGCTTATCAAGCCAAGCCACAAAGTCAAGCTAAGCCGGCTTAGCCATAGAAGCCATCCGCCAATCCGCGAAATCAGATATGGACTGCTAGCTTAGCAAATTTTGGCCAATCACAGCCTGCCACATGGTGGACCAAGACCGCTAAAGGGTCTACAGAAAATTCATCATGATGTATAGGGGCAAAATGATAATTTCACAAGGCCTGCTACATGCTGAATGGTTCGATCTTCAAATGCGCCTGGTCTATGTGGTCCACATGAATAGTAATGGTGCGATCCAACGACTACGTGGTTTGCGGTCAAGATCCAACGGTCAGGATCATTTCCAATTTTGATTTGGTTTTTCTAGCTCTCCTTGATCGTGATCCGATGGCTGACAGTGCTCCAAACTCCGATCCAATAGCCTAGAAAGCTCCCGGCAGTGATCAAACACCCAAAACAAGATCCAACGGCCAGATTTTCATCATCATGCATGAATGGATGGTCCACATTAATTCTGACCTGATCTGAGCTTTTAAAACTTGATTTTTGGTGTTCTTTTGGACCATTTGATTTAAATTTGATGGCCAGACTTTACCAAAGGCATAGAACTCGATCTAGGAACTCTTTTAATCTAATTTTTGTTAGGGTTTCTTCATATTTTAACTCTCCTTATTCCCATATTGCCTACAACAAAGATCTCCAATCCTTCTAATTCTATTTAAAGGACTTCAGGCCTCCAAATCAATCTATCTTTGATCATTAAAATGCTACGATCCAGGGTGGGAGCCATGCTTGGGTTAGAGGCTACTTCAAGGTAATAGGTACTATGAAGAAGAGTTGGCTTCTACACCATCTCAAAGCCAATGCCGATCTAAGATCAGAGATCAACTATTTTTATTTTTTTTTTCTTTTTAAATTTTATGTATTTAAATTTTAAAATTTTAATTAATAATTTTTTTTATGTACTTTAAATTTAGTTTTTATTTTTAATTATAATTTAATTTTTATACTTTAATTATTACTCTTTATTTTATTGCAAGTAGATGCTAAGATCTAACTAGTAGATCTTAGTACCAAGTTTATTATTCTGCACTATTTAATTTTCACTCTTTATTTATTTTTTAATTTTAAATTTTTTTTATTTTTTTCTAAAAATTAAAGATTTTAAAAACTAAAATACTGCCTTCTCTATGGATTCGATCCGACTCACTACTTATTACTTATTTTTAATTATTTTAAGAAGTCAAATTAAACTGATATATATGGTATCTTAACGACGACATCGTGCTCTTATCAAGTTTTTGGCATCATTACTGAGAAAGGCAAGAGCATTAAATTTTTCTAATTTTTTAAATTTTTTTATAAATTAATTATAAATATTTTTTTAAGTTTTTAATTTTTATAAATATTAGCATTAAATTTTTCTAATTTTTTAAATTTTTTTATAAATTAATTATAAATATTTTTTTAAGTTTTTAATTTTTATAAATATTGCTTACTAACTTTTTTTTATTTTTTACAAAAAAATTAAAAAAAGAGAAGAAAAATACCAAAGGGCAAGGGGGAAAATTTCCAATTTGGCTTGGTGAGATCAACCTTGACCCTAGACTTTTTTTTATAATATTTATTTATTTTTAAATTAATCTAAAAATATCCACTTAAATCTAATTAAAAATTTTATGACAAGATTAGAAACTCTAATTACTTAGAGCATCCATCACATTAGATTTAGTTTTATTTTTATTTTTCCTTTTAGTGGTCACTGGAGACAAGATAAGCTCTCAAGTTTCATTAAGATTCATGCATCTAATTTAATTGCATAGAACTCCTTATCTGAAAGTGATTGTGCCTATTCATATTAAATCAAATTAAAAGCATAACCCATTAAACAACATAAGGTGGGGATTTGATCATCCTTTCTTAGCCCATAAATAATCAATCAGCATCCTACACTAACCTAAGCATGTAATTTTAAAGTCAATTGACATCAGCCCTAGGAACTCTAGCTCATTAGAACAAGAAATTCTAAAAGTTGGATCGGATTAGGATTAGTCAATTTAATTGATGTTTAGAAAAATGGTTCAGAAACGATTGGGCCCGAAGGAAGGTGGTTAATAATTGATTCTATTAGCTTACTTGACCAAGTCTAAGATAAACAACGATGGAATTTCCACCAACCTTACACTTACCTAGCCAGTTGATTGACTGACTTTATACTTGGAAGACTTGAAGATGACCTTGGTAGTTAAGAGCCGTCTAGATCTAGGATAATCCTTAGTTAGGATTGTTTACCTAACTTGATTACTAATCAATATTAAACCTAATTAAAACTAATCTTCTCTCTCTTCTTAGCTTTAGGACTCCTTATGACCTCTTCTTTATAACTCTTTTTTCTTTCTTCTCCTTTTCTCCTTTTCTCTTTCAAAAAAATAATAAAATAAAATAAATTAAATTAAATTAATTTAAAAATAATAAAAAATTAATAATTAAATAATAAAAATAATTAAAAATAGTAGAAATAATTAAAAATTTAAAATAAATAAAAATTATAAAAAAATAAATAAAATCATAATAAAATAATAAAATAATTTTAAAAATCATTAATTTTTTAAAAATAAAATAATAATAAATAATAAATAATAAAAAAATTAAAATTTTTAAAAAATTTTAAAAATAAAATAATAATATAAAATTTTTAAAAAAATTATAATTTTTAAAAAAATAATAATAAAATAATAAAAAATAAATTAAAAAATTTAAAAAAATTTTGAACCACACGTTAAGGTTGCACTAATACATGCATGGTAGAAAATTGCTTTATCTGATCTAGTTGAATCCAACCATAAAATTAAATAGCTGAACCATATTAAACCTAATAATCAAATGGCTGAAAATTTTAGAGAACCACCTAGGTAAATAAAGGAATATTTTATTTCTTCCATCTATAATCTATCGACTTATATCCAGTTACTTGATATTCATGCTATCTACTATGAGATCAAGCTGACTACAATCCAAATGCTCCCATCTTTCTATGCAAACACCAATGAAGACCCATATAAGCATCTGAATGAATTTTTAGAAATCTGCTCTACGGTGAAAATCCAAAATTTGACTAAGGATGTCCTTAGACTAATTTTATTCTCTTTTCATTAAAAGATAAAACCAAGTACTAGCTTGGCACAATAAGGAGACCAATTAAAACTTGGGCTAAATTATAAAGTAAATTTCTTAAGAAATTTTATCCCATAGGCCGAACCAACATCATGAGGCAAGCTATCACTGGATTTGCTCAGCTTCCAGAGGAACAAATTCATGAGTCATGGGAGAGACTTAAGAAACTTATTAGAAAATGCCAACACCAAGGTCTATCTAAGTGGCAAATAGTTCAAGCTTTCTATAAGAATTTAGAAGACCAGTATAAACAGATGATAGATGCATCTTATAGAGGTGCATTCATGATTAAAAATGAAGATGAAGCCTATGCCTTGTTTGAAACCCTGGGTGAAAACTTAATTAACCATGCTTCATTATTTTTCTACCAAATCTGAATAGGGATCCATGAATTTAAACATCTAGAATCTAGTCTTAAGGCTGATTTGAACTTAAAAAATAAAGTGGACTTTCTTGCCTAGAAATTAGATCAACTCCTAATCCTAGATCAACAATCTCCTGCATAATACACACCACCCTCTAAATATCAGAAGATTTATTCAATCTATGCTAGCCCAACACATCATGTGAGTGAATTTCCTATGGCTGCACAATTTTTATCTTTTATCCAAGAATAAGTTCAAGTTGCACAAGGCTACTCCAAGCCGATCCTTTTTCAAACTCATATAACCCAGATTGGAAGAACCACTCAAATTTTTTTTGGATACCCCAATAGACTCAGGCTCAAACCCAATATCAAAACTATGCCTACAATAAGGGTCAACCTAGTCAGTCTTTTCAATCATTGCATTATAATCAGCCATCATACCCACCCCCTTAATAGACCAATATAGCCAATGATAGATTTAATCAATTGCAATAACTAATTCTAATCCATCAACAATCGATTTTAAATCAACAATAATCTATCATCAGGCTAGAAGTTCAAATAGGATAATTAGTTAAGTCTAACACCAGGAGAGAACTAGGTCAACTACCGAGCCTACCAATTTTAAATCTTATAAACAATCCATTCATTGTCCACCGATCACCTAGATTTAATTATCAATCTAATGTTTTATCTAAGAATCTCCAATTAAGAGAATGCCAAAGTAATTTTGGATCTTAAAAATTATAGGATTCTTATGGACCCATATCAAGATCAGGTGAGAGAGGCTAGTACTGATGTTAGCCAAAATAAAAATATAAAATAACATATTAGTACTGAAGCTAACCATATAGAAGAACCTGAGCCTGAAATTAGTACTGATGCTGGTTCCAATTTAAAAGAGATAGATATAGGATAAAAGAGAATAGATGATTTTTTTGAGATCTATAAACCTAAAGTCCTATTTTCTTCGATCCTAGAAGCTGGTTCTTCTTATAAAAACCAAGGGGCATATAATGAAGTGTCAATTAAGTTATTTAAACAAGATCATATTAATTTACCTCCATAACTAAACTCACATTTAGACACCCTTTTAGTATTCATTGCATTAAACTTAACTCCTAATATAAAAACTTAATTTATAAGTATTTTAGAAGAATAAATAGAAAAAATTCTTAAGAAATAAGGGTCTGAGAATAGGGTCACAAACTATGTTCCCAAAATTAAAAATAAATATATTAATAATGGGATAATAAACTATCTTTCTGAGATAGGCAATCCAAAATCATTAGAATTTGTCAATCCAGTATTTGATATGGGATAAGTATGCCGCATTATGTTTGACTGAAGATGATAAACTTAGCACTTATTGGGAGGCAATCTAATATTTAATTTTTTTTATTTAATTTATATTTTTAGTTGATTTTTTTAGGATATTTGGAATAAGTTGGAGGGAGAGCCCAAATTTTCAAAGGCATGTGCTGGATCAAAAATACATATTAAATTAGGTGTATTCTTTTTTTCTTTATTACATTCTTTATTTTTTCCTCTCCATTAATGACAATGTCGATTAAGTTGGAGGAAAGAATAATAAAAATTTTTAATTTTTTAAGTCCTCGAAGAAGTTAGTATTTAGCATTTAGACATCGATTATGCTTAAGAATCGAGTTAAACTAAGTATTTTTTAAAAAAAATTGATGCACAGATCAAAAAATTTATGAATTATTGAGGAATCAAGTACTAAAAAAATTCAATAAAGAGTTAAGTCTAGAATATAAATAATTTTTTTTAGTACTTCTAATTTTTTCTATCAGCATAAAAGAAGAATCTATTTTTTATGAACTTATCTAGGATAACTACAGATTTCAACATATATATATAAAATTAATTATAAATAAAATAGTTTTCAAGTATTTTTTACTAAGGAATCAGGCCTCTTTGCCTAAGCAAGCATTACGTTTTGCATCAAAAGATGGAAAGCACAAAGAAGCTTGTCGTAAAGCTAGTCTTAACTTGTAGCCTATTTGATTCAAGTTAGTAAGCCTAAAAGGAATTTTATGCCTAATACCCTAAAGTCAACTAGTTTGAGAGTCATTGGCCCAAGACTCACTACATGGATCAAATAGAGAGCTTAAGAGATTAAGGCACTTAATAGTGGTATAATATTAAAAAAAAAAAATACATATTAGTTTTTCACCAAGTAATCGAATCTTGTTGCCCAAGTAAGCAATGATATTCGCATCAAAAAATAGATAATTTAGAAAAATGAAGGATGGAAGTAGCAATACACTTGCGCATATTAAAGTTTAGATGATTCGAGATAAAGATAGGGATAATTTAGAAAAAGTTCAAAAAAGTTAAGTGTTCTTCACTTAATTTTTTATATTGATCAATACTATTATCCTAATGACATGCCTCACTTATGCTTTACTGAATATCAATGGCCATTTAAAAAAATGCTTAGATAAAATTCGAGACTTTAAAGTTAACAGATATCTAAAACTAAATTCTTTCTTTATTCGAAGATGAGCAAAGCTTAAGTTGGAGGGTGTGATAAGTATCATAAATTCATCAAAAAAAGTATTAATTTAATAATTAATTTATATTTATTTCTAAAAATTAATAATTAATTTTATATATTTTTAAAAAATTAATATTTTTATTAATTAAAAAATAATAAAAATAAAAAATAAAATATTATTATCAATAAAAAGAGTTCATTTTTTTGGTCACAATGAAATAAGTGTAAAATAAATTGGAGCTACAATGGACCAGATATAAATTTTTTTTAAAAAAAATAAATTAAAAAAAAATGACTCAACCGGCTCATCAAGTCAAGCTATAAAGTCAAGCCAAGCTGGCACACTGCTTAAGTCAGCTTAGCCATAGTAGCCACCCATCAGTCCATGAAATCAGGTGTGGACTGCCAGCTCAGCAAATTTTGGTCAATCACAGTCTGCCACATGATGGACCAAGACCACTAAAGGATCTACAAAAAATTCATCACGATGTATAAGGTAAAATGATAATTTCATAAGGCTTGCCACGTGCTGATTGCTCCGATCTTCAAATGCACTCGATCTACGCGGTCCACATTAACAGTAATGGCATGATCCAATGGCTACAGTGGTTTATGGTCCAGATCCAATGGCCAAGATCATTTTCAATTTTGATTTGATTTTTTTAGCTCTCCTAGATCATGATCCGATGGCCGACAGCACTCGAAACTTAGATCTGACGGCCCAAAAAGCTCCCGACGATGATCAAACACCCAGAACAAGATTCGATGGCTAGATTTTCATCATCATGCATGAATGGACGATCCATATTAATTCCGATCTGATCTGGGCTTTTAAAACTCAATTTTTGATATTTTTTTAAACTATTTGATCTAGATCTAATGGCTAGACTTTACTAGATGCATAGAACTCGATCTAGGAGCTCTTTTAATCTAATTTTTATTAGGATTTCTTCATATTTTGTCGATCAGAACTCTCCTTAGTCCCATATTGCCTGCAACAAAGATCTCCAGCCTTTCTAACTCTATTTAAAGGACTTCAAACCTCCAAATCAATATGTCTTTGATCATGAAAATGCTACGATCCAGGGTGGGTGCTATGCTTGGGTTAGAGGCTGCTTAAAGGCAATGGGTGCTGCGAAGAAGAGCTGACTTCTACACCATCTCAATGCCGATGCCGATCCAAAATTAAAGATCAACTATTTTTAATTTCTTTTTTTCTTAAATTTTATATATTTAAATTTTAAAATTTTAATTAATATAAATTTTATTTTTACATACTTTAAATTTAGTTTTTATTTTTAATTATAATTTAATTTTTATATTTTAATTATTGCTCTTTATTTTATTATAAGTAGATACTAAGATCTAACTAGTAGATCTTAGTACCAAGTTTATTATTTTGCACTATTTAATTTTTACTCTTTATTTATTTTTTGACTTCAATTTTTTTTTCTAAAAATAAAAGATTTTAAAACTAAAATACTGTCTTTTCTATGGATTCAACCCGACTCACTACTTACTATCTATTTTTAATTATTTTAAAAAGTTAAATTAAACTAATAAATACGGTGTCTTAATGACAACATCATGCTCTTATTAGAGCTATTCAACCTGAATGCATTCTTATTAAGTTAATGGCATATTCTTTTCATCTATCTCACTTACCTGGCCATTTATGTCGATCCAGTTTTGATTTAAGATAGCTAACAATTCAAGCCAACCCATGCCTATAGGTTAGTCATAATTATTATGACTAAATTAAGTCAAGTTTAAAGAGACCTAAATTAAATATCTTCAAGAGAATATTATATCTAAGGTCTTCCACCATTATAGATGTGTGGACCCTTTTTGGGGTTGATTATTCTAGACTAGATACAATAATTCAGTTGCACCAAAAGGATGCAACCATGTCTATTAGAAATTGGATGCTACGGGTTGGAGAATGGGTGGAGCTCAATATTTCGAATACGATGAGAGACCTAATCAGAATTCTAATTCATGCAAGTGGTGGGTCTGACTTAATTAAGGACTGGATCAATATTTCTGATATGGTGAGATTCATGAATTAGAGACCAATTTTGGATGCACCATGATTAGAGAATCATTAGATAAGAGTTGTCCACTCATCGGTTGATCCATCATCAATAATTATTAGGTGAGATGGTAAGCCAGTCAGTAGGACCGCACCATCCACTAGAAATTTATAATCATGAAGATTTTTGCATCTCTGCCAAGAGAGTGTAGGAATCCAAGTAAATAGTGGGAGTCTAATTTATTTAAAAATAAAATTCTTAAATAAATTGGTTAAGTCTAATTATAAAGTTTAACTAGAAACTTTAATTCTCTACAGAAAATATCTGCATCTAATCCACTAGCCCATATCTTGGACACCTATAGACTGATCGGATCCAACTATAAGGATTAGCTCTAAAACTTCAAAATTATTTTGTATTCTTAGAAATTGACTCATGTGTTGGAACAAGATCCTCCCACTTTACCAGTCTATCCATCCGCTGAACAAAGAGCATCTCTAGAAAAATGGACAAATGAAGATAATAAAGCCAGGTATTACATGTTGGACTTGATGTCTGATGAGCTCCACCACCAACATGAAGACATAAAGACTAGCCGTCAAATGTTAGCTCACCTGCAAGAGTTGTTTGGTGAACAGAGTCACGCAGCCAAATATCAAATCACTAAAAGACTTTTTAAGGCTCAAATGCATAATGGGCAGTCAGTCCAAGATTATTTTTTGATGATGATCAAGAATTTAGAAGAGCTTGAGATGCTTGGTATCAAGTTAGATCAGGATCTATAGATTGATATAATTCTATAGTCTTTGACTGATGCATATGGGCAGTTCATTATGAACTACCATATGCATAAATTATAAAATACCTTGGTTAAACTTATGAACATGTTGGTTCTTGCTGAGCTCTCTATGAAAAGGTTCAAAGGGCTCAGTGCTTACTGTAAAGTGGACTTCTTCCAAGAGAAAATCTTTTGAAAAAAAGAAAAAGACTGTGAAGAAGTAGAAGGTGGAAGGTGGAAAGAAGAAGAAGGCAGAGCCGAAGAAGAAGACCACTGAAAAGAAAACATATTTTTATTGCAACACTAATGGCCATTGGAAGCAGAACTATCCTCTAAACTTGGCTAGCCTGAAGAATAAGAAGGAGGCAGGTCTTTCTGGAGGTATGCTTGTTATAGAATCTAACCTTATGGTTTCTTCTACATCTAGTTGGATGCTTGATTCTGGTTTGAATGCTTACTTGTGCACTTTTATGCAGGGTCTTGAGGATAACAGGAGGCTGAGGGATGATAAAATGATCCTACATATTAAAAATAGAGCAAGAGTTACTGCTGTGGCTATAAAATCTATCCTCTTTGACTACCATCAAGATTAGATTTAGTACTTAGGAATTATTTTTATGTACTTGCAGTAAGCAGAAATTTGATTTCTATTTCATGTTTAGCATAGGAAGGCTCTGTAATTAGTTTTCTTAAGGACCATTGTAATATTCTTTATGAAAGAAATAAAATTTCAAGTGGTTTTCTTATAAATAATCTCTATCAGTTGCATATTAATATTTTTGCTTTCAATATCAAGCAAAACGTGAATGCCATAGGATCAAAGCGACCTAGGGATAGTCTAAATGATAGGTATCTTTGGCATCTTAGGCTAGATCATATAGTGGAAGATAGGGTTAACAAATTGAAGAAATCTGAACTATTGAGTTTGTTGACTTTCGAGTCATATTTGATTTGTGAATCATGCCTTCATGGCAAAATGATCAAGCTTTCTTTTGTAGGATATGAAAAAAGGACCATAGATCTACTTGCCTTGGTACACATAGATGTTTGTGATCCATTTGATGTGCTGATTAGGAGCAACTACGTCTACTTTATCACCTTTATCGATGATCTATCTTAGTATGGATATGTGTATTTGATGCGATATAAGTCTGAAGCTTTTGAAAAGTTCAAAGAATTCAGACATGAAGTAGAAAATAAGCAGAAAAGTCTATTAAGATTCTTCGATCAAATCAAAGAGGTGAATATCTTAGTCGAGAATTTCTAGACTATCTTAAGAATAATGGCATAGTTTCTCAATAGACTCCATCTGAAATGTCTCAACTCAACGGGATTTCAAAATGGAGAAACTAGACCTTATTAGATATAGTCCGATCCATGATGAGCTTTACAGACCTTCCTGAGTTTCTTTGGAGACATAGTCTAATGACTACTATATATTTACTAAATAGGATTTCTTTTAAAACCATTTCTACCATGCCGTATGAGATATGGCATGGTAAGAAACTAAGTCTGAGATGATACGACATGGTAAGAAACTAAGTCTGAGTCATCTCAGAATTTAGGATTGTCTGACTCATGTCAAGAGACAGCAGACGAACAAGTTAGAATCTAGGTCCTTTAGAGCTTGGTTCATTAGATATCCTAAAGAGTCGTTAGGATATTATTTCTATCTTTTAGAAGACCATAATATAATTGTGAGTTGACATGCTATTTTTCTTGAAAAATAGTTTATTCAAGATAATAACATCAGGAGATAGATTAGACTTGAGAAGAAAATTTTTGAACAGTAATGAGCTAAGAAACCTATCGAACACAATCAGATTGAGCCAATCCAAATACTACCTCCTTAATCTCGAAAATCAAATAAAATTTTTGTCCTTCTGAAAGGTACTTAGGTACTATTTCAGAGGATGTAGAGAAAATATTTCTTACAAAAAATGAGGTTCATGATGATGATCCCAAAATCTATGATGAGACGATATTGGATATCGACTCTGAGAAATGGTTAGAGGCAATGAAGTTAGAAATTAACTCAATGCGCTCAAACCAAATCTGGATCTTGGTAGATCCACCTGAAGGTATAATACCTATTGAGTGTAAATGTATCTTTAAGTGAAAGATATGTACCGATGGAAATATAGAGACATTCAAAGCAAAGCTCATAGAGAAAGGTTATAGTCAATGTGAAGGCATCGACTATCAAGATTCTTTTTCGTCAGTAGCCATGCTAAAATCCATCCGCACACTACTTGTTGTTGCAACCTATTTTGATTATGAAATATGGTAGAGGGATGTGAAAATAGCATTCTTGAATGGATATCTTGAGAAAGATATCTATATAGAACAGCCGCTAGGTTTCACATCTAGTGATGATAATCACAAGGTCTGCAAGCTGCAAAGACCCATCTATGAACTTAAGCAAGCATCTTGAAGCTAGAATAATCATTTTAATGATGTAATCAAATTATTTGGTTTCATCAAAAATGAGGAGCCCTGTGTTTTCAAAAAGATCAGTGGGAGCGTTGTTGTCTTTCTCGTACTATACGTGGATGACATCCTCCTAATTGAAAATGATATTTCCATGTTGACTACTATCAGAATATGGTTGTCTAAGGAGTTCTCTATGAAAGATCTAGGAGAGGCATTATTTATTCTAAAATTTAAGGTCTATAGGAATAGACCGAATAGGATACTGGGTCTCTCATAGATGATGTACATAGAGGAGGTGCTAAAGAAGTTTAGCATGAAAAACTTCAAAAGAGATTTAGTACCCTTTAGACATGGCATTCATCTCTCCAAGAAGATATGACCTAGCACACCTGAGGAGGTTGAATGCATGAGGAAGATTCTTTATGCTTCGGTAATAGAGAGCCTCATGTATGCCATACTTTGTACACAATCTGATATTGTCCATGCTGTGAGTGTCACAAGTAGGTATTAGTCAAATCTAGATGAAGAATACTAGACTTTTATGAAATGTATCCTTAAGTACTTGAGAAGGACTAAAGATATGTTTTTAATTTTTGGTAATGGAGAACTCTAGGTTAAGGTCCGATATAGATGATCGAAAGTCGACATCTGAAAGTCTATTTATATGTAATGGTGGAGCTATCAGTTAGAAGAGTTCCAAGCAAACAGTGATTGCAGACTCCATAATGAAAGCAGAATATATTGCTGCATCAAAAGCAGCAAAGGAGGCATTTTGATACAAGAAGTTCATCACAGAATTTAGAGTGATGCCATCAGATGCAATCCCTTTATACTGTAACAATAATGGCACCATAGCTCTAGCTAAGGAGCCAAGATCTTACTAGAAATTCAAGCACATCGAGCGACGATATCACCTCATCCATGATTACCTCGAGAAGGGATACATCAAGGTCAAGAGAGTCAATACTGTAGATAATGCGGCTGACCTGCTAACAAAGTCATTGAGCCAGTGAAAGATCGAAGCCCATCTTGAGAAGATTGGACTTAGATTTATAGCCAATTAGCTTTAGATTAAGTTGAAGTTTGTTAGATGTGTATCCTAGAAGCCAGATTGGCTGACACTTGTAATTCACTTCTAAGGGCAAACTTATAATTTTGACTTAAAAATTAATAAAGGGTTATTTTTTATCATAGTGTGTGTGTTTGAAGTGTCTGTGATATATTCTTTGAGTTAATGGTAATTATAATTCATATTTTCAAGAGCTAAAAATTTAAAGCATGAATTTTCATAATTAACTCATAAACTGCTCCTAACCATAGAATCGTCACAAGGATGGTGATCGATCTAGAAGGATGGTGTACATTCACTTTCTTAAAATAGATGAGTCTTGAGTCTATGGTATGGAGACACCAAAGCAAGAGTACAGGTACTCATTAGAGAACAGGGGCATTGAGTGTGACTATCTCGAGTAGTCATAAGAAAGTCTACCTTCTCGTCGATGACTAGCTCAATGTTGCAGTAGTGTATCTGGTTCTTTGATCTAAGGTGCATCAATTATTTACCTTGAGAGTATTATAGTTTGACTATACCATAACTCGATATCCTAGCCATTCGAAATCTTGTGGTATATGTTGGCTATAGCATGTTCATTGTAGGAATTGGATTGCACCAATAGAGGATCTATCTACCTCAGTAGATAAGGAGTAGCCTTATGATGATCATGAGAATCGAGTCCATAAGCCCATGGCCATGGCAGTGTGAAGATGATAGAAAGAGTTTCTATTAGGGTTTCACATCAGACTCGAATCAAATGATTAATTTATATGATGGATGTTGGGTTTGATGAGTTCACCTTAACCCTAATCCTATCGAAGCTCAAGATAGAATAATCCAATTACACAATTGGTAGTTGCATCGAGAGATTTGCTTTTAGTTTTGATGGGTTGCCACCATATACTGCTAGGTGTCACTGGTGAATTTTGGAAGCAATTAGAATGATCTTGATGATTGATCATTCTAATTATATGAATCGAAAAAGTTCTGATCCATCGAAAGATGTTTTGATGATGTTGATAATAAAGATCACAATATATCTCATTACCATATGGAACTGAACCTAACTAGATCACACAAATAAGGGTTTTAGATTTGGATGTCATCAATTGAACTAATCCAATTTGATTATTTTGGATTGGATCCAATTAGGTTCAAGAAAGTCATGCTAGCACACAATTGAGCCTAACATTCTCCTTCTATAATCATTTTGATTCATCTCGGCTGAGCCAAATCTATTTGGACTCACTTAAGAATCTTGTCTTAATCTGACTAGAGCTTTATCCAGGTCAAGAAAGGATTATCTTAATTCGTCAGATGAATTTAAGACAACATCTACCAATTTTTATCACCTGCCATTTTCTAGTTTTTGGACAAGGGTCAACAGTTGACCCTGGATACTTGGACACAGGGCCATGTGGCATGCACCCATTGGAGAGCACTTGAGGTTCTTGTCCCCTTTCTATAAGAGGAAAGAGAGAGGATGCAAGCCACCCTAGGCATGCGCCCCATGTGGATAAGGATGGAGTCCCATACAGATGGGACTCTAGGATAACTTGATAGCCTTGAACTCTTTGGCACCAACTTCACTTGGCTTATCCAATGTTGGCACAAACTTTAGGAGACTTTAAGGGATCTCTTATCTAATATGATCAGATGACATCACCCCATCAATCAGATTTAGATTTGATTAAATAAATATCTCTGATTGGCCGAGGTGATGTGGCACTACATGACGCAGCAGGATCTATTCAAACCCTGTTTGCGCCTAAGGTTGTGAATCTTTGCCCATCCACCATGTCGTAAGGCTGCCCTTCTCTCTTCCACTTCTCCCTCTGATCTTCTTTCTCTCTTCTCCATGCCTAAGAAGTTGGGCACAAGACCAAGAGAGGTCCAAGGAAGATTGGCGTCCAGATTAGGAAGAAGGCAGCACTACTACAAGAGATGATTGTTACTTCTTTAGAAGAGTTTTTGAAGAACTTTTAGATTAGATCCAAATCTAATATTTGAAGAATTGATTTAAAAGGAGAAGATCTCAAGATCCTATCTAAGTGGACTCTGGTAGAGGCCAGGCATGTGCGTGGCTTGATCTAGAATCTCAGGAGCATCAGGATCATCATCAGGATAATCAGATTATCCTAATCAGGTACATCAGATGTTCCTTACTTAGATTTAATTTTTGTATTTAATATTAGATCACCTCAATCAGATTTGAGAACTCTTAGATCTGATTGGATCATAAGAATTTTTTATTTAAAAATTTCATCTCAGATCTGGACGATCCTACGATGGAAAATGAGATTTTTCTTCACCAAAACTATATGCTCCTTGATACTCGTTCTTAAACTTCTTAAGTAATTATGCTTATGCTTTTGCAAGATTTTCTTAATGTTAATGATTCATATAAAAATGATTTGGATTTTATGATCATCATCATACAAAATGATTAAAGTTGTAATAAAGATCATTTATTTAAAAAATTATCTTATAATTGGATGCCATGAGGTCTTTTGATCACTTATTTCTTATTTAATGGTTGAAATTATTTCATACTAAATTAACCATGATAAGATATCTGATTGAAGTAAACCTTTGATAGTATACTATAAATATCGTAGAAATCATTGTTGTAAGTTTTTGGATCTATTGATAGTCTTTATCTATCAGATGAACATGTAGTTGCTCATGGTTGATAAAATTAAATTTTATTGATTGACATAGCTAGGACGACCAGATTGATGAGGTCTTTTATGAAGATACTTTAATGATAATTATTTAGATAATGAATGATGAAGATGTGCATTAAATTTTAAAATTATACCATATTTATATAGCAGTGGTTACGAATAACTGCTACCATAGATCCATCTATGGTAATGGTTATTAATAACCACCATAGTAGTCAGGATCTATGGCAGTGGTTACAAGTAACTGCTGCTATAGGTTTGATATATTATAGTGGTTAAGTAAACCACAACCATAAGTTTCACCTAGCATAGTGGTTATATATAACTGCTATCGTAGGTCAGATCAATGACAGTGGTCACTCATAACCACTATCATAGATCGAGATTATGAAAGTGATTAAATAAACACTGCCATATGTCCATCCTATTGCAGTGGTTATCAGTAACCGCTGCCATAGGTCGGATCTATGGAAGTAGTTATTTATAACTACTACTATATATAACCTGTTGTAGTAGTTATATATAATCATTTCTATGTATTGGACCTAAGACAATGGTTATAAATAACTACTATCGTAGACTCTATGGCAGCAATTTTTAAACCACTGCCATGCATATTAAATGCTTCCATAGCTCCTTATTGTAGTAGTGCACACCATATTAGATGTGGCATGATAAGAAATCAAGTCTAAGTCATCTCAAGATTTGAAATTTTTCAGCCCATGTCAAAAGACAATAGGTGGACAAGTTAGAATTTAGACTCTTTAGAACTCATTTTATTGGATATCCTAAAGAATCATTAGGATATTATTTTTATCTTTCAGAAGATCACAATGTGATTGTGAGTCGATATGTTATCTTTCTTAAAAAATAGTTTATTCAAGATAGAGGCATGAAAAAATAAATCAGACTTGAAGAGAAAGTCTTTAAAGAGCAACAAGCCTTAGAACTTGAAGAACCAATTCAGTTTGAGTCGATCCACATACTTTCTCCTCCACCTCATAAGTCTAATAGAATTTTCCATCCTCTAGAGAGATACTTAAGTATTATCTTAGAGGATGTAGAAAAAATATTCCTCATAAAAAATGGGGTACATGGAGATGACCCCAAAATCTATAATGAGATAATACCAAATATCGACTCCGAAAAATAGTTAGAGACAATGAAGTCAGAAATTGACTCAATGCATGCACTCAAACCAAATCTAGATCTTAGTAGATCCACCTAAAAATATTGTACCTATTAGATGTAAATGGATCTTTAAGAGAAAGATTGGTGCAGATGAAAATGTAGAGATATTCAAAACTAGGCTTATGGCAAAAGGATATAGTCAACGCAAAGGCATTGACTATCAAGATATCTTCTCGCCTGTAGCTATGTTTAAATCCATCCATATATTGCTTGTCGTTGTAGCATATTTCAATTATAAAATATGGCAAATAGATGTAAAAATATTCTTAAATGGATATCTTGAGGAAGATATCTATATGAAACAATCACTTGATTTTACTTCTAATGATAGTGATCATAAAGTTTGCAAATAGTAAAAATTCATTTATAGACTTAAGCAAGTATCTCGGAGCTAGAATGCTCATTTCAATAATGTAATCAGATCATTTAATTTTATTAAGAATGAGATGGAGCCATGTGTCTTCAAAAAAATTAGTGGGAGCATTGTTATTTTTCTCGTATTGTATGTGGATGACATCTTTTTGATTGGAAATGATATTTTCATGTTGATCTCGATCAAAATTTAGTTGTCTAGAAAGACTTTTATGAAAGACATAGGTGAGGCATACTTTATATTGGAGATCAAGATCTATAGAGATAGATCAAGAAGGATGGTAGAGATGTACATTGAGGAGATGCTGAAGAGGTTTGGCATGAAAAACTCCAAGAGGGGTGTTGTATCCTTCGGACATGGCATTTATCTCTCCAAGAAATTATGTCCTAACACAATGGAAGAGATTGAACGCATGAGCAAGATCTCTTATGCCTCAGCTATAGAGAGTCTCATGTATGCCATGCTTTGTACATGATCTGATATCGTCCATGTTGCGAGCGACACAAGCAGATATTAGTTGAATCCAGGCAAAGAGCATTAGACTTTTATGAAATATATCCTTAAGTACTTAAGAAGGACTAAGGATATATTTTTGATCTTTAGTAATGGAGAACTCCAAGTGCAAAAAAATATGGATTCAGATTTTATATCTGATATTGATGATCGAAAGTCGACATCAGAAAGCATATTCTTGTGCAATGGTGGTACTGTAAGCTGGAAGAGTTTCAACCAGACTATGATTGTAGACTCCACTATGAAAGCAAAGTACATCACTACATCAGAAGCTATGAAGGAGGTATTCTGATTTAAGAAATTTATTTTGAAGCTAGGAGTGATGCCATCTGATACCGTTCCTCTCTACTATGACAACAACGATGCCATAGCCCTTACTAAAGAGCCAAGATCTCATTAGAAATCTAAGCATATCAAGCAGCGATTTCATCTCATCCACGATTACCTCAAGAAGGAATATGTTGTGGTGAAGAGAGTCGATACCGTGGACAACGTGGTTGACCCATTGATGAAGTCTTTGAGCCAGCAAAAGACTGAAATCCGTCATGAAAAGATAGAACTTAGATTTATAGCCAATTAGCTTTAGGTCAGATGAGAGTTTATTAGATGTGTGTCCTAAAAGCTAGATTGACCAATACATCTAAAATTTTTTATGAGCATATTTTATAATTTTTGACTTATTAATAAAATTTAGATTATTTTATCATTCATATTTATGTTGACTTGTGTCTGTGAATCATTCATTAGATTAATGGGTATAATGATACATATTCTTAGGAGTTGAGAATTTGAAACATGTGTTATTATTATTAACTCATAACTACTCCTGATCATAGGATCATCACGAGAATGGTGATCAATCCAGAAGATTGGTATATGATCGCTTCCTTTAGATAGATGAGTCTTGAATCTATAGTGTAGAGATATCGGAGTGAAAGTATAGGTGCTTGTTAAGAACAAGGATACTGAGCATGACCAATTTTGAGTAGTTATAAGATAGTCTACCTTCTCGTCAGTGATATGCTCGTTGTTGCAGTTGTGTGTCTAGTTCTCTGATCTGAGGTGCATCGACAGTTCATCTTTAGGGTGCTATAGTTTGACTACACCATAACTCAGTCTTCTAATCATATGGAGCCTTGAGGTATATGTTGGTTATGGTATATTTTTTGTAAGAATTGGATTGTATCAAGATAGGATCTATCGACCTGGTAGAGGAGGAGTAGTCCTATGAAGATCATGAGATTGAGTCCTAAAACCCATGACCATGATAGTGTGATTAATAGAAAGAAGTTTCTATTAGAATTTCATATCGAACTCAAATCGATTGATCTATTATATGATGGACATGAGATTTGATGAGTTAGCCTTAACCTCAGTCTTATCGGGACTCACAATAGAAGAACCAAATCACATGATAATTGCACTAAGCGATTATTTTTTAGTTATGATGGATTGCCACTACATACTGCTAGGTGTCACTAGTGGATTGTGGGATGAATTGGAATTATCTTGATGATCGATAATTCTTATTGGCTGAATCAAAAAGAGTTCTGGTCCATCAAAAAGAATTTTGATGATATTGATGATGAAGTTCACGACATGTCTCATTATAATACAGAATTGAACCTATGGGGTTACACAATCAAGCATTTTAATTTTAGATGTTTTAATTGGATTCATAGAGTCTAATTGGGTTAGGATTGGATTTTATTAGGTTCAAGGCAATTATGCTAGCACATGATTGAACCCAATTTTTCCTACATTGGGTTTTCTATTGGATTGGATTTAGCCAAATTAGATTTGGCTCATAGGGACACTAAGAGTTGGTATGCCCTGGGTCTTTTGAGTAGATAAGGATGAGGGGGCGCCAAATGTGGCTGCCCCCTTCTTTGACTTTTCTTTTGTGCGCAAGAGAGAGGAACGCATGCCCTCTAGATTTTCTCTAGGGGCATGTGCCATCTGAGAGAAAGAATGGGGTGCATGCCCTTTGGTTATTTTTTGGTGTGCACCTCATGCAGATAGGGATGAGGAGTTGGAGTTTATTTTGGTTTAAACTTCAAATAAGGGAGAGTTGTTGGGGTGCCAAAACCACTCTTATTTGGATAAGGTGGCGCATGCCCCAAGGAATTTTTATTTGATAAAATATTCGTAGAAGAGAGGAGGGGTGCCAGATACCTTCTAGAAGTTCTTCTGCTTTAAGTCTTTGATCCAGTCAATAATTTAAAGCCCAAGAACTCTTAGTTTCCTATTTTTATAAATAGGAACCTGCCAAATAGTTTGGCATCATATTTTTAGAAACTACTAGAGCCCTGTCTCTTCTCTTCCATGCCTCCTCCTTCTTCTCTCTACTTCCTCTCTCTCTTTCTCCCACATCCAAAGGAGTTGGACTGATTGAAGTACTTGAAGGGTTGGGTGTTGTTTGTGCAAAAAGAAGGAGAACCAATCAAGCGTAGATTTAGTTGCTGCCAACGATCAAATTGAAGGCAACGCTACAACAAAACCTATTTTTGCGACACAATGTATTCATCGCAAATAATAAATTTTCATCACTAATAATTATTAGCGATGGAAATTTCATTGCTTATTCTTTATCATAAAAAATGGGGTTGCAGATAATAACTAGGGATCATTTTTGTCGCTAATAAATTTTTTTATGATAAAAAATTTTCATCAAATTTTTTTTTATCGATGAAATTATTTGCGATGGAAATCGAACATTTTCATCATAAATAATTTTTTTTCGATAAAAAGATTCATTAAAAATAAAAAATTTATTTATGATGAAAAATTTTCATCGCAAATATAAAATTATTTATGATAAATTTTTTCCATCATAAATAAGTTATTTATTTCCAACGAAATATTTTTGTCGTAAATAATTATCTTATTTTTTATGAAAATTTTTCATCATAAATAAATCTTAATTATGATGAAAAATTTTCATCATAAATAATTTTTATTTGCAATGGATAATTTTTGTCATAAATAATTTATATTTATGACGTAAAGTTTTCATCATAAATAATTATATCATAAATTATTTTTTAAAAAATTATAAATAAATATATTTTATATTTTTAATATATTTATAATTTATAAAATTAAAATTAAAAATTATAAATAAATTTGATCATTTCATCCATAATAAATTTCATCATTTCATTATATAAAAAGTATTTCATTATAGAAAGTATTTTTTAATACATAAATATAAAAAATCCAAAATAAAAATAAAAATAGGTGAAAACAAGCCGCCAGCCATCATGCATCGATAATCTCTGGAGAAGAAGAATAGACCAAAGAAGGAGAGTGCTTAGAGAAGCTCGGACTAGCCTACTGCTGCCTCATCAGTTGCATCATCTCCTCCATCTGCACCATCCACTATCATCTGCGATTGGAATAGCTAGTGCTCGTCGACGCGTGCAGTCAACTCAGCAGTATGCTGTCGATCCTCAACAGTCTATTTTTGCATCTTCACCAGTTGGGCATTGCAGGCAGCATTGATGCCAGCTCTGGATAAGCATGAAGATCTAGGAGCTCTGATCTCATGTCCTAGCTCCCTAATATAACAAGGTCTCGTACCAAGCACCTGATCATAGATCTCATCATTTGTGGGTGCGATTGAGCCCTCTAGGATAGGCTGAGATCTAATGTCTATTATACGATCCTGAAAATTAAAGTTATAGCTATTCTAAGTTTGTACCAAAAATTAAAATATTAATGAAAAAATAGTTGAAAAGACTTACGTAAAGCTCTTGGCTCTCGACCGTCCAATCTCTTGACCGTCGTTGATGGGTCCGTTGGTAGATCTCGATTCTACTAGGAAGCTCATCACTCTCTACATCTCTTTGTAATTTGAAAATAATTAATATATTTTTTTAAATAGTTAAAAAGTTAAAATATGATAAATAAAAATTACTTACCATCTGCTTCATATAGCAAGCAAATAGCCTGAAACCCTTACAATGCAAGACTGTCTATCTCACCCGATTCATGATATTTTTGGCATATCGATCCTGCACAGTTAATATTCAAATTAGTTAGTAAGTAACTAAATTTAAAAATAAATAATTTAATTATTAAATTTTAAATAAAAAAAGTTACCTGATATGCTAGATTTTTGTACGTGAGGCATATGACAATCTAGTCCTTGATATTGATGCTGTCATATGGCCGCTACCACACTACCTCCACCCCTTGGTCATGCACTATAGCATACCAATGACGATGAATGTGATGCCGATACTCCTTGAAATACGAGAATAAATAATCATCTACAGCTCACCGCACACGATCGTGCTCAAAATCAATAATCTCATTATTATTACTATTTTAATTATTATTATTTTAATTATTATTATTATTCTTATTATTACTAATACTATTACTATTATTATTATTACTATTATTAATATTATTAATATTATTACTATTATTATTAATATAATTATTATGATTATTATTATTACTATTATTGTTAGCATTATTGTTATTATTATATTTACTTTTATTATTTATTAAAATTTAAAATAAATTTCTTCGAACACTATCGCAGCCCCCCTCCCTCTACGGTGCCCCTCCGCCACCCACCACTGGTGCTCACGGCCCCCCACCCTCTGCAGTGCCCCTCTACTGCCTACCATCGGTGCCCGCGGCCCCCCAACCCATCCCGTCACCACCACCCCCAGCCCTACATCCCATGCGGCCCCCCATCCCCTGCAGTCGGCACCACCCTCACATCCCGTCGTCCGCCATCGACCACTGTACAAAACAACCTACGGTCCCATCACCACCGTGCCGTCCACCCCACGTGCCCCCCATCCCCTGCAGTCGGCACCCACCCTCGCTCCCCGCTGCTCGTCATTGGCCACTGCACGAAAATATCTGCGGTGCTTCCGATGATCGAAAAAGAACCAAAAAATTACCATTATTGGCAGTAGTGGCAGCGACAACAACAGTGGCAACAGCGGTGATAACAGTGGTGGCCCCGATGGTGACAACGATGATGGCAGCGGAAGACTAGGTCACTGATCGATGAAAGCCAAGGAGGAGGGGGAGAGAGAAGATAAGGGAGGGGGCGAGAGTGGATTTTGATCGGGTAGAGAGAGGACTAGGCGGTTTCGTGTGAACGTAGTGGGAGGGGATTTTTAAAGGTTTTTTAGCGATGACTTTTTAGCATTGCAAATTCATCGCTAAAAGTATTATTAGAGATGAAAAATAATTTTTTATCGCTAACAATTTCCATCAATTATTTTTTTAAAAAAATTTTCCTCTCCAAAAATATTTAAAATATTTGATAAAATTATTTATGATAGAGAATAAATTTATCATAAATAATGATTATTAGTGATGATAATTTCCATCATAAATAATTTTTCATAAATAAATAATTTAAAAATTTTAAAAAAAAGATGAGAATATTTGTGATGAAAATATTATGTCCAAATAAGTATTATTTATGATGAAACATAAAATTCTATCATAAATAATAATTATTTATGATGAAAAATTTTCATCATAAATAATTTTTAGTATATAAATAATTTAAAAAATTAAAAAAAAAGATGAGAATATTTGCAACAAAAATTATTCCATCATAAATAAGTATTATTTATGATGAAAATATATTCCATCATAAATAAATATTATTTATGATGGAAATTCATATTCTATCGTAAATAATTATCCATACATATAAAAATATAAATAATTAAAAAAGGTCAGATTTTTTAAGATGAAAATTTTTATAAAGAAAGGCAAAGATATGATGTGCATGGCTGATGTGACTGTGTTGGGCAGTGCAAGCACTTCCACTGTTAGCTAGCCTACGGCCAAATTAATTTTTTTTATTTTTTTAAAAATTAATATTTTTTTAAAAAAATATTATTCTTTGAATATCATATAATTTTAGAATTTAAAGTTCAACTTCATCACTCATTATTTAAGTAATTATCGTATGAGTATCATCATAAAAGATCATCTTGATCTGGTAGCTCTAGCTTTGTAGATCGATAAAATTTGATTTCGACAGTCATGAATGACCATATGATGATCTGATAGATAGAAACTATCGATGGATCTAAAAATTTACAACGATGATCTCTACTATTGATGCAGAATCTGGTTGACATCGGATTGAGCTGGAGTTGGGGAAGAAGAGGTCGCCATCGGTGATCTGCAAAAAAAAGTCCTATCTAGAGATGGTGGTGGTGGCTCCGGTAAGATCTTTCGACGATCAAGTCAGCTCTTCTGATCAATAAAAATGAAGTACTTAGGTAAGAATTCAGCAGAGTTTTGGAAAGAATAAGAGAGCTTAGAGAAAATATATTTGGAAGATCTCTTTTTATAGATGGATCCTACAATAGAATGATAGTGACAGCCATAACCGTCCGATTGTGGGCCACTCAGGGTCATGTAGAATTTATTATGGAGAGAGGTGTCACCCATAGCAGACTGATAATGAAAGTCATAATCGTCCGATAGTAGGGTCATTTATAGCAGATTGATAATGATAGTCATAACCGTTCGATAGTGGAATCACCTATAGCAGACTGATAATGATAGTCACAATCATCTGGTAGTAGGTCGCTCGGGATTACATGAAGTTTGTTATAGAGAGAGGTGTCTGTTGTCATGATGTGCTCATTTGTTGATATTTAATAGTCGAAGTATGGAGAAAGCAGGCGTTGGTTGGTGAAGAGCTTTGATATATATCAATTCTTAAGGAGTTAGGACTCCTAAAGACAATACGACCAGAGAGGATCATTTGGAAGGAATACTACTTGAAATCTAAAAGTAATCCACTAAAAAAATTTGGATGGAGTTTGACTGATGGAGAAGTCAGAAGGAGTCCAACTGAAGGAGAAGCTTGGAAGGAGTTTGGCTCCTGGAGGAATCCGACTGAAGAAGAAGTCTGGAAGAAGTTCGACTTCTGAAGAAATTTGACTGAAAAAAATTTTTCGAAAGGAGTTTGGCTTCTGAAGGAATTCGATTGAAGGAGAACTTCAGAAGAAGTTTGGTTCCTGAAGGAATTTGACTAAAAAAGAAGTTCGAAAGGAGTTTGGCTCCTAGAGGAATTTGACTGAAGGAAAAGTCTAAAAGGAGTTTGGCTCTTGAAGAAATTTGACTGAAGGAGAAGTCCGAAAGAAGTTCGACTGCTGGAGGAATTCGATTGAAGGAGAAGTCTGGATGGAGTTTGACTGCTGAAGGAATCCGACTGAAGGAGAAGTTTGAAAGGAGTTTGGCTCCTGAAGAAATCCGACTAAAGAAAAAATTTGGATGGAGTTGGGCTCTTGGAGGAATCCGATTAAAGGAGAAGTCTGAAAGAAGTTCGACTCCTGAAGAAATCCGACTGAAGGAGAAGTTCGGAAGGAGTTAGGCTGCTGGAGGAATTTGACAGAAGGAGAAGTTCAGATGGAGTTCAGCTCCTAGAAGAATCCGATTGAAGAAAAAGTCTGGAAGAAGTTTGGCTCCTAGAGGAATCCGACTGAAGGAGAGGTCCGAAAGGAGTTCAACTGCTGAAGGAGTCTGGACTGAAGGAGAATTCTTTATCGAAGCTCTTCTATGATTATCAATTACATTAGGCTAAGCATCAGACTGAACTTTGATGGGAGTGGGGTTTATCCCCAATAATAGTCTTCCTACTCTCGAGTTAGAAATTGAATTCAAAATTTGAAGGAAGGAAAAAAGGCGACGGTCGAAGTCTCCAAGCTCAATCTCAGCTTTCTGAAGGAAAATGACGTGGATGTGGGACCGTCTAATGCTATAGTCGATCTTTCCTTCGACGAGCTTGCTTCTAACCCATCTGAACCTGCCGTAGAGGTGCTTGAACCAGCTTGGGAACCTGAGGCTTATTTTTCTCTCTATCATCTTCTTATGAAATGCTCGTTGTAGACGCCGAGCTCATTGTGGATGCCGGGCTTGTTGTGGACATCGAACTAGGACTTCTCTACAAATCAGGATAAGATTCTGCCTTTTGCATTTGACGTAGTCAGGTTGTTATGAGAAAACACATGTAATGATTCTCCACCGAGCTTCTTCCTTCTTCATGTCTTTGGTCTATGAGGTTATGACTTTTGCTCATGTTGGGATGAGGCTTTCCTTCTATTCTTATCATGGCTAATGGGGGTACGTTAGGGGCATCGGTAGGGTCTCTCCCTCCATCCTGTCTTATATCGACGAGGTCGTTGGCTTGCTTATGTTAGGATGAGGTTCTCCTCCTATTTCTAATATGGCTTATGGGGGTGAATTTGGGCCATTGATAGGGCCTCTCCCCTCACCTCATCTAAAATGAACAAGGCCTTCGACTATGCTCACATTAGGATGAGGGTCTCATCCTATTCTGAACAGACTGTAGGAGCACCTTAGGGCTATTGTCGGGGCCTCTCCCCTCATTCCATCTAAAATGAATGAGACCTTCGACTTTGCTCTCGTTAGGATGAGGTTCTCCTCCTATTCCTAATGGGCTATAGGGGCACCTTAGGGCCGTTGTCAGGGCCTCTCCCCTCATCTCATCTAAAATGAATGAGGCCTTCGACAATAGCCCTAATGTGCCCCTACAGCTCGTTAGGAATAGGAGAAGTACTCACCCTAGCGAGACAAAATCGAAGGCCTTGCTCATTTTAGATAGGATGAGGGGAGAGGCTCCGACAATGACCCTAAGGTGCCCCTACAGTCCATTCGGAAGAAGAGAAGAACCTCATCCTAACATGAGCACAGTCGAAGACCTCATTCATTTTAAATAAGATGAGGGAAGAAGCTCTGACAACGGTCCTAAGGTGCCCCTACAGTCCGTTAGGAACAGGAGGAGAACTTCATCCTAACGAGAGCAAAGTCAAAGATCTCGTTCATTTTAGATGGGATGAGGAGAGAGGCCACGACAATGGCCCTAAGATGCTCCTACAGTCCGTTAGAAATATGAGGAGAACCTCATCCTAACATGAGCAATGTTAAAGGCCTCATTCATTTTAGACGAGATGAGGGGAGAGGCCCTAACAACGGTCCTAATGTGCCCCTACAGTCCGTTAAGAATAGAAGGAGAACCTCATCCTAATGACAGCAAAGTCGAAAGCCTCATTCATTTTAGATGAGATAAAGAAAGAGATCCTGACAATGGCCTCCGACCCTTCTAGACTCCTTCTAGAACTGTCCTTCAGGAATTCTAGTGCACCATGGAGCAGCATCATGGTCCTTAACAGGATCCTCCAGTGAAGGATGTTTAACGGACAATCCTTTGCTGGAGAAGAAGATCTTAACAACATCATGTTCTCCTTCGCTTAGTGGATGCCAAAATAGTCCTCCTTCTTTAAACATATCCAAAGATCCCAGAAGAAGATCTTATCTTCTGTAACCCTCCTTCTAGTGCCAATCCTATTGGTGCAGAATTTGGTTGACGTCAGATCGAGCTGGAGTTGGGGAAGAAGATGTCGCCATCGGTGATCTATAAAAAAAAGTTCTATCCAAAGTCGATGGTGGTGGCTCTGGCAGAACCCTCCGACGATCAAGTCAACTCTTCTGACCAACAGAAAAGGAGTGCTCAGGCAAGAATTCAACAGAGTTTTGGAAAGAAGAAGAGAGCTTAGAGAACATGTATCTAGAGAATCTCTTTTTATAGACAAAGCCTATAATAGAATGACAGTGATAGCCGTAACCATTCGATCGTGGGCCGCTCGGCATCACGTGGAATTTATTATGGAGAGAGGTGTCATCTATAGCAGACTGATAATGACAGTCCTAATCATCCGATAGTGGGATCATTTGTAGCAGACTGATAATGACAGTCGTAACCATCCGATAGTGGGATTGCCTGTAGTAGACTGATAATGACAATCGTAACCATCTGGTAGTAGGCCGCTTGGGGCCACGTGGAGTTTGTTATGGAGAGAGGTGTCCATTATCGTGATATGCCTGTTCGTTGAAATTTAATAGTCGAAGTTTGAAGGAAGTAGGCATTGGTTGGTGAAGAGCTTTGACATATATCAATTCTAGAGGAGTTCGAACTCCTAAAGGGAATATGGCTAGAGGAGATCATCCGAAAAGAATACTACTTAAAATCTAGAAGTAATCCATCAGAGGAATCTGGATGGAGTTTGACTAATGGAGAAGTCTAGAAGGAGTCCGACTGGTGGAGAAATTCGATTGAAGGAGAAGTCCGAAAGGAGTTCAGTTCCTAGAGAAATTCAATTGAAGGAGAAGTTCGGAAGAAGTTTGACTCTTAGAAGAATCCGACTGAAGGAGAAGTCCAGAAGGAGTTTGACTTTCGGAGGAATTTGACTGAAGAAAAATATCAAAAGAAGTTTGGCTTCTCGAGAAATCTGATTGAAGGAGAAGTTCGGAAAGAGTTTGGCTCCTAAAGGAATTTGATTGAAGAAGAAGTCCGAAAGAAGTTTGGCTTTTGGAGGAATCCGACTGAAGGACAAGTCCGGAAGGAGTTTGGCTCCTAAAGAAATTTGACTGAAGGAGAAGTTTGGAAGGAGTTTGATGTTAGATATATGTGCCCTAGAAGCTAGAATTGGCTGACACCTGTAATACACTTCTAGGAGCAAAATTATAATTTTGACTATAATTAATAAAATGGATTATTTTCTATCACATATGTGTATTTAGTGTCTGTGATACATCCTTTAAGTTAATGGTAATGATGATTCATATTTTCAAGAGTTGAAAATTTAAGACATGAATAATCATTATTAACTCATAAAATGCTTCCGACCATAGGATCATCATAAGGATGGTGATTGATCCGGAAAGGTTGGTGTACAATCGCTTCTCTTTAGTAGATGAGTCTTGAGTCTACGGTGTGGAGACACCGGAGCGAGAGTACAGGTACTCGTTAGAGAACGAGGGCACTGAGCGTGACCACCTCGAGTAGTCATTAGGGAGTCTACCTTCTCGTCAATGACTGACTCGATGCTGCAGTAGTGTGTCTGGTTCTTTGACCTGAGGTGCATCGGCAGTTCACCTTGAGGGTGTTATAGTTTGACTACACCATTACTCGGTCTCCTAGCCATATGGAACCCTGAGGTGTATGTTGGCTATAGCATGTTCATTGTAGGAACTGGATGGCATCAAGATGGAATCTATCTACCTCGGTGGTAGAGGAGCAGCCCTATGATAATCATGAGAATCAAGTCCAGAAGCCCATGGCCATGGCAGAGTGAAATAATAGAAAGAGTTTCTATTTAGATTTTCACATTGGACTCGAATCGAATGATTACATCATATGACAGAAGACTAGGGTTTGACGAGTTTCACCTTAACCCTAATCTGATCGGGGCTCAAGATAGAAGAACTTAATCACACAGGTAGCTGCACCAAGAGGTTCGCATTCAGCTCTGATGGGTTGCCACCATATACTGCTAGGTGTCACTGGTGGATTTTGGGAGCAATTAGAATGATTTAGATGATCGATCATTCTAGCTGTTCGAATCAGAAGAGTTCTGATCCATCGAAAGGAGTTTCGATGATGTCGATGATAGAGATCATGACATATCCCATTACCATACAGAACTGAACCTAACTGGGTCACACAAACAAGGGTTTGAATCTGGTGATCATCAATTGAACTGATCTAGTTCAATTGATCTGAATGAGATTCAATTAGGTTCAAGGAAATCGTGCTAGCACTCGATTGAACCTAACGTTCTTCTTTTACTATCATAAATAAGTTGTCCTGTCTGAGCCAAAGGAGTTTGTGCTCAATCAGAGGCCTTCATATGGTCTGACTGGAGGTTGTCCAAGTCAGAAAAGGTTGTCTTATTTTGTAAGACATTACCTGCCATTTTTGGTCACCTGCCATTTCTTGTTCTTTGACTTTGGTCAAAAGTCTACCTTTGACTGGTCAAACGTTGACCATTGACACTTTGACTTTTGACCACATGTCATGCACCTATTGGAGAGCTGGTGGGGGCCTGTCCCCCTGCCAGAACCTGGCAAGGAGGAGGGCGCACGCCACCCTAGGCGTGTGCCCAAGTTGGAGGCGCCTAGGAGTCCTTGTTGGACAAGGACTCCATCTCCTTTTTGGATTCCAATTAGAGTTCTTCTAAGAACCAACTTTGACTGGTCTTAGGCACCCTCTAAGGAGGAATCCAGGGGACTCTATTCCCACCAATCAGATTTAGATCTGATTTCACAAAGGGTTGTGATTGGTTGGGAAGAAGAGGAGTTGGATCACAGTTAGTCTATAAATAAGACCCTGTACGCCCAACTCAGATTATAATGATTGGATAAGAATTCAATTCCACATGCCCCAAGGCTGCCTCTCCCCTCCTTCCTCCATGCCAAACCACCTTCTCCCCTCTCCTCTCCACGTCCAAAAGGAGTTTTGGATTTTTGGTTGGTGCGATTCCAGATCAAGAGAAAGGCGATCAAAAGCAAGAAGGCTGCGCTGCTGCAAAGGACGACTGCTGATCTTCAAAAGGAGTTTTGAAGATCCTCCAGATCAGATCCAGATCTAATTTTTGGAGATGTGATAGAGAAGAAGAGGATCTCCTAGATCCAAGCCTGAGTGGATACCGGTAGAGGCCAGGCGCTTGCGTGGCTAGATCCAGAACCTTCCGCTGCATACAGGATCATCAACAGGGTAATAGGATTACCCAAATCAGGTAAATTAAATTTGATTTAATTTATCTTATTTATTTTATTTATTAAAATAATAAGAATTAGATCTGAAATATTTTAGATCTGATATAGATCAAAGAAAAAAATTTTTGAAATATATCTCTTGATCTGATCAGATCTGAACGAACCTGGACCGAAAAATCAGGATTTTCCTTCAACTGGTATCAGAGCCATGGTTCTAAAAATATTTAGATCTGATTTTAAATTTATTTTAATTAAAAAATAATTGATTTTAGATGTCACATGAGATGTGATCAGATCTGAAATCAGAAAAAATTAAAATTAAATGATTTGGATCTAAGATTAGAAGATATGCATGACTAGTTCTAGAATAGAATAGTTCTATAGAATAGTCTTGCATGTTTTTGATTTAATTCTGATTAAATCATATTTTAGATCCTTTTATTTACTATTTTTTGATATTATAAGTGTTATAATAACATCTAAAAAATAGCAAATAAAAATTATTTAATTTTAAACATCATATGAGATATGATTGATGCATGTCTAGACTAGTTGTAGAATAGTTCTACATAAGTTATCTAGATTAGAATTTATTTTGATTAGATCAATTTAAATCTAATTTTTTAGATTATTATGAGATAATTTAGATCTGAAAATATGCATGATTCGATACATGAGATGTATGCAAAATATGCCATGATTAGATCTACTTTGTATATGAGATATATGATATAGATCTGATACTATTTTGTAGTATTGAATGTTCCTGATTAAGGCGTTCCTCTTGGCCGTCCGGTCATAAGAACGAAGAAGGGTTTAAAGGCCCTCTCTTTCCATTCGATGGGGTGTTCTTATGATGTGTAGGGGTGCTGCGTGTTCGTCCTTAATCAGAAACCCAAAACTTACTTTCTGCAAAACCCTAGATCCTGAAACCCTAGGATTTATTGTGCATATTTTGTTTATGAACCCTACTTAATTAAGAATTAAGTTTATGGAATATTAATTAGGTCTAAAATTGAGAATTTTCAGATCTAAGACATATTCATAATACTGGGTTCGGGCTTGGGTAGCTCAATTAGGTCTAAGCGGTTGATCAAACCGAATCAAGAGTTGGTTAGATGGGATCAACAATGCTTAAATTGACCAGCCTAATAGGATTAAGTCTGGGTCAAGATCGAGTCACGATCAAGCAAGACCTAATTAGGCTCAGAGGTTAGAGTCTGGATTGTAGGCTAACCCAATTGGTTCTGACTCAACAATTTGGTGTCTAAGGTAAGTTTGGCACATACGACCGACTGGTTTTTAATTGGAAGCTACTCGACCTGAATGCGTTCTTGTACGAGTTAATGGCATATTCCTTCCACCGGTCTCACTTACCTGGCCATATCTGTTGACACAGTTCTGATCTGAGGTGGTCAATAATCCGAGCTAACCCATGCCACTAGGTTAGTCATAATTGTTATGACTAAGCCAAGTCTAGTTTAATGAGACCTGAATCAATTCTCCCTAAGAAAAGATTAAGTCTGAGGTCTTCCACCATTGTAGATGTGCGGGCCCTTCCCGGGGTTGATTGTTCTCGGCTGGATACAGTGGCTCAGTTGCACCGGAAAAGATGCAACCATGTCTATTAGGCATTGGATGCTATGGGCTGGAGGATGAGTTGGGCTCAATATTTCGGATACGGTGAGAGACTCAATTAGGAACCCAGTCTATGCAAATGGTGGGTCTGACTTAACTAAGGAGTGGATCAATATTTCGGATACGGTGAGATTCATGAATTAGAGACCAAGTTTGGGTGCACCATGATTAGAGAATCATTGAACAAGAGTTGTTCACTCATTGGCTAACCCATCACCAATAACTGTTAGGTGAGGTGATGAGTCAGTTGGTGAGACCGCACCACCCACTAGAAATCATTAATCGTGGAGATTTTTCGCATCTCTACAGAGGGAGTGTAGGGATCCGAGAAAATAGTGGGAGCTAATTTGTTTAAAAATAAAATCCCTAAATAAATTGGTCAAGTCAAAATTACAGTATCTAACTAGAATCTTTGACTCTCTACAGGAAAATGTCTGCGTCCAACCCATTGGCACGTATCCTGGACACACATAGACTGACCTGGACCCAATTATAAAGATTGGCTCAGGAACTACAAAATTAGTTTTGGGTTTCGAGAAGTTAACCCATGTTTTGGACCAGGACCCTCCCACCTTACCAGCCCGTCCATCCATCTGTTGAACAGAGAGCGTCTCTGGAAAAAATGGATAGACGAAGATAATAAGGCCAGATATTACATGTTGGGCTCGATGTCTGATGAGCTCCAGCGCCAACATGAGGATATCGGGACTGCTCGCCAAATGTTGGCTCACCTGCAGGAGATGTTTGGTGAACAGAGTCGCGCAGCCAAATATCAAGTCACGAAATGACTTTTTAAGGCTAAGATGCGTGATGGGCAGTCAGTCCAAGATCACTGTCTGACAATGATCAAGGACATGGAAGAGCTTGAGAAGCTCGGTGTGAAGTTAGACTTGGACCTGCAGAACGATATTATTCTGCAATCCTTGACTGATGCATATGGGCAATTCATCATGAATTACCACATGCATAAACTTCAGAATTCCTTGGCCGAATTAATGAATATGCTGGTTACCGCTGAGCTTTCTATGAAAGGTTCTAAAGGCTCAGTTCTTGCTATGGAACGGACTTCTTCCAAAAGAAAGTCTTATGGAAAGAAAAAGAAGTCTGTGAAAAAGCAAAAGGTGGAAGGATCAAAGAAGAAGAAGGCAGAGCCGAAGAAAAAGGCCGATGTCAAAGGAAAGTGTTTCCATTGCAACAGCGACGGCCATTGGAAGCGGAACTGCCCTACTTACCTGGCCACCCTGAAGAACAAGAAGGAAGGTCCTTCTGGAGGTATGCTCGTTATTGAGTCTAACCTTACGGTTTCTTCTGCATCCAGTTGGGTGCTTGACTCTGGTTCTAGTGCTCATCTGTGCACTTCTATGCAGGGTCTTGAGGATAGCAGGAGGCTGAGGGATGGAGACATGATCCTACGCATCGGTAATGGAGCAAGAGTTGCTGCAGTAGCCGTGGGAACATACCCTCTTCGATTACCATCTGGTTTAGACTTAGTTTTGAAAGACTGTTATTTATGTGCCTGCAGCTAGCAGGAATTTGATTTCTGTTTCATGCTTAGCACAAGAAGGTTATGTGATCACCTTCTTTAAGGACCATTGTAACATTCTTTATGAAAGAAATAAAATTGCAAATGGTTTCCTTATTAATGGTCTTTATCAGCTACATATTGATGTACCTATTTCTAACTATCGAGCAAAACGTGAATGCCAAACGACCTAGGGATAGTCCAAACGACAGATATCTATGGCACCTGAGATTAGGTCATATAGCAGAAGATAGGATCAACAAATTGGAGAAAAATGGGCTATTGAGTCCATTGACTTTCGAGTCATATCCAACTTGTGAATCTTGTCTTCAAGGCAAAATGACTAAACTCCCTTTTGTTGGACATGGGGAAGAGGGCCACAGATCTCCTTGCCCTAGTACATACTGATGTGTGCGGCCCATTTGATGTGCCGGCTAGAGGCAATTTTGTCTACTTCATTACCTTTACCGATGATCTGTCTAGGTATGGGTATGTGTATCTTATGAGACACAAGTCTGAAGCTTTTGAAAAGTTCAAAGAATTCAGACATGAAGTAGAAAAACAAACTGGAAAAACCCATTAAGGTTCTTCGATCAGATCGAGGAGGTGAATACCTTAGCCGGGAATTCCTAGACTATCTAAAGGAAAAATGGCATAGTCTCTCAATGGACTCCACCAGGAACACCTCAACTCAACGGGGTTTCAGAATGGAGAAATCGGACTCTATTGGATATGGTTCGATCCATGATGAGCTTCACAGACCTCCCTGATTTTCTTTGGGGACACTCATTGTTAACTTCAATCTATCTACTGAATAGGGTTCCCTCTAAAACCGTTCCTACCACACCGTATGAGATATGGCACGGTAAGAAACCAAGTCTGAGTCATCTCAGAATTTGGGGTTGTCCAGCTCATGTCAAAAGACAACAAGCGGACAAGTTAGAGTTTAGGTCCTTTAGAGCTCGATTCATAGGATATCCTAAAGAGTCATTAGGATACTATTTCTACATTCCAGAAGACCACAATGTGATTGTGAGTCGACATGCCATCTTTCTTGAAAAATAGTTTATTCAAGACATAGCGGCATTGGAAAATAGATCAAGCTTGATGAGAAAGTCTCACAAGTGGAACGAGCTAAGGACCAATTGGAACCAAATCAGGTTGAGCCAATAAGAACACTACCTCCTCCACCTCGTAGATCGGAAAGAGTTTTCCCATCCCCCTGAAGAGATACTTAGGTATTATTTCAGAGGAAGTAGAGGAAAATGTTCCTCGTAGGTAATGGTGCTCATGGTGATGATCCCAAAACCTACAACGAGGCGATATCAGATATCGACTCCGAGAAATGGCTAGAGGCAATGCAGTCAGAAATTGACTCGATGCACTCAAACCAAGTCTGGACCTTGGTAGATCCACCAGAAGGTATAGTACCTATTGGGTGTAAATGGATCTTCAAGAGAAAGATTGGTGCAGATGGGAATGTGGAGACATTCAAGGCTAGACTAGTGGCAAAAGGTTATAGTCAACGCGAAGGCATTGACTATCAGGATACCTTTTCCCCAGTGGCTATGCTAAAATCCATCCGCACATTGCTTGCCGTTGCAGCCTATTTCGATTATGAAATATGGCAAATGGACGTGAAAACGGCATTCCTTAAATGGATATCTTGAGGAAGATATCTATATGGAACAGCCGCTAGGTTTCACATCCAGTGATACTGATCACAAGGTTTGCAAGCTGCAAAGGTCCATATATGGACTTAAGCAAGCATCTCGGAGCTGGAACACTCGTTTCAATGATGTGATCAAAAAGTTTGGTTTCATCAAAAATGAAGAGGAACCATGTGTTTTCAAAAAGGTCAGTGGGAGCGCTGTTGTCTTCCTCGTATTGTACGTGGATGACATCCTCCTTATTGGGAATGATATTCCCATGTTGACGACAGTCAAAATATGGTTGTCCAAGGAATTCTCCATGAAAGACCTAGGTGAAGCATCCTTTATTCTAGGAATTAAGGTCTATAGGGATAGACCGAATAGGATGCTAGGACTTTCACAGAAGATGTACATAGAGGAAAGTACTAAAGAGGTTTAGTATGGAAAACTCTAAGAGGGGATTAATACCCTTCAGACATGGTATTCATCTTTCCAAGAAGATGTGCCCCTAGCACACCTGAGGAAATAGAACGCATGAGCAAGATCCCTTATGCTTCTGCAATAGGGAGCCTCATGTATGCCATGCTATGTACACGACCTGATATAGCCCATGCTGTGAGTGTCACAAGCAGATATCAGTCAAATCCAGGTGAAGAACACTGGACTTCTGTGAAATGTATCCTTAAGTACTTGAGAAGAACTAAGGATATGATGTTGGTCTTTGGTAATGGAGAACTCCAAGTCCAGGGATACACAGACTCGGATTTCATGTCCTGATATAGATGATCGAAAGTCGACATCTGGAGTCTGTTTGTGTGCAATGGTGGTGCTGTCAGCTGGAAGAGTTCCAAGCAAACCGTGATAGCAGATTCCACCATGGAAGCAGAATATATCGCTGCATCAGAGGCTGCGAAGGAAGCATTCTGGTACAAGAAGTTTGCTGCAGAAATTGGAGTAATGCCATCAGATGCCATTCCTCTATACTGCGACAACAATGGCGCCATAGCCCTTGCTAAGGAGCCGAGGTCTCACCAGAAATCCAAGCACATTGAGCGGCGATACCACCTCATCCGCGATTACCTCGAGAAGGGTTACGTCGAGGTCAAGAGAGTCAACTCCACAGATAATGTGGCAGACCCACTTACAAAGCCGTTGGGCCAGCAGAAGATCGAAGCCCACCTTGAGAAGATGGGACTTAGACTTGTAGCCAATTGGCTTTAGGACAAGTGGGAGATTGTTAGATATATGTGCCCTAGAAGCCAGAATTGGCTGACACTTGTAATACACTTCTAGGGGCAAAATTATAATTTTGACTAAAATCAATAAAATGGGTTATTTTCTATCACATATGTGTATTTAGTGTCTGTGATACATCCTTTGAGTTAATGGTAATGATAATTCATATTTTCAAGAGTTGAAAATTTAAGACATGAATAATCATTATTAACTCATAAAATGCTTCCGACCATAGGATCATCACGAGGATGGTGATTGATCCGGAAGGTTGGTGTACAATCGCTTCTCTTTAGTAGATGAGTCTTGAGTCTACGGTGTGGAGACACCGGAGCGAGAGTACAGGTACTCGTTAGAGAACGAGGGCACTGAGCGTGACCACCTCGAGTAGTCATTAGGGAAGTCTACCTTCTCGTCAATGACTGACTCGATGCTGCAGTAGTGTGTCTGGTTCTTTGACCTGAGGTGCATCGGCAGTTCACCTTGAGGGTGTTATAGTTTGACTACACCATTACTCGGTCTCCTAGCCATATGGAACCCTGAGGTGTATGTTGGCTATAGCATGTTCATTGTAGGAACTGGATGGCATCAAGATGGAATCTATCTACCTCGGTGGTAGAGGAGCAGCCCTATGATAATCATGAGAATCAAGTCCAGAAGCCCATGGCCATGGCAGAGTGAAATAATAGAAAGAGTTTCTATTTAGATTTTCACATTCGGACTCGAATCGAATGATTACATCATATGACAGAAGACTAGGGTTTGACGAGTTTCACCTTAACCCTAATCTGATCGGGGCTCAAGATAGAAGAACTTAATCACACAGGTAGCTGCACCAAGAGGTTCGCATTCAGCTCTGATGGGTTGCCACCATATACTGCTAGGTGTCACTGGTGGATTTTGGGAGCAATTAGAATGATTTAGATGATCGATCATTCTAGCTGTTCGAATCAGAAGAGTTCTGATCCATCGAAAGGAGTTTCGATGATGTCGATGATAGAGATCATGACATATCCCATTACCATACAGAACTGAACCTAACTGGGTCACACAAACAAGGGTTTGAATCTGGTGATCATCAATTGAACTGATCTAGTTCAATTGATCTGAATGAGATTCAATTAGGTTCAAGGAAATCGTGCTAGCACTCGATTGAACCTAACGTTCTTCTTTTACTATCATAAATAAGTTGTCCTGACTGAGCCAAAGGAGTTTGTGCTCAATCAGAGGCCTTCATATTGGTCTGACTGGAGGTTGTCCAAGTCAGAAAAGGTTGTCTTATTTTGTAAGACATTACCTGCCATTTTTGGTCACCTGCCATTTCTTGTTCTTTGACTTTGGTCAAAAGTCTACCTTTGACTGGTCAAATGTTGACCATTGATACTTTGACTTTTGACCACATGTCATGCACCTATTGGAGAGCTGGTGGGGGCCTTGTCCCCCTGCCAGAACCTGGCAAGGAGGAGGGCGCACGCCACCCTTGGCGTGTGCCCAAGTTGGAGGCGCCTAGGAGTCCTTGTTGGACAAGGACTCCATCTCCCTTTTTGGATTCCAATTAGAGTTCTCCTAAGAATCCAAGTTTGACTGGTCTTAGGCGCCCTCTAAGGAGGAATCCAGGGGACTCTATTCCCACCAATCAGATTTAGATCTGATTTCACAAAGGAATTGTGATTGGTTGGGAAGAAGAGGAGTTGGATCACAGACAGTCTATAAATAAGACCCTGCGCCCAACTCAAATTATGATTGGAAAGGAATTCAATTCCCACACCCCAAGGCTGCCTCTCCCCTCTTCCTCCATGCCAAACCCACCTTCTCCCTCTCCTCTCCATGTCCAAAAGTGGTTTTGGACCTTGGTTGGTGCGATCCAGATCAAGAGAAAGGCGATCTCAAAAGCAAGAAGGCTGCGCTGCTGCAAAGGACGACTGCTGATCTTCGAAAGAAGTTTTGAAGATTCTCTAAATCAGATCCAGATCTGATTTTTGGAGACATGATAGAGAAGAAGAGGATCTCCAGATCTAGCTTGAGTGGATACCGATAGAGGCCAGGCACTTACGTGGCTAGATCCAGAACCTTCCGCTGCTTACAGGATTATCAACGGATAATAGGATTACCCACTTCAAGGTAAATTAAAATTGATTTAATTTATTTGAATTTATTTTAATTATTAAAATAATAACAATCAGATCTGAAACATCTCAAATCTGATCTGGATCAAAGAGAAAAAGTTTTAAAATATATCTCTTGATCCGATCAGATTTAAACGAATCTGGTTTGGAAAATCAGGATTTTTCTTCATTCGGCTCTTGGAGAAATTCGACTGAAGGAGAAGTCCAGAAGGAGCTTGGATCCTAGTGGAATTTGACTGAAGGAGAAGTTCGGATGGAGTTCGACTCCTGGAGGAATCCGACTGAAGGAGAAGTCTGGATGGAGTTTCGCTCCTGAAGGTATTAGACTGAAGAAGAAGTCCGAAAGAAGTTTAGCTCCTGAAGGAATCTGACTGAAGGAGAAGTCCGAAAGAAGTTCGACTGCTGAAGGAGTCCCGATTGAAGCTCTCAGTTACATTAGGCTAAGGGAAGGCGCATCCTGATTTCCCGGTCCAGGTTCGTTCAGATCTGATCAGATCAAGAGATATATTTCAAAAATTTTTCTCTTGATCTCAATCAGATCTTGATATGTTTCAGATCTGATTCTTATTATTTTAATAAATAAAATAAAATAAGATAAATTAAATCAAATTTAATTTACCTGATTTGGGTAATCCTATTACCCTGTTGATGATCCTGTTTGCAGCGGAAGGTTCTGGATCTTAGCCACGCAAGCGCCTGGCCTCTACCGGTATCCACTCGGGTTGGATCTGGAGATCCTCTTCTTCTCTATCACACCTCCAAAAATCAGATCTGGATCTGATCTGGAGGATCTTCAAAACTCTTTTGAAGATCAGCAGTCGTCCTTTGCAGCAGCGCAGCCTTCTTGCTTTTGATCGCCTTTCTTTGATCTGAATCGCACCAACCAAAGTCCAAAACTCCTTTTGGACGTGGAGAGCAAGGGGAGAAGGAGGTTTGCATGGCATGGAGAAGGAGGGGAGAGGCAGCCTTGGGCATGGGGAATTATGATTCTTAATCATATCATGTTACAATCTGAGTTGGGCGCAGGGTCTTATTTATAGACTAACTGTGATCCAACTCCTCTTCTTCCCAACCAATCACAACCCTTTGTGAAATCAGATCTAAATCTGATTGGTGGGAATAGAGTCCCCTGGATTCCTCCTTAGAGGGTGCCTAAGACCAGTCAAAGTTGGTTCTTAGAAGAACTCTAATTGGAATCCAAAAAGGAGATGGAGTCCTTGTCCAACAAGGACTCCTAGGGGCCTCCAACTTGGGCACACGCCTAGGGTGGCGTGCGCCCTTCTCCTTGCCAGGTTCTGGCAGGGGGACAGGCCCCCACCAGCTCTCCAATAGGTGCATGACATGTGGTCAAAAGTCAAAGTGTCAATGGTCAACGTTTGACCAGTCAAAGGTAGACTTTTGACCAAAGTCAAAGAACAAGAAATGGCAGGTGACCAAAAATGGCAGGTAATGTCTTACAAAATAAGACAACCTCTTCTGACTTGGACAACCTCCAGTCAGACCATATGAAGGCCTCTGATTGAGCACAAACTCCTTTGGCTCAGACAGGACAACTTATTTATGATAGTAAAAGAAGAACGTTAGGTTCAATCGAGTGCTAGCACGATTTCCTTGAACCTAATTGAATCTCATTCAGATCAATTGAACTAGATCAGTTCAATTGATGATCACCAGATTCAAACCCTTGTTTGTGTGACCCAGTTAGGTTCAGTTCTGTATGGTAATGGGATATGTCATGATCTCTATCATCGACATCATCGAAACTCCTTTCGATGGATCAGAACTCTTCTGATTCGAACAGCTAGAATGATCGATCATCTAAATCATTCTAATTGCTCCCAAAATCCACCAGTGACACCTAGCAGTATATGGTGGCAACCCATCAGAGCTGAATGCGAACCTCTTGGTGCAGCTACCTGTGTGATTAAGTTCTTCTATCTTGAGCCCCGATCAGATTAGGGTTAAGGTGAACTCGTCAAACCCTAGTCTCTGTCATATGATGTAATCATTCGATTCGAGTCCAATGTGAAAATCTAAATAGAAACTCTTTCTATTATTTCACTCTACCATGGCCATGGGCTTCTGGACTTGATTCTCATGATCATCATAGGGCTGCTCCTCTACCACCGAGGTAGATAGATTCCATCTTGATGCAATCCAGTTCCTACAATGAACATGCTATAGCCAACATACACCTCAGGGTTCCATATGGCTAGGAGACCGAGTAATGGTGTAGTCAAACTATAACACCCTCAAGGTGAACTGCCGATGCATCTCAGGTCAAAGAACCAGACACACTACTGCAGCATCGAGTCAGTCATTGACGAGAAGGTAGACTTCCCTAATGACTACTCGAGGTGGTCACGCTCAGTGCCCTCGTTCTCTAACGAGTACCTGTACTCTCGCTCCGGTGTCTCCACACCGTAGACTCAAGACTCATCTACTAAAGAGAAGCGATTGTACACCAACCTTCCGGATCAATCACCATCCTCGTGATGATCCTATGGTCGGGAGCATTTTATGAGTTAATAATGATTATTCATGTCTTAAATTTTCAACTCTTGAAAATATGAATTATCATTACCATTAACTCAAAGGATGTATCACAGACACTAAATACACATATGTGATAGAAAATAACCCATTTTATTGATTTTAGTCAAAATTATAATTTTGCCCCTAGAAGTGTATTACAAGTGTCAGCCAATTCTGGCTTCTAGGGCACATATATCTAACAATCTCCCACTTGTCCTAAAGCCAATTGGCTACAAGTCTAAGTCCCATCTTCTCAAGGTGGGCTTCGATCTTCTGCTGGCCCAACGGCTTTGTAAGTGGGTCTGCCACATTATCTGTGGAGTTGACTCTCTTGACCTCGACGTAACCCTTCTCGAGGTAATCGCGGATGAGGTGGTATCGCCGCTCAATATGCTTGGATTTCTGGTGAGACCTCGGCTCCTTAGCAAGGGCTATGGCGCCATTGTTGTCGCAGTATAGAGGAATGGCATCTGATGGCATTACTCCAATTTCTGCAGCAAACTTCTTGTACCAGAATGCTTCCTTCGCAGCCTCTGATGCAGCGATATATTCTGCTTCCATGGTGGAATCTGCTATCACGGTTTGCTTGGAACTCTTCCAGCTGACAGCACCACCATTGCACACAAACAGACTGCCAGATGTCGACTTTCGATCATCTATATCGGACATGAAATCCGAGTCTGTGTATCCCTGGACTTGGAGTTCTCCATTACCAAAGACCAACATCATATCCTTAGTTCTTCTCAAGTACTTAAGGATACATTTCACAGAAGTCCAGTGTTCTTCACCTGGATTTGACTGATATCTGCTTGTGACACTCACAGCATGGGCTATATCAGGTCGTGTACATAGCATGGCATACATGAGGCTCCCTATTGCAGAAGCATAAGGGATCTTGCTCATGCGTTCTATTTCCTCAGGTGTGCTAGGGCACATCTTCTTGGAAAGATGAATACCATGTCTGAAGGGTATTAATCCCCTCTTAGAGTTTTCCATACTAAACCTCTTTAGTACTTCCTCTATGTACATCTTCTGTGAAAGTCCTAGCATCCTATTCGGTCTATCCCTATAGACCTTAATTCCTAGAATAAAGGATGCTTCACCTAGGTCTTTCATGGAGAATTCCTTGGACAACCACATCTTGACTGATGTCAACATGGGAATATCATTCCCAATAAGGAGGATGTCATCCACGTACAATACGAGGAAGACAACAGCGCTCCCACTGACCCTTTTGAAAACACATGGTTCCTCTTCATTTTTGATGAAACCAAACTTTTTGATCACATCATTGAAACGAGTGTTCCAGCTCCGAGATGCTTGCTTAAGTCCATATATGGACCTTTGCAGCTTGCAAACCTTGTGATCAGTATCACTGGATGTGAAACCTAGCGGCTGTTCCATATAGATATCTTCCTCAAGATATCCATTTAGGAATGCCGTTTTCACGTCCATTTGCCATATTTCATAATCGAAATAGGCTGCAACAGCAAGCAATGTGCGGATGGATTTTAGCATAGCTACTGGGGAAAAGGTATCCTGATAGTCAATGCCTTCGCGTTGACTATAACCTTTTGCCACCTAGTCTAGCCTTGAATGTCTCCACATTCCCATCTGCACCAATCTTTCTCTTGAAGATCCATTTACATCCAATAGGTACTATACCTTCTGGTGGATCTACCAAGGTCCAGACTTGGTTTGAGTGCATCGAGTCAATTTCTGACTGCATTGCCTCTAGCCATTTCTCGGAGTCGATATCTGATATCGCCTCGTTGTAGGTTTTGGGATCATCACCATGAGCACCATTACCTACGAGGAACATTTCCTCTACATCCTCTGAAATAATACCTAAGTATCTTTCAGGGGGATGGGAAACTCTTTCCGATCTACGAGGTGGAGGAGGTAGTGTTCTTATTGGCTCAACCTGATTTGGTTCCACTTGGTCCTTAGCTCGTTCCACTTGTGAGACTTTCTCATCAAGCTTGATCTATTTTCCAATGCCGCTATCTTGAATAAACTATTTTTCAAGAAAGATGGCATGTCGACTCACAATCACATTGTGGTCTTCTGGAATGTAGAAATAGTATCCTAATGACTCTTTAGGATATCCTATGAATCGAGCTCTAAAGGACCTAAACTCTAACTTGTCCGCTTGTTGTCTTTTGACATGAGCCGGACAACCCCAAATTCTGAGATGACTCAGACTTGGTTTCTTACCGTGCCATATCTCATACGGTGTGGTAGGAACGGTTTTAGAGGGAACCCTATTCAGTAGATAGATTGAAGTTAACAATGAGTGTCCCCAAAGAAAATCAGGGAGGTCTGTGAAGCTCATCATGGATCGAACCATATCCAATAGAGTCCGATTTCTCCATTCTGAAACCCCGTTGAGTTGAGGTGTTCCTGGTGGAGTCCATTGAGAGACTATGCCATTTTCCTTTAGATAGTCTAGGAATTTCCGGCTAAGGTATTCACCTCCTCGATCTGATCGAAGAACCTTAATGGGTTTTTCAGTTTGTTTTTCTACTTCATGTCTGAATTCTTTGAACTTTTCAAAAGCTTCAGACTTGTGTCTCATAAGATACACATACCCATACCTAGACAGATCATCGGTAAAGGTAATGAAGTAGACAAAATTGCCTCTAGCCGGCACATCAAATGGGCCGCACACATCAGTATGTACTAGGGCAAGGAGATCTGTGGCCCTCTCCCCATGTCCAACAAAAGGGAGTTTAGTCATTTTGCCTTGAAGACAAGATTCACAAGTTGGATATGACTCGAAAGTCAATGGACTCAATAGCCCATTTTTCTCCAATTTGTTGATCCTATCTTCTGCTATATGACCTAATCTCAGGTGCCATAGATATCTGTCGTTTGGACTATCCCTAGGTCGTTTGGCATTCACGTTTTGCTCGATAGTTAGAACAGGTACATCAATATGTAGCTGATAAAGACCATTAATAAGGAAACCATTTGCAATTTTATTTCTTTCATAAAGAATGTTACAATGGTCCTTAAAGAAGGTGATCACATAACCTTCTTGTGCTAAGCATGAAACAGAAATCAAATTCCTGCTAGCTGCAGGCACAAAATAACAGTCTTTCAAAACTAAGTCTAAACCAGATGGTAATCGAAGAGGGTATGTTCCCACGGCTACTGCAGCAACTCTTGCTCCATTACCGATGCGTAGGATCATGTCTCCATCCCTCAGCCTCCTGCTATCCTCAAGACCCTGCATAGAAGTGCACAGATGAGCACTAGAACCAGAGTCAAGCACCCAACTGGAT
The DNA here is from genome assembly GCA_006176705.1 of Cocos nucifera. Classification (NCBI taxonomy): domain Eukaryota; kingdom Viridiplantae; phylum Streptophyta; class Magnoliopsida; order Arecales; family Arecaceae; genus Cocos; species Cocos nucifera. Next base: position 2,935 of record QRFJ01000166.1, on the reverse strand, counting down.
GCAGAAGAAACCGTAAGGTTAGACTCAATAACGAGCATACCTCCAGAAGGACCTTCCTTCTTGTTCTTCAGGGTGGCCAGGTAAGTAGGGCAGTTCCGCTTCCAATGGCCGTCGCTGTTGCAATGGAAACACTTTCCTTTGACATCGGCCTTTTTCTTCGGCTCTGCCTTCTTCTTCTTTGATCCTTCCACCTTTTGCTTTTTCACAGACTTCTTTTTCTTTCCATAAGACTTTCTTTTGGAAGAAGTCCGTTCCATAGCAAGAACTGAGCCTTTAGAACCTTTCATAGAAAGCTCAGCGGTAACCAGCATATTCATTAATTCGGCCAAGGAATTTCTGAAGTTTATGCATGTGGTAATTCATGATGAATTGCCCATATGCATCAGTCAAGGATTGCAGAATAATATCGTTCTGCAGGTCCAAGTCCAACTTCACACCGAGCTTCTCAAGCTCTTCCATGTCCTTGATCATTGTCAGACAGTGATCTTGGACTGACTGCCCATCACGCATCTTAGCCTTAAAAAGTCATTTCGTGACTTGATATTTGGCTGCGCGACTCTGTTCACCAAACATCTCCTGCAGGTGAGCCAACATTTGGCGAGCAGTCCCGATATCCTCATGTTGGCGCTGGAGCTCATCAGACATCGAGCCCAACATGTAATATCTGGCCTTATTATCTTCGTCTATCCATTTTTCCAGAGACGCTCTCTGTTCAACAGATGGACGGGCTGGTAAGGTGGGAGGGTCCTGGTCCAAAACATGGGTTAACTTCTCAGAACCCAAAACAATTTTGTAGTTCCTGAGCCAATCTTTATAATTGGGTCCAGTCAGTCTATGTGTGTCCAGGATACGTGCCAATGGGTTGGACGCAGACATTTTCCTGTAGAGAGTCAAAGATTCTAGTTAGATACTGTAATTTTGACTTGACCAATTTATTTAGGGATTTTATTTTTAAACAAATTAGCTCCCACTATTTTCTCGGATCCCTACACTCCCTCTGTAGAGATGCGAAAATCTCCACGATTAATGATTTCTAGTGGGTGGTGCGGTCTCACCAACTGACTCATCACCTCACCTAACAGTTATTGGTGATGGGTTAGCCAATGAGTGAACAACTCTTGTTCAATGATTCTCTAATCATGGTGCACCCAAACTTGGTCTCTAATTCATGAATCTCACCGTATCCGGAATATTGATCCACTCCTTAGTTAAGTCAGACCCACCATTTGCATAGACTGGGTTCCTAATTGAGTCTCTCACCGTATCCGGAAATATTGAGCCCAACTCATCCTCCAGCCCATAGCATCCAATGCCTAATAGACATGGTTGCATCTTCCCGGTGCAACTGAGCCACTGTATCCAGCCGAGAACAATCAACCCCGGGAAGGGCCCGCACATCTACAATGGTGGAAGACCTCAGACTTAATCTTTTCTTAGGGAGAATTGATTCAGGTCTCATTAAACTAGACTTGGCTTAGTCATAACAATTATGACTAACCTAGTGGCATGGGTTAGCTCGGATTATTGACCACCTCAGATCAGAACTGTGTCAACAGATATGGCCAGGTAAGTGAGACCGGTGGAAGGAATATGCCATTAACTCGTACAAGAATGCATTCAGGTCGAGTAGCTTCCAATTAAAAACCAGTCGGTCGTATGTGCCAAACTTACCTTAGACACCAAATTGTTGAGTCAGAACCAATTGGGTTAGCCTACAATCCAGACTCTAACCTCTGAGCCTAATTAGGTCTTGCTTGATCGTGACTCGATCTTGACCCAGACTTAATCCTATTAGGCTGGTCAATTTAAGCATTGTTGATCCCATCTAACCAACTCTTGATTCGGTTTGATCAACCGCTTAGACCTAATTGAGCTACCCAAGCCCGAACCCAGTATTATGAATATGTCTTAGATCTGAAATTCTCAATTTTAGACCTAATTAATATTCCATAAACTTAATTCTTAATTAAGTAGGGTTCATAAACAAAATATGCACAATAAATCCTAGGGTTTCAGGATCTAGGGTTTTGCAGAAAGTAAGTTTTGGATTTCTGATTAAGGACGAACACGCAGCACCCCTACACATCATAAGAACACCCCATCGAATGGGAAGAGAGGGCCTTTAAACCCTTCTTCATTCTTATGACCGGACGGCCAAGAGGAACGCCTTAATCAGGAACATTCAATACTACAAAATAGTATCAGATCTATATCATATATCTCATATACAAAGTAGATCTAATCATGGCATATTTTGCATACATCTCATGTATCGAATCATGCATGTTTTCAGATCTAAATTATCTCATAATAATCTAAAAATTAGATTTAAATTGATCTTATCAAAATAAACCCTAATCTAGACAACTATGTAGAACTATTCTACAACTAGTCTAGACATGCATCAATCACATCTCATATGATGTTTAAAATTAAATAATTTTATTTGCTATTTTTTAGATGTTATTATAACCATTATAATATCAAAAAATAGTAAATAAATGGATCTAAAATATGATTTAATCAAATTAAATTCAAAAACATGCAAGACTATTCTATAGAACTATTCTATTCTAGAACTAGTCATGCATATCTTCTAATCTTAGATCCTAATCATTTAATTTTAATTTTTTCTGATTTTAGATCTGATCACATCTCATGTGACATCTAAAATCAATTATTTTTTGATTAAAATAAATTTAAAATTAGATCTAAACATTTTTATAACCATGGCTCTGATACCAGTTGAAGGGAAATACTGATTTCTCAGTTCAGATTCGTTCAGATCTGATCAGATCAAGAGATATATTTCAAAATTTTTTCTCTTTGATCTGTATTAGATCTAAGATGTTTAGATCTAATTCTTATTATTTTAATAAATAAAATAAATAAGAATAAATTAAATCAAATTTAATTTACCTAATTTGGATAATCC
>QRFJ01000165.1:1357678-1393342 GCA_006176705.1 Cocos nucifera | reverse complement strand
AGGAGAAGGAAAATTATGGCTAGATCCGAACCTTCCTATTGCTTACAGGTCCATCACTGGGTAAATATGATTATCCAGCTTTAAGATAAATTAAATTAAATTTAATTTTATCTAAATTTAATTTAATATTAAAAATAATAAGAATTAGATCTGAAACATCCAAATCTGATCTGAACAAAGAGAAAAATTTTTGAAACATATATCTTTTGATTTCGATCAGATCTGAACGAACTGGTCTGAAATTAGGATTTCTTTCAATATTTGGCTTATTATCTTACGTCTTACATTTTTCATAGACGCTCTTCTGTTTCAACGAATGGACGGGCTGGTAAAGATGGGAGGATCTGATCTAATACATGGGGTTAACTTCTCAAAATCCAAAATGATTTGTAGTTCGTGAGCCATCTTATAATAGGGTCCGATCAGTCTATGTGTGTCCAGGATACGTGCTAATGGATTGGACGCAGATATTTTTCTATAAGAGTCAAAAGATTCTAGTTAGATACTATAATTATGACTTGACCAATTTGTTTAAATTTTATTTTTAAATAAATTAGCTCTCACTATTTTCTCAGATCTCTACACTTCCTCTATAGAGATGCGAAAATCTCCACGATTAATGATTTCTAGTGGGTGGTGTGGTTTCACCAACTAACTCATCACCTCACCTAACAGTTATTGGTGATGGATTAGCCAATGAGTGAACAACTCTTGTTCAATGATTCTCTAATCATGGTGTACCCAAACTTAGTCTCTAATTCATGAATCTCACCGTATCCAGAATATTGATCCACTTCTTAGTTAAGTCAGACCCACCATTTGCACAGACTGAATTCCTAATTGAGTCTCTCTCCATATCTGAAATATTAAATCCAACTCATCCTTCAACCCATAGCATTCAATGCCTAATAGACATGGTTGCATCTTTCTGATGCAATTGAGCCACTATATCCAGTCGAGAACAATCAACCCCGAGAAGGGCCCGCACATCTACAATGGTGGAAGACCTCAGACTTAATCTTTTCTTAGAAAGAATTAATTCAGATCTCATTAAACTAGACTTATCATAGTCATAACAATTATGACTAACTTAATGGCATGGGTTAGCTCGGATTATTGACCACCTCAAATCAGAACTGAGTCAATAGATATGGCCAGATAAGTAAGATCAGTGGAAGAAATATGCCATTAACTCGTACAAGAATGCATTCAGATCGAGTAGCTTCCAATTTAAAAACCAGTCGATCATTTCTGCCAAACTTACCTTAGACACAAACTTATTAAGCCAGAACTAATTAGGTTAGCCTACAATCCAAACTCTAACCTCTGAGCCTAATTAGGTCTTGCTTGATCGTGACTCGATCTTGACCCACTTAATCCTATTAGGCTGGTCAATTTAAGCATTATTGATCCCATCTAGCCAACTTTTGATTCGGTTTGATCAACCGCTTAGATCTAATTGAGCTACCCAAGCTCGAACCCAATATTTTGAATATGTCTTAGATCTAAAATTCTTAATTTTAGACCTAATTAATATTCCATAATATTAATTCTTAATTAAGTAGGGTTCATAAATAAAGTATGCATAATAAATTCTAGGGTTTTAGGATCATGGGTTTTGCATAAAGTTTTGGATTTTTGATTAATGATGAATGCGCAGCACCCCTACACATCATAAGAACACCGCATCGGATGGAAGAAAAGGATCTTTAAACCCTTCTTCATTCTTATGACCAGACGGCTAAGAGGAACGTCTTAATCAGGAACATGTAATACTATAAAATAGTTTTAGATCTATATCATATATCTCATATACAAATTAGATCTAATCATGACATATTTTGCATACATCTCATGTATCGAATCATGCATATTTTTAGATCTAAATTATCTCATAATAATCTAAAAAATTAGATTTAAATTGATCTTATCAAAATAAACTCTAATCTAGACAACTATGTAGAACTATTCTACAACTAGTCTATACATGCATCAATCATATCTCATATGATGTTAAAATTAAATAATTTTTATTTACTATTTTTTAGATGTTATTATAATAATTATAATATTAAAAAATAATAAATAAATAGATCTAAAATATGATTTAATCAAATTAAATTGTAAACATGCAAGACTATTCTATAGAACTATTCTATTTTTGAACTAGTCATGCATATTTTCTAATTTTAGATCTAAATTATTTAATTTTAATTTTTCTAATTTTAGATCTGATCACATCTCATGTGACATCTAAAATTACTTATATTTTGATTAAAATAAATTTAAAATCAGATCTAAATACTTTAGAATCTTGGCTCTGACACCAGTTGAATAAAAATTCTGATTTCTCAGATCAGGTTCATTCAGATCTGATCGGATCAAGAGATATATTTTAAAAAAAATTTTCTTTGATTTAAATTAGATCTAGAATATTTTAGATCTAATTTTTATTATTTTAATAATTAAAATAAAATATAGATAAATTAAATTTAATTTAATTTACCTTGAAGTAGGATAATCCTATTACCCATTGATGATCCTATAAGCAGCGGAAGATTTTGGATCTAGCCATGCAAGTGCCTGGTCTCTATCAAAATTCACTTGGGCTGGATCTGGACATCCTCTTCTTCTCTATCATGTCTCTAAAAATTAGATCTAAATCTGATTTGGAGGATCTTCAAAACACCTTTCGAAGATCAGCAGTTGTCCTTTGCAGCAGCGCTGTCTTTTAGCTTTCTGTCGCCTTTCTCTCGTCAGGATTGCACTAACTGAGATCCCAAACTACTTTGGGCATGGAGAGGAGAGGGAGAAGATGGAGTTGGTGTGGAGGAGGAGAGAGGCAGCCCTTGGGCATGGGAATTTTCTCATATCTTTTTGAGTTAGGCGTAGGGTCTTATTTATAGACTATGCGTGATCCAACTCCTCTTCTTTCCAACCAATCATAACTCTTTGTAAAATCAGATCTAAATTTGATTGGTGAGAATAGAGTCCCTTGGATTCATCCTTAGATGGTGCCTAAGACCAATCAAAGTTGGTTCTTAGGAGGAGTCTATTTGGAATCCAAAAAGGAGATGGAGTCCCTGTCCAACAGGGACTCCTGGGCATCTCCAGCTTGGGCGCATGCCACTTGGCATGCACCCTCCTCCTTGCCAGCTTCTGGTAGGGGGACAAGCCCCCACCAGCTCTCCAATAGGTGCGCGACATGTGGATAGAAGTCAAAGTGTCAATGGTCAATATTTGATCAGTCAAAGGTCAACTTTTGACCAAAGTCAAAGGATGAGAAATGGTAGGTGACCAAAAATGGCAGGTATTATCTTACAAAATAAGACAACCCTTTTCTAACCTGGACAGGCTCTAGTCAGACTAAGTGAAGGCCTCTGATCGAGCACAAACTCTTTTGGCTCAGTCAGGATAACTATTTATGATAGTAAAAGAGAACGTCAGGTTCAATCGAGTGCTAGCATGATTTTTTTGAACCTAGTTGAATCTCATTCAGATCAATTGAACTGGATTAGTTCAATTGATGATCACCATATTCAAATCCTTATTTGTGTGATCCAGTTAGGTTCAGTTCTATATGGTAATGGGATATGTCATGATCTCTATCATCGACATCATCGAAACTCCTTTCGATGGATCAGAACTCTTCTGATTCGAACAGCTAGAATGATCGATCATCTAAATCATTCTAATTGCTCCCAAAATCTACCAGTGACACCTAGCAGTATATGGTGGCAACCCATCAGAGCTAAATGCGAACCTCTTGGTGCAGCTACCTATGTGATTAAGTTCTTCTATCTTGAGCTCCGATCAGATTAGGGTTAAGGTGAACTCGTCAAACCCTAGTTTCTGTCATATGATGTAATCATTCGATTCAAGTCTAATGTGAAAACCTAATAGAAACTCTTTCTATTATTTCACTCTGTCATGGCCATGGGCTTCTGGACTTGATTCTTATGATCATCATAGGGCTGCTCCTCTACCACCGAGGTAGATAGATTCCATCTTGATGCAATTCTGTTCCTACAATGAACATGCTATAGCCAACATACACCTCAGGATTTCGAATGACTAAGAGATCGAGTTATGGTGTAGTCAAACTATAACACCCTCAAGGTGAACTGTCGATGCATCTCAGTTTAAAGAACCAGACACACCACTATAGCATCGAGTCAGTCATTGATGAGAAGGTAGACTTCTTAATGACTACTCGAGATGGTCACGCTCAGTATCCTCATTCTCTAACGAGTACCTGTACTCTTGCTTCGATGTCTCCGCACCGTAGACTTAAGACTCATCTACTAAAGGAAAGTGATTGTACACCAACCTTTCGGATCAATCATCATCCTCGTGATGATCCTATGGTCGGGGACATTTTATGAGTTAATAATGATTATTCATATCTTAAATTTTCAACTCTTAAAAATATGAATTATCATTATCATTAACTCAAAGGATGTATCATTGACACTAAATACACATATATGATAGAAAATAATCTATTTTATTGATTATAGTCAAAATTATAATTTTACCCCTAGAAGTGTATTACAAGTGTCAGCCAATTATGACTTCTAGGGCACATATATCTAATAGAGGATGGAGGTGAACCCTAGAGAAGAAGGTCGGAAGGATTGACTGAGCACTCCTTTAAGAACAAGGATACCTCAAAGACAGATTCCTTCCTCTAGAGCCAATTCTGTTGGTGCAAAATTTGATTGATGCCGGATTGAGCTGGAGCTAAGGAAGACGAGGTCACCGTTGGTGATCTCCAAAATAAAGTTTCATCTGGAGTCAGTGGTAGTGGCTCTGGCAGGATCCTCCAATGATTAAGTCAGCTTTTCTAGCCAACAGAAATGGTGTGCTCAGAAAAGAGTTTGGCAAAATTTAGAAGAGGAGAGGAGAGCTTAGAGAAAATGTATCTGGAGGATCTCCTTTTATAAATGGAGGTTGGTTGATAGTGACAGTCATACCATTCGATAGCGGACCACTCGAGGCCGCATGGGGTTTGGTACGGAGGAAAAGGTGTCGCCAGACTGATAGTGACAACCATACCATCTAGTCGTGGGCCACGTGGGACTTGTTATGAAAGAAGAGATGCTGCCAGACTGATAGTGGCAGCCATATCGTTTGGTAGAAGCATGCATTCGGAGTCCGACTGAGCTAAAGAAGTCCGACTGAAGGAGAATTTTGGAAGGAGTTCGGCTTTCATAGAAATATAACTGAAGGAGAGATTTGGGAGGACTTCAGCATCTAGAGAAATCTGGCTGAAGAAGAAGTTCGAAAAAAGTTTGACTCCTAGAGAAGTCCGACTGAAGAAGGAGTTTGGAAGGAGTTCGGCTCCTGTAAAAATCTGATCGAATGAGAGATCTGGAAGGAGTTCGGCTTTCGGAGGAGTCCGACTGAACGAGGAGTCTGGAAGGAGTTCAACTCTTGTAGAAATCCAGTCGAAGGAGAGATATAGAAGGAGTTCGGCTTCTGAAGAAGTCCAGCCAAAGGAGAAGTCTGAGAGGAGTTTGGCTCCTGGAGACATCTAGTGGAAGAAGTTCGGCTCCTGGAGAAGTTCGACCGAAGCAGATGTCTGGGAGGAGTTCGGCTCCTGGGGAAGCTCAGCGGGAGGAGTCCGACTCTTGGGGAAGTCCAGCTGAAGAAGAAGTCTGGAAGGAGTCCGGCTCCTGGAGAAGTCCGACTGAAGGAGAAGTCTTAGAGGAATCCGGCTCCTGAAAAGTTTGGCAAAAATTCGGTCGTTGGGGGAGTTTGATTGGGGCTCGGCTGCTGAGGAGTTCAGCCGGCTGAAGGGGTTCGACTGGGGCTCGGTCGCTAAGAAGTTTAGTCGGCTGAAGGGGTTCAGCTGGAGCTCGGCCATTGAGGCTTTTCTATGATTACTGATTGCATTGGGCTAAGCATCAGGTTGGACTTCGGTGGAAGCGGAATTTATCCCCAACAGATAGTTATTAGGAATATGGTTGATCTTTCTTGTTTCCTTGCTATCTCTTTATAGAAGAAAAGAAGGTTGCTAAATTTTTTTGTTTGGAGGAATTTATAGAGTTCTCTTTTTATATTTGCAAATCCTATACGGTGTGGTCCTTTTCCCCATCCTTTTAGTTGCAATCATCTTATCATCAATAAATTTGGTTGAAGGGATGGGGCGTGGGGGTGTTGGGGGGGGGGGGGGGGGGGGGGGCGAGAGGAAGTGTTTAAGGAAGGGTGGTGTCATGGATTTGCAATTCAAAAGCCTTTAAGTTTTCGAGCTACGAGTCCATGATAAGTGGTATCAAAGTTAGATTCATTATGAGTCACAATTTTAATTTGTTAGTCATGTGAACTTCTTGTTGAGAGTTTTTATGATTGTGGAGGATCTAGTAGAATTGAATAAGACTCGGTTCATGGGTCGACTCGCCTCTCCCAAGTAGGAGCTAATCATGATGGTGTCATGAGGTTCAGTGAAGGAGATTGTCATAGTCACATATGAGTTTATTTGCTTGGGCCAACCCTTTTTCTAATTTAAGTTATTAGGCCATGAGTCTGTGACAATACGCATGGATCATGAAGTCACACAGCCATCAATTTTGGGTTATTTTGGGCCTTGGCCTACTTTTAACTTGGTGTTGATAGGCTGTCTGTAAATAAAATTCCTAAACCCAATCTGGATTTGCATATCCTCTTGTGTTGGGAACTGTTCATTTTGTCATCAAAATTTGGTATGTTCAGCACAAAATTATCTGGATTCCATATATATTAGGCCTAATTAGGTTTCGGAACCTAAAACTCAAGCCTGTGCTAGCTGTCTTTTGGGTTAGATCTATAGGCCACTTAGGTTGACTTAGCCCCAAGGAAGATCCTTCATAGAAGCTCGTCTCTATTTGGCAATAACCACTTGGAATCTAGGAGTGAATTAGCTAGTTATAGCATGAAAATAATAGCTAAGAGGGCTAAGTGCAAAATTAGACATGCTGCCTGGGGAACTTGTAGCCCATTGATGGGCCTAATGAAGATCCTTTATAGATAGTTATTTCTATTTGGCAATAATTACTATATGTCTAGCAGTGAATTAACTAGTTAAAGAATAAAAATAATAGATTAGAGGGCCTATCATTGATAACTAGTTCTCTCGTCCAATTTTGGTGACAGGTAGTGATGGCAACTTGTCAAGTATGCATTAGGTAGCCATTATCCATATCTACCCTGTACTTGCCTAAGGATGGGACAAGATGGGGCAAGTAGAGTTAGGTAGATCAGATGTATTAGGTAGATCAGATCGCATATAGCCAGCATGCATAGGAAATCCTATCTCCGTTCTAAAAGCTGTGCCCCCTTGCACATCACATGGCATCCTAGCTGCTACTAGTCTTGAGAACTGCTGGCTAGGAGGGAGGGAGGGAGAGAGAGAGAGAGAGAGAGAGAGAGAGAGAGAGATTTATGTATTCTTCTTGGTGGTTTTGTTTGCATCTAATTACAGATATTTAAGTACTCAATGTAGATCTTGGAAATTCACCATTAACTTTAGATAAAAAAAGCACAACAAATCTATGGTTATCTTTTAAGAGACAAGCATACGATCAATCAACATGGTAATACTATTCAAACCATTGCACAATATTACATAGGTTTCACAGTGAATTTTAGGTGCATTTTCTACTTTTCCCTCTTTTCTACCATTAAAGAGAGATAGAAAATAAAAAAAAAAATAAGTTGGATACAAGGCATATCCTAATCTAAATCCATCATTGCTGGCATTTTGCATCAATTTTGTACTTCTTCATGGTTGAGCGCTTTGGGGAAGCCAATTACCCTGTCAATTGGTTAGTAAGTACATGCATAAATATGGACTTCATCAATGGTGATTCTTTGCCTTCTAAATAGACACTTCTCGTACATATGCATTTCATAGGTTTGAACTATCTTCGGTTTTCTTTGTTCTTTATCTTGCACTTTGGTTTTCATCTTCTTCTTTATTTTTTTCTTTATTATGTACTTTGGTTTTCATCTTCTTTTTCCCAATTCTCTCTGTAGAACTACCAAAGAGAGAGAGAGAGTGAGAGAAGAGAGAGACAGGGATAGTGAAGTTTAAGTGACTTTGAAGTTAGTGGAGGTTTGACTAATCATAATTTGACAACACATTGATGGCAATTAAGGATGTCAATAGATCGGGTATGTATCAAATTTGCTAGTACTCATATTCACCCTGTAATTAAAAACTCCATACCCATACCTCTATATCCCATCTTGGATTAGATCGGCTTGGGTCAAGTAGAGATGCAGGTTGGATCGAGTTGGATAGATGAAAGGGGATAGGATCGGGTCAAGCATATATAAATAGTATAAATTAATTATATATTGAAAGGAAGATATAGATTAAGATCATATCAGATCGGATTTAGGACGGAACATATCACCATCCATATCTAATCTGAACTTGCTTCGGATTTTTTTTTTTAGAACTCATATTTATCTCAAGTTCTAATCAGATTGGATAAAATTTGTTCCATTTATGTTGGACACCTAGGGGGTTGGTTAAAATTATCATATCTAATGGCAAGTGATGTGTCCCATCATAAAGACCCCCTAGCCATTAGCTAATTTCTTAATATATGCACCATTGACATCTTCAACTCCTAAGATTGTTGGAGAGTACCTGAATATGAATTGAAATAGCAATCTTAATCTTAACATCTACACAATTATGAGTAACAACTATTTACGTGCATGTCAATGTGATCCCATCACTTGTGCAGCCATAAAAACCCCACAAAGTTTCTCCATATGTGCACAATCTTAACCTAATCATGCATGGCCAGCATTGTAACAATGTTATGACATGAGGACTACATATTCATTTTCTTGTAATGTTAGATCCACATCAAAGTCTATATGACCTGCACTACCATTTTGCACAAATATCATTGGACCATATAGATGACGACCCTAAATCCTTGATGCTGAGATTGCACCTATTAGAAACATGATGTAGGGTACAACAACTTGTAGATAATTAATGAAAACTACTCTTCAAGGCTTTCACTTATCCTTTTGTTCAAATTATATTTAGTAGATGCGAAATGTGAATTATCCCAATGATTACAACCTTTCGCTTAATTAGCAACCAATTTGAATTAGTTCTCTAAGATTTTTCACCTTTAGACACATGCATGTAGTTATTCACAAGAGCATGGGGTCATCAATGGAATAGGATGAAACTACCTTTTGCATTGAAAAGATTTTTAAAAGGAAAAAATCTTAATGGAATGTAACATGTTTTAGATATTTAGCATCTCTATTTTGATTGAAAATCTGGTTAAAAAGACAAGGTGTAGTTCGCAAAACAGGGTTATATCTTGATAGTTGTTTGATTTTTGAATTTATTTGCCTGAATGTTTTGGCATAGGGAATGATTATTTATTATTTTTTTGAAATGGTTGGTGGCATCAACAATTGAAGTTCCAGCAGGATGGAGGTCATCCCATCCTATTCTTTTGAGATTCTAGCATCAGGGAAGGGTGTTAGACCTCGAAATGAATTTTTGGCCTTTGTTATGATCGTCCCATCTTCATCCCAACCAAATTAGGCATTGGTACGACCATCCAGATCGTGCCCTAATTTTTTTCTTTCCTTCTATCGAATGTCGAGGATGCTTTGAATGGCCCATTCATCACTGTGGAGGGGGGATAATGAAGGAGAAGGGAATACTTATCTTTTTCTTTTTCTGTTGGTGCATCCATATCAACATCATCATTGGAGGGAGCATGACTTTCGCACTTTGATTTTGATTTTCCGAGAGCAGAGTATGCTAGGAGGGAGGATATCTCAGGAAGGAGAAGGGAGGAGTGAGGAGGAAGGCTGTTGGATTTTTCACCGAGGAACCAATTGAAAGGAAGGAGGGAGGAGAGAGAGGACCACAGGGGAAAGAAAGAGGGTTCGGACCCTAGTGCAGTTTTTTTTCTCCCATGGGTTATGCGACGCCATCTGTTCGATTTGAGTGATGTCATTCATTTGATCGTGCACAGGCCACATGCTCTCAAAACACTTTGTTTGATCATGATTTCTCGTATGCCTGAGCATTGCACCCACAAGCCCCAAATAGCACTCAAAACACCCTAATCACAATTTCTTTCACACCCATGACTCCATTTGATCTTCAAAGATTGCACCCACACAGCTCTCAAAGTACTCCCATATAAAGAGATCATCATGTTGTCTCGATGATCAGACTCTCATGAAAAAAAATTAAAAAATATAATGAAAAGAAAATTTTGACAATAATAGTAGCATTCTTCTGAAAAGGAAGGATAGTGTAAGACAAATCCACATGGCCAACAAATACAGTAGAAAAAGTTTAAAAAAAAATATTGATGAGACTCTTGCATGGCTGACACTTGACATAATTTGAAATAATGGTCCATCTATTCATGTGTAGCCAGGACTTGCTTAGACTAGGGTTGCTGTCCTATATATTTCTTTAAATTAACAAATAATATTCACTCTCAGTGTCTTATCTTAGAAGTGTGAGGAAGGTAGAACACTCAAAAGATTGCTCAAATTAAGACTCCAGTCTTCAGCCATCTTTTTGTTGGAAAATATGTCCCAAAGCCAATCATCAACTTGTTGATGGTTGAGCTAAACTTGTAATTGTATATGATTTATTATTAATAAAAAAATTATTTTAGCTTTTTCAATATAAGTATATATTTTTTTATAAACTTCTGTATTGTGATGAAGTTCTTAGAACTATTTAGAATCGATAAAGAGAGGATTTATCATTTAATCCTTAAAATTGTTCACGATCAAATGATACGTTGTTATCTAGAACGACAATGTTTATCGAGTATAAATCGTTGCATGCTATATGAATTGGTTATTCTCTTAATCAAGAAGTATGGAGATACTGGTATGATATATAGGTAAGATGTATGGGTATATCATCATTGAACGTGATCAACTTTGGAGTATTCTACTATCAAAATTTATTTTGAAGGGATATGGATATAAGTATCCCTCTGACCTAAGATCACCACGGTAACTTGCAAGCAACTCACTATGCTTTAGTGCCAAACTATCTAAATTTTTAATTCTATGATGGAAGATTTCTGGGCACAGTTAAGTACTTATGAAGTCGATGAATGAGTCAAGATAGAATTGACCACTCTTGATTTCAGGAGCTATGTTGAATTATATTTTAATTTAGCAAACTCTTGCCCAGAATAGTCCTTGTGAGAAGTCAGAGGATTGATTGCTTTGAAACAAATTATTGATGCACTATTCTAAGGTTGACAGTTTAACCCTGAGTCATTCTAAATATAAAGATCAAAAGAATAAATTATATAGCAACCATATTCGAATAGATTCTAAAATATTATTTTACATACATTCGATCTATCTGGATGTTAAGTACCATTGCTAGATATCATTTTAATTAGTATAAAAATTTATTTCTATGCTACTGGCTTAAGTTTGAACCTATGGAATCATACACATTAGAGATTTTGATCTAATTGGATGGTTGATCAATGATTATGAATCGTTCTAGGATCAAATAGTCAATATGATTGATGTTTGATCTAGTACAAGTATTGCAGGAGGATTAATTAGTAATTAAATTGCTAATGGCTCAATTTGATTGAGCATTAAGATTGAGATCAAGTCTAATTGAATGAGATTTAATTTGATTTAGTTTGGACTTGATTAGGTCAAGTCTAATTGGTTTATAGGATAAGTCAATTGCAAGAAAGATCAATTTTTTATTCGACTTATATGCACCTATTTTCTAATTAGATTAGAATTTAAGTCAAAATTAAATATAATTTAATCTAATTTAAATAGGCCCATGGTTGGACTAGGATCATCCTTAATTAGGTTGCATCAATCCTTATTTAATTGAATTTAAAATCTTGGTTTGATCAAAAAAAGCTAGAGAGCCCAGTTGGACTAGGACTCTCTCTCATCCTTTATGCCTACACTCCCCATGTCCATGCCCCTTATTTTGAGTTTTATGTGATGTTTTCTCATGCCAGAGAACCCCATGCATACCCTCTTAGAGTTGGTTTGAAAATTTGTTTTGACTAGGTTAAAACAAGCAAGTTGTTTTGACATAGAACTCTATTTGATAGAGTTTGACAATTTCCAAACTCTATCCAAAAGGTGGTGCCATATTTGATCAGATATGATCCAATTTTTTTGGTTAAAAGAATAAAAATATTGTGCACTAGTCTCTGATATCCCATGCCTAAGGAAAGAGTGGAGGCGCACAAAAGTTGGCACCCCATATTTCTTACAATTGAAAGTGTCCTAATCTAGGTATTTGACCTAGACTAGCACTCTATCTTTTCTCCCTATTTAAGAGGGATTAAAGTGTGAAAATTTTATGAGAGATTAATCATGGGATAGACACTATGAGCATGGAAATTGAGGCACCAATATTAGTGGGGCATGTGGTTTCTTTAGGACATAACCTTTGTGTGTCCTTGTGAGAGAAAAGTAAGAAGAGATGAAGATGTTCTTCTCTAGGGTTTTCTTCCTCCCTCTTCCATAGATCTTTGAGTGATTTGAAAGGAAGATCTTCTCTCCCAAGTCCTCCTTAGATTCTTCATCACTCGAAAGGTCCAAGAGATCCGAAGAAGAAGATTGAAGATTAGCTATCAAGGAGAGATCTGCAAGGTGCTAGCATGCTGCGTAGATTTTCGATCATCGGATCTCCAATCAACCTCCAAGCCTTATATGGACAACCTATAGAGATCGGACATCTTATGTAGCTTTGAGTGATGTTCTTAACTACAAAAATAACAAGTAGAGTTTTTAACCCACAATCAGGTATAGAGATATGATCTCTATAGTGTACTAGATTCGATCTAGATCTGATAGGTATTGATATAATCAATACCTTCAAGTTATTTATTTTTTCAGATTTAATACATACTAGTATCATGTTATAAGATCTGTTGGTGTGAAATTTGATTACCGTCAAAGAAGTGCTAAAGTCGAAGAAGATGAGATCGCCATCAGTGACTTGCAAAATAAGTCTCGTCCAAAGCCTGGGGTGGTGGCTCCAACAAGATCCTCCAACGATCAAGTTAGCTTTTTTGGCCAACAAAAATGGAGTGCTCAATCAAAAAAGTTACAGAATTTCGGAAGGAAGAAGAGAGCCTTCTCCAAAATATATCTAGAGGATCTCTTTTATAGATGGAGCCTATAACAAACTAATAGTGACAGCCATAACTATTGGATAATGGGTCACTCAGGGCCACGTGAAGTTTGTTATGGAGAATAGTATTTATTATTGCGAGATGCCAGTCTGTTTGAGATTTGATGGTCAATGTTTGGAGGGGTAGGCATTGATTGGTGATGACCTTTGAGCTATATCAATTCTAGAGAAGTTTGGACTCCTCTAAGGTAGTCCGGGTGTGGGTTGGTTCATGCCATGTACGGGATCGGACTCATGCAGAGACCTTCCTAGATGACTATGGGGAGTTTGGCAGCTGAAGGAGTCCGAAAGGGGTTTGACCATTGAAGGAGTCTGGAAGGAGTTCAACTGTTGAAGGAGTCTGAAAGAAGTTCGACCGTTGGAGGAGTCCGGAAGGAGTTTGGTTGCTAAAGGGGTCCGAAAGGGGTTTGGCCACTGGAGGAGCCTAGAACGAGTTCGATCGCTGAAGGGATCTGGAAGGAGTTCGACTGCTGAAGGAGTCTGAAAGGAGTTCGTTCGTTGAAGGAGTCTGGAAGGAGTTCGACTGTTGAAGGAGTTTGAAAGGGGTTCGGCTGCTGGAGGAGTCCAAAAGGAGTTCGACTATTGAAGGAGTCTGAAAAGAGTTTGACCGCTGAAGGGGTCCGAAAGGAGTTCGATTGCTGAAGGAGTCCGAAAGGAGTTCGACCGTTGGAGGGGTTCCAAGAGAAATAATTCTCAATCGAAACTCTTCTGTAGTTACCAGTTATATTAGGCTAAGCATCAGACTGGATTTCGGTAGGAGCAGGGTTTATCCCCAACAATAGTCCTCCTACTCTCGAGTTCAAAATTTAAAGGAAGGGAGGAAAAGGGTGACAGCCGAAGTTCGATCCCGACTTTCCACGCTTGTCTGGATGAGATGTTTTGATTTTTATCATGCTGGCACCAAAACTTTCTAAGTTTGAAATGAGTCTAAAAAGATGGCCCTTCGAATCTTCCGCCAAAACTCTATCTTAGGTACGGCACCATAAAGACTCCACCCGTCGCCGCTCCTCTGTCATGATGAGTGGGACACGCAATGCATGCTGACCGATCGAAGTCGATCTAACTGCTTTAGATTACCTCTAGCTATTTAAGGCCTTCTCCTATTGTTCGAAAGTCATTTCTGCCTGAGTCTTCTTCTTCCTTCGGCTCCCGTTCATCTTTTTCTCGAGGGTCTCATCCTTCTCTCGCCTTCCTGAGCTCCGAACATCTTTTTGATTGATCCTCATCGCATCCATCATCCTTTCATCCTTCTTGGATAGTTTAGGTCAATTTTCTAACCTTTCTCTTAGATTATTCGTGCTTATCACTTATGGCTCATTACTTTCCATTTTTTTTTTTTTTTTTTGGGGGGGGGGGCGGTTTCTTAGGATTTATCTCGATTCAAATGTCTTCCAAAATCTCCCACTCCATCAATTCGTGGGGCTCGTCCAGACCAACCTTCTTTAATTCTGCACATTTGACCAAGGTAGAACCTAGGAACATATCCTGCTCGTCTATTGCTCCAGACACCATCCCGTCCGTCCTTATCTTAGATGATCTTTCTCTGATTCGAATTCAATACAGAATCCCTCCAGAATATGACCTTGAACTCCCCAGCTCCAACGACTGGGTCAGCTCTCCTCTGACCGACTGGTTTTGTCTGTACTTAGAAGCTTTGCACGTGGGCTTAGACTCCCACTACTCTCATTCGTAGTTGCCCTCTTCTAATTTTTAAACATCTTCTTCACATCTATCATACCGAAATCCTTTCGGTTCATCATAGATTTCCTCTCCCTCTGTCGATTGACCGAAGTCCAGCTGACCATTTCATTTTTTAGAAATTTCTATACCTTCAAGCGCCATCATTCCATGAAGGATTGATGGTACTTTTCTCCCCAGGTCAGCAAGAAGGGGTTATTGAAAGGTGCCCCTTCTTTCATTCATAACTGAAAGAAAAAGTTCTTTTTTGTAAATTGCCCGACCTTGCCATTAGATCTTCCTTCATGGGGTTATATTAGAGAGTCAGTTCATCGAGCTCCTAGCTTAGATGGAGCCAACCTTAATTCCTCTGATAAACTCAAGGTGTACCGAGCTCCTCTTCTTTTCGACCTTCTAAAGGAATAGACCTTGTTCAACCTGGGTTTGAGCCCTCGTGATCCCATTGGTACATCTTTTGATTTTTGAATCCATATGGTTTCGTGCACATGTATTGCCACTGACTGCTTTTTTATTCCTGCTATAGAGATGGATGCACAAACTGCCAAGATGTTTACCAAAGAACTCTTCACCAAGAAGAGGAAAGGGAAGACACAAAATGATGGCTCAAAGAGGGCGAAGGTTGGTGTTTCTAGCTCCAGAGTTCCCGCCTCCACTACCACTACGTCCGAGGTCATCATCGGCATCGAGATTGCCCCAACTATCAAGGTTGACACTGCTAGCGCGGGCCCGATGCCTTCCATGCCCTCAGGTCCCTCCAGTGGAGATCGGATTTCAGAGCTCCCTATCAAGAAAGGGATAGGAGAGGGAAGAAAAAAGAAAGCCATTACGAAGACATCCTGCAAGGCTCGCTTAGGTGGATTGAATGGCAGTGACAACAAACGAGGGAAGGATCCCTTCGACAACCTAGAGATCGTTCGAGATCTTGTCGACAGGTTTGTCATGCCCGAGGTGGTGGACCAGATGGCCGACCTAGACCCACGGTAGCTAATCTGGGGTTCTCTCGAAACCATCCTCAAGGTGATTGCTCCATTGCTCAACTCTTTCTCTTCTCTTCTACACTTTTCTTCTTCTCTCCATCTTCTTTTTTTTAAATTTTTTTAACACCAATCATTTATTGCAATCGGATCACCAGATGCTTGCTAACATCAAGAGGGCGCATCGTCAGGAGGCAGAGGCACAGAAGATCGAGGAGGACCTTCGAGCTGAGGTCTGTCATCTTCAAGAGAGGGTCGATGAGGTCGAGCACCTTGCCGAGGAGAAGGCGGCGAACATCAAAAATCTTCAAGGTGTGCTCCGTAAAGAGGAGTTCATCTCGGCCGAACTAAAGACCGCACTAGCCCTGAAGGAGGAGAGGAGGAAGGAAGCCAAAAATAGGGTCGCCAAACTGGAGACCCAAATGGCGAAGTCGATTTCGAAAGCAATGATCCGGGCCATAGAAGAGTTCAAGACCTCTCCTGAGATGTGAAACTTGAACATCAAGTTTGGCTAGGAAGCATTTATCAAGGGTTTCGAGTTCTGCAAAGGCAGGGTAGCCCAAAGGTTCCCTGAGCTCGACCTCTGCTTTCTGAAGGAGGAGGAAGATGACGTGGATGCAGGACCGTCTAATGCTATAGTTGACTTTTCCTTCGAGGAGCTCACTTTTGGCCCATCTAAACTTGCCGTAGAGGTGCCCAAACCAGTTCAAAAACCTAAGGCGATCGAGAGCGATCTGGCTCCGCCCTCCGAGGTTGAGATCCTTGAGTAGTTGTATAATTTTTTTTTGTATCTTATACTCAAAAGTTTTGATTAAATGAAGTAAACTTTTTTTTATACCCTTAAGCGCTTTTCGTATCTTGAATGCAATCTTCCACCAATGCTGATCCACTACCTCAGGGGATTTCGATAAAGCCCTTGATAAAAAACTTGAGGAAGGAAGTTCATCTTTTGAGGAAGAAGTTGAAAAAGATGGAGGATGACCTTTGAGCCTCACAAAAAAATGCTTCTGAGGCGACCAAAGAGGTCACTCGCCTCCGGAGCTTGCATATGAAGGAAGCGGTGAGCTTCAGTATCCGGAAGGGCAGCTTCAAGAAGGAGATCACCGAACTCAAAAAAAATGCCAGCTATAAGTCCTAGGCACTGATAGTGAAGATCAGCTCTCTTGAAGCCGATCTGAAGGATACCAGGAAAAAGATCCATCTTCTAGAAGAAAGTTCGCTGTGGTCTATCAACAAGACCCGGTACGATTGGGATTGGTCAATAAAGTTTTTTCAGCTTCAGAAGTAGCTGCAAGATACTGAGGATTGGCATAATAGCTATCGAGTGACCTGAGCGAAGAAGATATCCAGGCTTGAAGGCGAGCTCAAGGTTGCCAGAGATGAGGCAGCTCATCTTCGAAAGTGACTGCACAATAATCGGAAAGCCAGTGCGAGTAGTGAATTAGAGAAGATTGCCTCCTTGAAGAGGATCATTGGTGGGCTTTCAGAGATGGTTGGGGCAGAGCAGGCCAAGGTTCAATGACTGAAGCTTTAGCACACCTATGAACACCAAGCTGTCGAGGCTGTAGAGGCCGAGTCTGAAGTTTTAAGGAGACTGCGATAAGAGCTTGAGGGTAAGTTTCAGCTCACCAATAGAATGTATATAGATGGTCTCTTCCAGAAGAAGGAGCTTGAGGAGAAGATCCTTAGGCTAAAGCAGGCCTTGGTGATGACCGGAGCCGACAACCCAAAGTTCGAAGAATTTGGTTCGCCTTAGAGCTTCGACCACCTCCCCCTCTTTTATTTTTTCTTTCTTTCAGTATAATCGACCTTGTCAGCCGATGCTTTGCTTGTAATGAACTCATTTTTGTAATGAAATAATATTTTTTTTTGCTATTTTCATTTTGCATGAATCTGAGGCCTATTTATAGCCTTACCTTCTTTATCTCATTTTTCTCTCTATCATCTTCTTATGAAATGCTTGTTATGGATGCCGAACTCGTTGTGAATGCCGGGCTTGTTATGAATGTCGAACTAGGATCTCTTTTGTGAATCAGGATAAGGTTCTGCCTTTCGCATTTGACGTAGTCAGGTTGTCATAGAAAAATACGTGTAAAGATTCTCCACCAAGCTTCTTCCTTCTCCACGTCTTTGGCCTATGAGGTTTCGACTTTTGCCCATATTAGTATGAGGCTTTCCTTCTATTCTTAACATGGCTTACGAGAGTGCATTAGGGTCATCAGTAGGGTCTCTCCCTCTATCCTATGTTATATCGACAAGGTTATCAACTTTGCTCATGTTAGGATGAGGTTCTCCTCCTATTCCTAACATGGCTTATGGGGGTGCATTTGGACCATTGATAGGACCTCTCCCCCCATCCCATCTTAAATGGATGAGGTCTTCGACTTTGCTTATGTTAGAACGAGGTTCTCCTTCTGTTTCTAACAGACTGTAGGAGCACATTAAGGCCATTGTTGGGACCTCTCCCCTCCTCTCATCTAAAATAAATGAGATCTTCGATTTTGCTCATGTTAGGATGATGTTCTCCTCCTATTCTTAACGGACTATAGGAGCATATTAGGGCTATTGTCAGGGCCTCTCCTCTTATCTTGTCTAAAGTGAATGAGGCCTTCAACTTTGCTTACGTTAGGTTGAGGTTCTCTTCCTATTCCTAATGGGCTGTAGGGGCACATTAGGGCCGTTGTCAGGGCCTCTTTCCTCATCTCATCTAAAATGAATAAGGCCTTCAACTTTGCTCACGTTAGGACGAGATTCTCCTCCTATTCCTAATAGACTGTAGGGGTACATTAGGACCGTTGTCAGGGCCTCTCCCCTCATCTCATCTAAAATGAACGAGGCCTTCGACTTTGCTCATGTTAGGATGAGATTCTCCTCCCATTCCTAATGGATTGTCGTGGTATATTAGGGCCATTGTTAGGGCCTCTCTCCTCATCTCATCTAAAGTGAACGAGGCATTCGACTTTGCTCACATTTGGATGAGGTTCTCCTTCTATTTCTAACATGGCCGTATTTATCATGAGATTAAGTTCGGGGGGTAGTCCCCCTTTATCACTAGTATACAATAAAGATTAGGGTGTTGAAGTAGAAAAATTTTATTGTAATCAAATCATCGATAATACATTCGCAGTTTTTTCGAATTCCATGATCGAGATAGGTTTGCCCCCCTGAGTTTCTTCAAGTAGTACATCCTGGGTCGGACGACTTTCGTGACCTTGTAGGGTCCTTCCCAATTTGGGGCAAGCTTCTCCTAGCTTTAAGGCTTAGAGATGGCTGCTCGTCAAAGCACTAAGTCCCCCACTCTGAATATTTTATCTTTGACTTTGGAGTTATAGTATCGGGCCACCCTTCGCTTGTAAGCCACCATCTAAACTTGGGCTTTCTCTCTTTTTTCTTCTAGTAGGTTAAGGTTGGCTCTAAGGTCCTATGGGTTATGCGACTCATTGAAAGCCACTACCCGCATTGATAGAAGCTTAGTTCGATTGGGATGACTGCCTCTATTTCAAAAGCTAAGGTGAATGGTGTTTCTCCAATTGGTAGCTTTTGGGTAGTGCGATATTCCCACAGAATATGATAAAGTTCGTCTGCCCAGGCCCTCTTGCTCTTTCGAGTTTTGTCTTGATGCCTTGCAATAGAGTCCAGTTGGTCACTTCAGCTTTTCCATTTGCCTATGGGTGAGCTACTGACGTAAAGTGATGGAAGATGTTTAGATCTTCGCAGAACTCAGCGAACCTCATCCCGGCAAACTATCGTCCATTATCTATTATGAGAGTTTGGGGCATACTAAACTGGCAGACGATTGACTTACAGACGAAGTCCTATACCTTGGCCTCAGTAATTTTTGCTAGTGGTTCGACTTCGACCCATTTGGTGAAGTAGTCGATCACAACCAGAAGAAATTTTCACTATCCGGATGCCATTGGAAAAGGGCTAAGTATATTCATTTTCTACTATGCAAATGGCCAAGATGCGCTTAGTAGAGTAAGCTTGGAGGCCGGCTGTCTTTGTATGTTTGCATTTCTCTGACAGCGGTCATATTTCTTGACATACTCCATAGAATTATGGTACAAGATCGACCAATAGTATCCTTGCTGAAGTAGTCTTTGTGATAGGGATCTGGCTCCTACATGACTTCCATAAATTTTCTCATGCACTTTTCATAATGCAAAGCTGGTCTTTGAAGATCGAAGATATCTCAGTAGCGGTAGTGAATACGATCTTTTATACAACTTGCTCTTATACAAAATATATCGGAAGACTTGATTTTTGAGTTTGAGCTTCTTTCAGATCATGAGGAAGAACTCCCACTTTGAGATAGACAACTAATAGATCAATCCAACTCGGCTCGAGCTTCATCTGTATAACAAGCTGTGATTCCTCAGAGCTTGGGCATTTTAGAGTTTCAAAAAATACTTCTTTGGATAGTTCGGCTGGGGTTGAAGTGACCAATTTAGAGAGAAGGTCGGCTCTTGTATTTTCTTCCCTCGAAATCTATCGAATGCCAAAACTGTCAAAGGTCAGAGTCAAATTCTTTTCTTTCTCAAGGTATTTCATCATACTTTCCTTCCATGCCTCATAGTTGCTACTAACTTGGCCGACCACTAATTGAGAATCACTGTAGACTTGAAGTCAATCTACTTTTAACTCTCTTGCTATTTTTAATTCGATGATCAATGCTTCATATTCAGCCCCATTATTGGTTACAGGAAATTTAAAGTATAGCGCATATTCGACGATGACTCCCTCAGGGTTGACTAAGACCAACCCCATGTCTGCTCCAATGGAGTTGGATGAACCATCTGAAGGAAAATCCTGATTTCCCGGTCCAGGTTCGTCCAGATCTGATTAGATCAAGAGATATATTTCAAAATTTTTCTCTTGATCTCAATCAGATCTTGATATGTTTCAGATCTGATTCTTATTATTTTAATAAATAAAATAAAATAAGATAAATTAAATTAAATTCAATTTACTTGATTTGGGTAATCCTATTACCCTGTAGATGATCCTGATTGCAGCGGAAGGTTCTGGATCTTAGCCACGCAAGCGCCTGGCCTCTACCGGTATCCACTCGGGTTGGATCTGGAGATCCTCTTCTTCTCTATCACACCTCCAAAAATCAGATCTAGATCTGATCTGGAGGATCTTCAAAACTCTTTTGAAGATCTGCAGTCGTCCTTTTGCAGCAGCGCAGCCTTCTTGATTTTGATCGCCTTTCCTTGATCTGAATCGCACCAACCTAAATCCAAAACATTTTTGGACGTGGAGAGCAAGGGGAGAAGAGACTATGGCATGGAGAAGGAGGGGAGAGGCAGCCTTGGGGCATGTCTAATAGCATTCGGGTTGGGCGCAGGGTCTTATTTATAGACCTCTTGTGATCCAACTCCTCTTCCTCTCAACCAATCACAACCCTTTGTGAAATCAGATCTAAATCTGATTGGTTGGAATAGAGACCCCTGGATTCCTCCTTAGAGGGCGCCTAAGACCAGTCAAACTGGATTCTTAGTAGAACTCTGATTGGAATCCAAAAGGGAGGTGGAGTCCTTGTCCAACAAGGACTCCTAGGCGCCTCCTACTTGGGCTCACGCCACCCTTGGCGTGCGCCCTTCTCCTTGCCAGGTTCTGGCAGGGGGACAGGCCCCCACCAGCTCTCCAATAGGTGCATGACATGTGGTCAAAAGTCAAAGTGGTCAATGGTCAACGTTTGACCAGTCAAAGGTAGACTTTTGACCAAAGTCAAAGAACAAGAAATGGCAGGTGACCAAAAATGGCAGGTAATGTCTTACAAAATAAGACAACCTATTCTGACTTGGACAACCTCCAGTCAGACCATATGAAGGCCTCTGATTGAGCACAAACTCCTTTGGCTCAGTCAGGACAACTTATTTATGATAGTAAAAGAAGAACGTTAGGTTCAATCGAGTGCTAGCACGATTTCCTTGAACCTAATTGAATCTCATTCAGATCAATTGAACTAGATCAGTTCAATTGATGATCACCAGATTCAAACCCTTGTTTGTGTGACCCAGTTAGGTTCAGTTCTGTATGGTAATGGGATATGTCATGATCTCTATCATAGACATCATCGAAACTCCTTTCGATGGATCAGAACTCTTCTGATTCGAACAGCTAGAATGATCGATCATCTAAATCATTCTAATTGCTCCCAAAATCCACCAGTGACACCTAGCAGTATATGGTGGCAACCCATCAGAGCTGAATGCGAACCTCTTGGTGCAGCTACCTGTGTGATTAAGTTCTTCTATCTTGAGCCCCGATCAGATTAGGGTTAAGGTGAACTCGTCAAACCCTAGTCTCTGTCATATGATGTAATCATTCGATTCGAGTCCAATGTGAAAATCTAAATA
Organism: Cocos nucifera; assembly: GCA_006176705.1. NCBI lineage: Eukaryota > Viridiplantae > Streptophyta > Magnoliopsida > Arecales > Arecaceae > Cocos > Cocos nucifera. The sequence goes on along the minus strand of QRFJ01000165.1, from coordinate 1,371,107 downwards.
GAAACTCTTTCTATTATTTCACTCTGCCATGGCCATGGGCTTCTGGACTTGATTCTCATGATCATCATAGGGCTGCTCCTCTACCACCGAGGTAGATAGATTCCATCTTGATGCAATCCAGTTCCTACAATGAACATGCTATAGCCAACATACACCTCAGGGTTCCATATGGCTAGGAGACCGAGTAATGGTGTAGTCAAACTATAACACCCTCAAGGTGAACTGCCGATGCATCTCAGGTCAAAGAACCAGACACACTACTGCAGCATCGAGTCAGTCATTGACGAGAAGGTAGACTTCCTAATGACTACTCGAGGTGGTCACGCTCAGTGCCCTCGTTCTCTAACGAGTACCTGTACTTTCGCTCCGGTGTCTCCACACCGTAGACTCAAGACTCATCTACTAAAGAGAAGCGATCGTACACCAACCTTCCGGATCAATCACCATCCTCGTGATGATCCTATGGTCGGGAGCATGTTTATGAGTTAATAATGATTATTCATGTCTTAAATTTTCAACTCTTGAAAATATGAATTATCATTACCATTAACTCAAAGGATGTATCACAGACACTAAATACACATATGTGATAGAAAATAACCCATTTTATTGATTATAGTCAAAATTATAATTTTGCCCCTAGAAGTGTATTACAAGTGTCAGCCAATTCTGGCTTCTAGGGCACATATATCTAACAATCTCCCACTTGTCCTAAAGCCAATTGGCTACAAGTCTAAGTCCCATCTTCTCAAGGTGGGCTTCGATCTTCTGCTGGCCCAACGGCTTTGTAAGTGGGTCTGCCACATTATCTGTGGAGTTGACTCTCTTGACCTTAATGTAATCTTTCTTAAGGTAATCGCGGATGAGATGATATCGCCGCTCAATGTGCTTGGACTTCTGGTGAGACCTCGGCTCCTTAGCAAGGGCTATGGCGTCATTGTTGTCGCAGTAAAGTGGAATGGCATCTGATGGCATTACTCCAATTTCTGCAGCAAACTTCTTGTACCAGAATGCTTCCTTTGCAGCTGATAAACATCATAAATTCATCAATAAAAGTATTAATTTATCAATTAATTAATATTAATTTTTAAGAATTAATAATCAATTTATATATAATTTTTGAAAAATTCATATTTTTATTAATTAAAAAATTAATTAAAAAATAATAAAAAATAATAAAAATTAAAAAATAAAATTTTATCATCAATAGAAAGAGCTCATTTTTCGATCACAAAGAAATAAATTTCAAGTAAAACGGAGCTAAAATGAAAAAGATATGAATTTTTAAAAAATATAAATTAAATAAAAATTAAATAAAAAAGAAAACGGCTCAGCCGGCTCCGCAAGCCGAGCCACCAAGCCAAGCCGAGCCATCAAAGCCGACTCAGCCATTGAAGCCATCAGCCGGTCCACGATCCAGGCGTGGACCGCCAGCTCAGCAAAATTCCGGCGAATCAGAGATTGCCACGTGGTGGACCTAGACCCCTTAAAGGGTCTACAGAAATTTATCGCGGCTCACAAGGGCAATCTGGTCATTTTCACTCGGCGACAGACAGCGGCGCTGATTGGCTTGCGGTGTGCGGTGCGGCCGGTCCATCCGGTCCATGGGAATAGTAATTGCGCGATCGGACGGCTGCGGTTGATTGCGGTCATGATCGGACGGCGGTGGTGATTTCCAGGCTTGATTCAAATTCTATTAAGCTATCTGGCGCGATCCAACGGCCAGAAAACCAAGTGATGAAGATCTGACGGTCCAGAATGCTGCCGGCGGTGATCAAGACTCCCGAAGCGCGATTTGCGGCCAGATTTCCTCGATCAAGCGCGATCCAACGGCCAGAATTTAATCCGACCCGATCTGAGCTTATCTGCATCCGATTTTGATGATTTTTGGACCGTTGGATTCCTGTTGAACGGCTGGATTTTATCAGATTTACCAGAGTCATATCAGAGCTATTTTGATTCAAATTTTATCCAAATTTATTTATATTTTGATGATTACAAAGGCTATTAGTCCCATATTGCCTTTAGAAAAAATATCCAGCCCTCCTAGCTCTATAAAAAGGACCCCAGGCCATCAGAAAATTAACATCTCCGATCAAGGTGAAGCTTTGGTACAGGGCGAAGCCAGGCTATGGGTTAAAGGCTGCTTCGAAGCAACGGGTGCCGAGAAGAAGAGCCGAGCTTCTACACCATCTTTCTGCCAATGCCGATCCAAGATCAGAGATCAGGCTATTTTATTTTATTTTTTTATAATTCTTATGTATTTAAATTCTAAAATTTTAATTAATAAAAATTTTATTTTTGCATTTTAATTTCTTGCTTTTAATTTTTATTGTAATTTAATTTCTGCACTTTAATTATTATTTTTATTTTATTGCAAGTAGATGCTAAGATCTAACTAATAGATCTTAGTACCAAATTTAAATTTCTGCATCTTTTAATTTTTGCTTTTAATTTTCCGACTTCACTTTTGATTCTGAAAACTCAAATCCTTTTCTTCTTTTCTTTTCAAAAATCAAAGATTTCAAATCTAAAAACACTACCTTCCCTGTGGATTCGACCCGACTCACTACTATCTACGCAATTTTAATGATTTTAAGAAGTCGGATTAAACTGATAAACACGGTGTCTTAACGACAGCATCGCGTTCCTATCAAGTTTTTGGCGCCGTTGCCGGGGAAGGCACGGATATTAAATTTTTGATCTCTTTGATTTTTTTATAAATAAATTATAAATAAAATTTTTATTTTCTTACTAATTTTTTTTATTATTTTGCAGGAAAAGAAAAAAAAATAAAAAGAATCAGAAGTTTTGCCTGGTGAGATCAATCCTAACCCTAGTTCTCTTTTCTTTTTATTTTATTTATTTATTTATTTTATTTTTAAATTAATTTAAAAAAATATTCATTTAAACCTAATTAAAAAATCCTCATGATAAGATTAGAAATCTTAACTGCTTTAGAGCATGCATCATATTAGTTTTATTTTTATCTTTATTTTTATTTTTATTTTTTTTGGTGATTGCTGGAGGCAAGGTAAGCCTTTCAGAATTTAATTAGTTGCATGCATCTAGTTTAAATTGCATAAAACCCTTTGATTGAATTTTTTTTTTTTTTTTCGTGCATATTCATATTAAATCAAATTAAGGGCACAACCCAATTAAACAAGATAAGGTGGGGATTTGATCACCCTTCCTTAGCCCACAAACAACCAACCAGCATCCTGCATTGACCTAAGCCTTTAATTTTAAAATCAATTAGACATCAACCCTAGGAACTCGAGCTCAATAGGATAAGGAATCCTAAGAGTTGAACCGGGTTAGGATAAGTCAATTTGACTGGTGTCTAGGAAAGTGGTTCAGGGACGATTGGGCCCGAAGGAAGGTGGTTTCTAATTGGTTCCGTTCGCTTACCTGGCCAAGCATAATTGGTGTCTAAGGCAAGCAACGGGGGGACTCCCACCGACCTTACACTTACCTGGCTAGTTGATTGGCTAATCCTACACTTGGAGGGCTTGAAGGTGACCTTGGCAGTTAGGAGCTGTCTAGATCTAGGATAACCCTTAGTCAGGATTGATTGACCAACTTGATTGCTAACCAACATTAAATCCTAATTAAACCTAATTCTTCTCTTTCTTCTTAGTTCTAGGACTCCTTAGGACCTCTTCTTTAGAACTCTTCTTTCTTTCTTCTCTTTCTCCTCTAAAAATAAAATAAAAATAAAATAAAATAAAAATTAAACTAACTAAAAATTAATAATTAAATTAAATTAAATTAAATTAAAATTAACAAATAAAAATAATTAAAAAAAATTAATTTTTAATATAATAAAATAATAATAATAATAATAAAAAAAAAATATTCTAAAAATTTTTAAACCATACATTAGGGTTACACTAATACATGCATGGTAGGAAATCGCTTTTTCTGATTTAGTTGAACTTAATTGAATGGTTGATTCACATTAAACATAATAATCAAATGGCTAATATGAAATCTAATAGTCCAAAAATTAGATAAAGTTGACCTTCTTGATCAGAAAATAGATCAACTCCTAACCCTAGGTCAACAATCTTCTAATTATCAGGAGAGTTATTCAATCTGTGCTAGTCCAACCCATCATGTAAGTGAATATCCTATGACTGCACAGTTTCCATATTTTATCCAAGAACAAGTTCAAGCTACTCAAGGATACTCCAAATTGATTAATGACCCATTTTCAAATTCATATAATTCAGATTGGAGTAACTTTAATTTTTCTTGGACATCCCAACAGACTCAGGCTCAGACCCAAATTTCACTTGAGCAAAATTATCAAAATTATGCCTATAATAATGGTCAGCCTAGTCAGTTTAACCAGCCATCATATTATAATCAGCCTTCATACCCACCTCCTCAACAGACCAATCTAGCTGATGATAGATTTAACCAACTTCAACAATTAATTCTAACTCAACAGCAATCTATCGCCAGACTAGAAGCTCAAATAGGACAATTAGTTGAGTCTAACATGAGGAGAGAACTAGATCAACTACCGAACCTACCAATTTCAAATAACCCACCTAATGACCACCAACCACCTGGATTAAATTATCAATCTAATGTTTCATCTAAGAATCTCCAATTTGAGAATACCAAAGTAATTCCTGAACTTAAAAGCTATAGGATTCTTATGGACCCATACCAAGACCAGGTGAGAGAGGCTAGTACTGATGCTAGCCAAAATGAAAAATTTAGAGGAACTGGTTAGTACTGAGACTAACCACATAGAAGAACCCAAGCCAGGAATTAGTACTGATGCTAGTTCCAGTTTAAATGAGATAGAAATAAGGGAAAAGAGAATAGATGATTTACCCGAGACTTATAAACCTAATGTCCTATTCCCTTCAACCCTAGAAGCTGGTTCTTCTTATAAAAATCAAAAGGCATGTAATGAAATATCAATGGAGTTGTTTAAGCAGGATCACATTAATTTACCTCCAGAATTAAAACCGCCTTTAGTCACCATTCCAGCACCCATTGAATCAAACTTAACTCCTAAAACTCCATTCATGAGCATTTTAGAAGAACAAATAGGAGTAATTCTTAATAAACATGGGTCTGAGAATGGAATCATAAAATATATCCCAAAAATTAACAGTGAATATATCAATAATGGGATTAAAAATCAACATCAACTTTCTGAGATTGGCAATCCAAAACCATTGGAATTTGTCAATCCAATATTCGACACAGGATAGTGAGCTACATTGTGTCTGGCTGAAGACGGTAAACTTAGCGCTTGTTGGGAGGCAACCCAATATTTAGTTTTTATCTAATTTATCTTATTTTCTTTTTAGGATAATTTGAATAAGTTGGAGGGAGAGCTCAAATTTGTAAAGGCATGTGCTGGACCAAAAAAATAAAAAATAAATAAATAAATAAATAAATAAATAAATATAGGTGTATTCTTCCATTTCTTTTATTACATCCTTTATTTTTTCTTCTCCATTGAGGACAATGTCGATTAAGTTGGGGGGAGGAAAAAATAAAAATTTTAAAATTTTAAGTCCTCGAAAAAGTTAGTATTTAGTATTTAGATACTTGATTATGCTTAAGAATCGAATAAAACTAAGCATTTTTAAAAGAAAATTGATACACAGATCAGAGAATCTGTGAGATATTGAGGAATCAAGTATTAAGAAAATTCAATAAAGAGTTAAGTCCAGAACATAAAAAAATTTTTTTTGGAGCATTTCTAATTATTTTTACTAGCATCAAAGAAAAGTCTACTTTTTATAGGCTTGTGTAGGGTAACTATACGTTTCTTCATATAAAAATTTATTTTAATAAAATAGTTTCCAAGTACTTCTCACTGAGTAACCGGGCCTCTTTGCCTAAGCAAGCATTGAGTTTCGCGTCAAAAGGTGGGAAGGGCAAAGAAGCTCGTTGTAAAGCTAGTCTTAACTCGTAGCCTATTTGATTCGAGCTAGTAAGCCCGAGGGGTATTCTATACCTAGTGCCCTAAAGCCAACTGGTTTGGGAGTCATTGGCCCAAGACTCGCTACATGGATCAAATAGAAAGCTTAAGGAGTTAAGACACTCAATAGTGGTACAACGTTAAAAAAAAAAAAAAAAAAAAAAAAAAAAAAAAAAGAAACATTGGTTTCCCACCGAGTAACCGGGTCCCGTTGCCTAAGTAAGCAATGATATTCGCATCAAAAAGTGGGCAATGTGAAAATAAAAATTAATAAATGAAGGATGGAAGTAGCAATACACCTGCCTATATGAAAGTTTAGACAAATCAGAGATAAAAGTGGAATAATTTAGAAAAAGTTCTGAAAAATTTAATGTTCTTTACTTAATTTTTCTATTGATAAGTATTAATACCCCAATGATATATCTCATTTAAGCTCTACTGAATATCAATGGCCATTTTGAAAATTGCTTAGGTAAAATTCGAAACTCTAAAGTTAAAAGGTATTTAAAACTAAATTCTTTCTTTACTCGAGGACGAGCAAAGCTTAAGTTGGGGGGTGTGATAAGCATCATAAATTCATCCAATAAAAGTATTAATTTATCAATTAATTGATATTAATTTTTAAGAATTAATAATCAATTTATATATAATTTTTGAAAAATTCATATTTTTATTAATTAAAAAATTAATTAAAAAATAATAAAAAATAATAAAAATTAAAAAATAAAATTTTATTATCAATAGAAAGAGCTCATTTTTTTGATCACAACGAAATAAATTTCAAGTAAAACGGAGCTAAAATGAAAAAGATATGAATTTTTAAAAATATAAAATAAATAAAAATTAAATAAAAAAAGAAAACGGCTCAGCCGGCTCCGCAAGCCGAGCCACCAAGCCAAGCCGAGCCCATCAAGCCGACTCAGCCGTTGAAGCCATCAGCCGGTCCACGATCCAGGCGTGGACCGCCAGCTCAGCAAATTCCGGCGAATCAGAGATTGCCACGTGGTGGACCTAGACCCCTTAAGGGTCTACAGAAATTTATCGCGGCTCACAAGGGTAATTTAGTCTTTTCACTCCGACAACAGCGGCGCTGATTGGTTGCGGTGTGCGGTGCGGCCGGTCCACGCGGTCCATGGGAACAGTTATTGCGCGATCGGACGGATGTGGTTGTTTGCGGTCAGGATCGGACGGCTGTGGTTGCTTTCCGAATTTTATTCAGATATAACATTACATCACGCGGATCACCATGGCGGATGGCAGCGCTCGATCCAGGCGATGATCCGACGGTCCAGAATGCTGCCGGCGGTGATCAAGACTCCCGAAGCGCGATTTGCGGCCAGATTTCCTCGATCAAGCGCGATCCAACGGCCAGAATTTAATCCGACCCGATCTGAGCTTATCTGCATCCGATTTTGATGATTTTTGGACCGTTGGATTCCTGTTGAACGGCTGGATTTTATCAGATTTACCAGAGTCATATCAGAGCTATTTTGATTCAAATTTTATCCAAATTTCTTTATATTTTTATGATTACAAAGGCTATTAGTCCCATATTGCCTTTAGAAAAAATATCCAGCCCTCCTAGCTCTATAAAAAGGACCCCAGGCCATCAGAAAATCAACATCTCCGATCAAGGTGAAGCTTTGGTACAGGGCGAAGCCAGGCTATGGGTTAAAGGCTGCTTCGAAGCAACGGGTGCCGAGAAGAAGAGCCGAGCTTCTACACCATCTTTCTGCCAATGCCGATCCAAGATCAGAGATCAGGCTATTTTATTTTATTTCTTTTCTTTTTAAATTTTATGTATTTAAATTCTAAAATTTTAATTAATAAAAATTTTATTTTTGCATTTTAATTTCTTGCTTTTTATTTTTATTGTAATTTAATTTCTGCACTTTAATTATTATTGCTTTTTTATTGCAAGTAGATGCTAAGATCTAACTAGTAGATCTTAGTACCAAGTTTAAATTCCTGCATCTTTTAATTTTTGCTTTTTAATTTTCCGACTTCACTTTTGATTCCTGAAAACTCAAATCCTTTTCTTCTTTTTCTTTTCAAAAATCAAAGATTTCAAATCTAAAAACACTACCTTCCCTGTGGATTCGACCCGACTCACTACTATCTACGCAATTTTCAATGATTTTAAGAAGTCGGATTAAACTGATAAACACGGTGTCTTAACGACAGCATCGCGTTCCCTATCCATTCAGCAGCCTCTTGTGATGCAAGCTATATATTCTGCTTCCATGGTGGAATCTGCTATACAATGTTTGCTTGAAACTCTTCCAGCTGACAGCTCCACCATTGCACACAAAACAGACTCAGTTGTCGACTTTTGATCATCTATATCAGACATAGTCCGAGTCGTGTATCCTTAACTTGGAGTTCTCCGATTACCAAAGACCACATCATATCCTTAGTTCTTCTCAAGTACTTAAGGATACATTTTCACAGAAGTCCCGTGTTCTTCACTGAATTTGACTGATATCTGCTTGTGCATCACAGCCATGGGCTATATTCAGGTCGTGTACATAGCATGGCATACATGAGGCTCCCTATTGCAGAAGCATAAGGGATCTTGCTCATCGTTCTATTTCCTCAGGTGTGCTGGGACATCTTCTTGAAGATGAATACCATGTCGAAGGGTATTAATCCCCTCTTAAGTTTTCCTACTAAACCTCTTTAGTACTTCCTCTATGTACATTCTTCTGTGAAAGTCCTAGCATCCTATTGGTCTATCCCTATAGACCTTAATTCTAGAATAAAGGATGCTTCACCTAGGTCTTTCATGGAGAATTCTTGACAACCACATCTTGACGATTGTCAACATGGGAATATCATTCCCAATAAGGAGGATGTCATCTCACGTACAATATGAGGAAGACAACACGCTCCCACTGACCCTTTTGAAAACACTGGTTCCTCTCATTTTTGATGAAACCAAATTTTTTGAATCACATCATTGAAAGAGTGTTCCAGCTCCGAGATGCTTGCTTAAGTCCATATACTGGACCTTTGTAGCTTGCAAACCTTGATTAGTACACTGATGTAAACCTAGCGGCTGTTCCATATAGATTCTTCCTCAAGATATCCATTTAGAATGCGTTTTCACGTCCATTTTGCATTTTCATAATCGAAATAGGCTGCAACGGCAAGCAATAGTGCGGATGGATTTTTTAGCATAGCTACGGGAAAAGGTATCCTGATAGTCAATGCCTTACGTGACTATAATCTTTTGCCACCAGTCTAGCCTTGAATGTCTCCACATTCCCATCTGCACCAATCTTTCTCTTGAAGATCCCATTTACACCCAATAGGTACTATACCTTCTGTGGATGCTACCAAGGTCCAGACTTGGTTTGAGTGCATCGAGTCGATCTTTGACTTCATTGCCTCAAGCCATTTCTCGAAGTCAATATCTTGATATCGTGCTCGTGTATAGGTTTTGGGATCATCTACCATGCACATTACCTATGAGGAACATTCCTCTACATCCTCTGAAATAATACTAAGTATCTTCAGAGGACGGAAAAACTCTTTCGATCTATGAGGTGGAGGAGTAGTGTTCTTATTGGCTCAACCTGATTTGGTTCCATTGGTCCTTAGCTCTTTCACTTATGGGACTTTCTCATCAAGCTTAATCTTCTTCCCAATGCGCTATCTTGAATAAACTATTTTCAAGAAAATGGCATGTCGACTCACAATCACATTGTGGTCTTCTGGAATTAGAAATAGTATCCTAATGACCCTTTTAGGATATCCTATGAATCAGCTCTAAAGGACCTAAACTCTAACTTGTTCACTTGTTGTCTTTTGACATGAGTCGGACAACCCAAATTCTGAGATGACTCAGACTTGTTCTTACCGTGCCATATCTCATACGCGTGGGTAGGAACAGTGTTTAGAGGGAACCCTATTTCATAAATAATTGAAGTTAATAATGAATTCCCCAAAAAAAATCTAGAGGGTCTGTGAAGCTCATCATGGATCAAACCATATATCTAATAGAGTCCATTCTCCGTTCTGAAACCGTTGAGTTGAGGTGTTCCTGGTGGAGGTCATTGTAGAGACTATGCCAATTTTCTTGAAGATAGTCTAGGAATTCTCCGGCTAAGTATTCACCTCCTCGATCTGATCGAGAACCTTAATGGTTTTTTATTATTTTTCTACTTCATGTCTGAATTTTTTGAAAACTTTTCAAAAGCTTCAGACTTTTCTCAAAGATACACATACCCATACCTAGATAGATCATCGATAAAGATAATGAAGTAGACAAAATTGCCTCTTATCGCACATCGAATGGGCCGCACCATCAGTATGTACTAGGGCAAGGAGATCTGTGCCCTCTCCCCATGTCCATACAAAAAGGGAGTTTAGTCATTTTGCCTGAAGACAGATTCACAAGTTGGATATGACTAAAAGTCAATGGACTCATAGCCCATTTTCTTCCTCCAATTGTTAGTACCTATCTTCTGCTATATGACCTAACTTCAGTGCCATAGATATCTGTCATTTGGACTATCTCTAGTCTTTGGCATTCACGTTTTGCCGATAGTTAAAATAGGTACATCAATATGCAACTGATAAAGACATTACTAAGAAATCATTTGCAATTTTATTTCTTTCATAAAGAATATTACAATGGTCCCTTTAAAGAAGGATCACATAACACTTCTTAGTGCTAAGCATGAAACCAGAAATCAAATTTCCTAGCTGCGAGGCACATAATAACAGATCTTTAAACTAAGTCTAAACCAGATGGTAATGCAAGAGGGTATGTTCCCACGGCTACTGCAGCAACTCTTGCTCCATTACCGTACTGCTAGGATCATGTCTCCATCCTCAGCCTCCTGCTATCCTCAAGACCTGCATATAAGTGCACAGATGAGCACTAGAACTAGAGTCAAGCACCCCAACTGGATGCAAAGAAAACTGTAAGGTTAGACTCAATAACGAGCATACCTCCAGAAGGACCTTCCTTCTTGTTCTTAGGGTGGCCAGGTAAATAGGGCAGTTCGCTTTCCAATGGCCGTCGACTGTTGCAATGGAACACTTTTCTTTGCCTCGAGCCTTCTTCTTCGGCTCTGCCTTTTTTTCTTTGATCCTTCTACCTTCTTTGCTTTTTCACAGACTTTTTTCTTTCCATAAGACTTTTCTTTTGAAGAAGTCATTCCATAGCAAGAACTGAGCCTTTAGAACCTTTCATAGAAAGTCAACAGTAACCAGCATAGTTCACAATCGGCCAAGGAATTTTGAAGTTTATGCATGTGGTAATTCATGATGAATTGCCCATATGCATCAGTCAAGGAATTGCAGAATAATATCGTTCTGCAAGTCCCAAGTCCTAACTTCACACCGAGCTTCTCAAGCTCTTCCATGTCCTTGATCATTCAGACAGTGACTTGGCACTGACTGCCATACGCATACCTTAGCCTTAAAAAGTTATTTGTGACTTGATACTTGGCTGCGCACTCCTGTTCACCAAACATTTCCTCAAGGTGACCACAATTTGGCGAGCAGTCCGATATCTTCATGTTGGCTGTGGAGTCATCAGACATCGAGCCCCAACATGTAGTATCTGGCCTTATTACTTCGTCAATCCATATTTTCCAGAGACGCTCTCGTTCATCAGTGGATGGATGAGCTTGGTAAGGTGGGAGGGTCCTAGTCCAAATACATGTGTTAACTTCTCAAATCCAAAATAATTTTGTAGTTTCCTGAGCCAATCTTTATAATTGGTCGTCGCAGCTCAGTTTATGTGTGTCTAGGAATACGTGCCAATGGATTGACGCAAAACAATTCCTTAGAGAGTCAAAGATTCTAGTTAGATACTGTAATTTTGAACTTTGACCAATTTATTTAGGATTTTATTTTAAAACAAATTAGCTCTCCACTATTTTCTCTGGATCCCTACACTCCCTCTGTAGAGATGCAAAAATCTCCTCGATTGATGATTTCTAGTGGGTGGTGCGGTCTCACCAGCTGACTCATCACCTCACCTAACAGTTATTGGTGATGGGTTAGCCAATGAGTGAACAACTCTTGTTCAAGATTCTCTAATCATGGTGCACCCAAATTTGTCTCTAATTCATGAATCACCCGTATCCGGAATATTGATCCACTCCTTAGTTAAGTCAGACCCACCATTTGACATAGACTGGTCCTAATTGGTCTCTCACGTATCCAAAATATTGAGCCCAAACTCATCCTCCACCCATAGCATCCAATGCCTAATAGACATGTTGCATCTTCCGTGCAACTGAGCCACTGTATCCAGCAGAGAACAATCAACCCCGGGAAGGGCCCGCACGTCTACAATGGTGGAAGACCTCAGACTTAATCTTTTCTTAGGGGAAATTGATTCAGGTCTCATTAAACTAGACTTGGCTTAGTCATAAACAATTATGACTAACCTAGTGGCATGGGTAGCTCGATTATTGACCACCTCAGATCAAACTGTGTCAACAGAATATGGCCAGTAAGTGAGACCGGTGGAAGAATATGCCGTTAACTCGCACAAGAAGCATTCAGGTCGAGTAGCTTCCAATTAAAACAGTCGTGATCTGTGTCAACTTACCTTAGATACCTAAATTGTTGAGTCCAGAACCAATTGGGTTAGCCCTACCAATCAGACTCTAACCTCTGAGCCTAATTAGTCTTGCTTGATCGTGACTCGATCTTGACCCAGACTTAATCCTATTAGGCTGGTCAATTAAGCATTGTGATCCCATCTAACCAACTCTTGATTCGTTTGATCAACCGCTTTAGACCTAATTGAGCTACCAAGCCCGAAACCAGTTTATGAATATGTCTTAGATCTGAAAATTTCTCAATTTTAGATCTAATTAAATATTTCATAATCTTAATTCTTAATTAAGGGTTCATAAACAAAATATGACAATAAAATCTAGGGTTCAGGATCTAGGGTATTTGCAGAAAGTAAGTTTTGATTCTTGATTAAGGTAACGATAACGCCAGTCACCCCTACCTCATAAGAACACCCCATCGAATGAAAGAGAGGGCTTTAAATCCTACTTTGTCTTATGTACGGACGGCTAAGGGAATGCCTTATAACAAAAACTAAATCTACAAAACTAGTTTAGATCATATCATATATCATCATATATATAGAATTAGATCTAATCATGCACTATTTATCAACATCTCATTATAATCATGCATTTTAGATCTAAATTATCTCATAATAATCTAAAAAAATTAGATTTTAAATTGATTAATCAAAATAAAATTCTAATCTAGACAATTATGTAGAACTAATTCACAACTAGTCTAGATCTGCATCCTACATATCTCTATGATAATTTAAATTAAATATTTTTACTTGGCCTGTTTATCTAGATGTTATTAAAACTATATAAATATCAGAAAAATAGTAAATAGAAGATCTAAAAATTATTTAATCAGATTTAATCAAAGAACATGACAAACGATTCTATCTAGAACAGGTATCGCTCG
>QRFJ01000165.1:1337271-1357653 GCA_006176705.1 Cocos nucifera | reverse complement strand
ATCATTACCATTAACTCAAAGGATGTATCACAGACACTAAATACACATATGTGATAGAAAATAACCCATTTTATTGATTTTAGTCAAAATTATAATTTTGCCCCTAGAAGTGTATTACAAGTGTCAGCCAATTCTGGCTTCTAGGGCACATATATCTAACAATCTCCCACTTGTCCTAAAGCCAATTGGCTACAAGTCTAAGTCCCATCTTCTCAAGGTGGGCTTCGATCTTCTGCTGGCCCAACGGCTTTGTAAGTGGGTCTGCCACATTATCTGCGGAGTTGACTCTCTTGACCTCGACGTAACCCTTCTCGAGGTAATCGCGGATGAGGTGGTATCGCCGCTCAATGTGCTTGGATTTCTGGTGAGACCTCGGCTCCTTAGCAAGGGCTATGGCGCCATTGTTGTCGCAGTATAGAGGAATGGCATCTGATGGCATTACTCCAATTTCTGCAGCAAACTTCTTGTACCAGAATGCTTCCTTTGCAGCCTCTGATGCAGCGATATATTCTGCTTCCATGGTGGAATCTGCTATCACAGTTTGCTTGGAACTCTTCCAGCTGACAGCTCCACCATTGCACACAAACAGACTCCCAGATGTCGACTTTCGATCATCTATATCGGACATGAAATCCGAGTCTGTGTATCCCTGGACTTGGAGTTCTCCATTACCAAAGACCAACATCATATCCTTAGTTCTTCTCAAGTACTTAAGGATACATTTCACAGAAGTCCAGTGTTCTTCACCTGGATTTGACTGATATCTGCTTGTGACACTCACAGCATGGGCTATATCAGGTCGTGTACATAGCATGGCATACATGAGGCTCCCTATTGCAGAAGCATAAGGGATCTTGCTCATGCGTTCTATTTCCTCAGGTGTGCTAGGGGCACATCTTCTTGGAAAGATGAATACCATGTCTGAAGGGTATTAATCCCCTCTTAGAGTTTTCCATACTAAACCTCTTTAGTACTTCCTCTATGTACATCTTCTGTGAAAGTCCTAGCATCCTATTCGGTCTATCCCTATAGACCTTAATTCCTAGAATAAAGGATGCTTCACCTAGGTCTTTCATGGAGAATTCCTTGGACAACCACATCTTGACTGATGTCAACATGGGAATATCATTCCCAATAAGGAGGATGTCATCCACGTACAATACGAGGAAGACAACAGCGCTCCCACTGACCTTTTTGAAAACACATGGTTCCTCTTCATTTTTGATGAAACCAAACTTTTTGATCACATCATTGAAACGAGTGTTCCAGCTCCGAGATGCTTGCTTAAGTCCATATATGGACCTTTGCAGCTTGCAAACCTTGTGATCAGTATCACTGGATGTGAAACCTAGCGGCTGTTCCATATAGATATCTTCCTCAAGATATCCATTTAAGGAATGCCGTTTTCACGTCCATTTGCCATATTTCATAATCGAAATAGGCTGCAACAGGCAAGCAATGTGCGGATGGATTTTAGCATAGCTACTGGGGAAAAGGTATCCTGATAGTCAATGCCTTCGCGTTGACTATAACCTTTTGCCACTAGTCTAGCCTTGAATGTCTCCACATTCCCATCTGCACCAATCTTTCTCTTGAAGATCCATTTACACCCAATAGGTACTATACCTTCTGGTGGATCTACCAAGGTCCAGACTTGGTTTGAGTGCATCGAGTCAATTTCTGACTGCATTGCCTCTAGCCATTTCTCGGAGTCGATATCTGATATCGCCTCGTTGTAGGTTTTGGGATCATCACCATGAGCACCATTACCTACGAGGAACATTTTCTCTACATCCTCTGAAATAATACCTAAGTATCTTTCAGGGGGACGGAAAACTCTTTCCGATCTACGAGGTGGAGGAGGTAGTGTTCTTATTGGCTCAACCTGATTTGGTTCCACTTGGTCCTTAGCTCGTTCTGCTTGTGAGACTTTCTCATCAAGCTTGATCTATTTCCAATGCCGCTATCTTGAATAAACTATTTTTCAAGAAAGATGGCATGTCGACTCACAATCACATTGTGGTCTTCTGGAATGTAGAAATAGTATCCTAATGACTCTTTAGGATATCCTATGAATCGAGCTCTAAAGGACCTAAACTCTAACTTGTCCGCTTGTTGTCTTTTGACATGAGCCGGACAACCCCAAATTCTGAGATGACTCAGACTTGGTTTCTTACCGTGCCATATCTCATACGGTGTGGTAGGAACGGTTTTAGAGGGAACCCTATTCAGTAGATAGATTGAAGTTAACAATGAGTGTCCCCAAAGAAAATCAGGGAGGTCTGTGAAGCTCATCATGGATCGAACCATATCCAATAGAGTCCGATTTCTCCATTCTGAAACCCCGTTGAGTTGAGGTGTTCCTGGTGGAGTCCATTGAGAGACTATGCCATTTTCCTTGAGATAGTCTAGGAATTCTCCGGCTAAGGTATTCACCTCCTCGATCTGATCGAAGAACCTTAATGGGTTTTCCAGTTTGTTTTTCTACTTCATGTCTGAATTCTTTGAACTTTTCAAAAGCTTCAGACTTGTGTCTCATAAGATACACATACCCATACCTAGACAGATCATCGGTAAAGGTAATGAAGTAGACAAAATTGCCTCTAGCCGGCACATCAAATGGGCCGCACACATCAGTATGTACTAGGGCAAGGAGATCTGTGGCCCTCTCCCCATGTCCAACAAAAGGGAGTTTAGTCATTTTGCCTTGAAGACAAGGATTCACAAGTTGGATATGACTCGAAAGTCAATGGACTCAATAGCCCATTTTTCTCCAATTTGTTGATCCTATCTTCTGCTATATGACCTAATCTCAGGTGCCATAGATATCTGTCGTTTGGACTATCCCTAGGTCGTTTGGCATTCACGTTTTGCTCGATAGTTAGAACAGGTACATCAATATGTAGCTGATAAAGACCATTAATAAGGAAACCATTTGCAATTTTATTTCTTTCATAAAGAATGTT
Source organism: Cocos nucifera (assembly GCA_006176705.1). Taxonomy (NCBI): domain Eukaryota; kingdom Viridiplantae; phylum Streptophyta; class Magnoliopsida; order Arecales; family Arecaceae; genus Cocos; species Cocos nucifera. Next base: position 1,354,687 of record QRFJ01000165.1, on the reverse strand, counting down.
ACAATGGTCCTTAAAGAAGGTGATCACATAACCTTCTTGTGCTAAGCATGAAACAGAAATCAAATTCCTGCTAGCTGCAGGCACATAAATAACAGTCTTTCAAAACTAAGTCTAAACCAGATGGTAATCGAAGAGGGTATGTTCCCACGGCTACTGCAGCAACTCTTGCTCCATTACCGATGCGTAGGATCATGTCTCCATCCCTCAGCCTCCTGCTATCCTCAAGACCCTGCATAGAAGTGCACAGATGAGCACTAGAACCAGAGTCAAGCACCCAACTGGATGCAGAAGAAATCCGTAAGGTTAGACTCAATAACGAGCATACCTCCAGAAGGACCTTCCTTCTTGTTCTTCAGGGTGGCCAGGTAAGTAGGGCAGTTCCGCTTCCAATGGCCGTCGCTGTTGCAATGGAAACACTTTCCTTTGACATCGGCCTTCTTCTTCGGCTTCTGCCTTCTTCTTCTTTGATCCTTCCACCTTTTGCTTTTTCACAGACTTCTTTTTCTTTCCATAAGACTTTCTTTTGGAAGAAGTCCGTTCCATAGCAAGAACTGAGCCTTTAGAACCTTTCATAGAAAGCTCAGCGGTAACCAGCATATTCATTAACTTCGGCCAAGGAATTCTGAAGTTTATGCATGTGGTAATTCATGATGAATTGCCCATATGCATCAGTCAAGGATTGCAGAATAATATCGTTCTGCAGGTCCAAGTCCAACTTCACACCGAGCTTCTCAAGCTCTTCCATGTCCTTGATCATTGTCAGACAGTGATCTTGGACTGACTGCCCATCACGCATCTTAGCCTTAAAAAGTCATTTTGTGACTTGATATTTGGCTGCGCGACTCTGTTCACCAAACATCTCCTGCAGGTGAGCCAACATTTGGCGAGCAGTCCCGATATCCTTCATGTTGGCGCTGGAGCTCATCAGACATCGAGCCCAACATGTAATATCTGGCCTTATTATCTTCGTCAATCCATTTTTCCAGAGACGCTCTCTGTTCAACAGATGGACGGGCTGGTAAGGTGGGAGGGTCCTGGTCCAAAACATGGGTTAACTTCTCGAAACCCAAAATAATTTTGTAGTTCCTGAGCCAATCTTTATAATTGGGTCCAGTCAGTCTATGTGTGTCCAGGATACGTGCCAATGGGTTGGACGCAGACATTTTCCTGTAGAGAGTCAAAGATTCTAGTTAGATACTGTAATTTTGACTTGACCAATTTATTTAGGGATTTTATTTTTAAACAAATTAGCTCCCACTATTTTCTCGGATCCCTACACTCCCTCTGTAGAGATGCGAAAAATCTCCACGATTAATGATTTCTAGTGGGTGGTGCGGTCTCACCAACTGACTCATCACCTCACCTAACAGTTATTGGTGATGGGTTAGCCAATGAGTGAACAACTCTTGTTCAATGATTCTCTAATCATGGTGCACCCAAACTTGGTCTCTAATTCATGAATCTCACCGTATCCGGAATATTGATCCACTCCTTAGTTAAGTCAGACCCACCATTTGCATAGACTGGGTTCCTAATTGAGTCTCTCACCGTATCCAAAATATTGAGCCCAACTCATCCTCCAGCCCATAGCATCCAATGCCTAATAGACATGGTTGCATCTTCCCGGTGCAACTGAGCCACTGTATCCAGCCGAGAACAATCAACCCCGGGAAGGGCCCGCACATCTACAATGGTGGAAGACCTCAGACTTAATCTTTTCTTAGGGAGAATTGATTCAGGTCTCATTAAACTAGACTTGGCTTAGTCATAACAATTATGACTAACCTAGTGGCATGGGTTAGCTCGGATTATTGACCACCTCAGATCAGAACTGTGTCAACAGATATGGCCAGGTAAGTGAGACCGGTGGAAGGAATATGCCATTAACTCGTACAAGAACGCATTCAGGTCGAGTAGCTTCCAATTAAAAACCAGTCGGTCGTATGTGCCAAACTTACCTTAGACACCAAATTGTTGAGCCAGAACCAATTGGGTTAGCCTACAATCCAGACTCTAACCTCTGAGCCTAATTAGGTCTTGCTTGATCGTGACTCGATCTTGACCCAGACTTAATCCTATTAGGCTGGTCAATTTAAGCATTGTTGATCCCATCTAACCAACTCTTGATTCGGTTTGATCAACCGCTTAGACCTAATTGAGCTACCCAAGCCCGAACCCAGTATTATGAATATGTCTTAGATCTGAAATTCTCAATTTTAGACCTAATTAATATTCCATAAACTTAATTCTTAATTAAGTAGGGTTCATAAACAAAATATGCACAATAAATCCTAGGGTTTCAGGATCTAGGGTTTTGCAGAAAGTAAGTTTTGGGTTTCTGATTAAGGACGAACACGCAGCACCCCTACACATCATAAGAACACCCCATCGAATGGGAAGAGAGGGCCTTTAAACCCTTCTTCGTTCTTATGACCGGACGGCCAAGAGGAACGCCTTAATCAGGAACATTCAATACTACAAAACAATATCAGATCTATATCATATATCTCATATATAAAGTAGATCTAATCATGGCATATTTTGCATACATCTCATGTATCATAATCATGCATATTTTCAGATCTAAATTATCTCATAATAATCTAAAAAATTAGATTTAAATTGATCTAATCAAAATAAATTCTAATCTAGATAATTATGTAGAACTATTCTACAACTAGTCTAGACATGCATCAATCATATCTCATATGATATTCAAAAATTAAATAATTTTTATTTGCTATTTTTTAGATGTTATTATAACACTTATAATATCAAAAAATAGTAAATAAAAAGATCTAAAATATGATTTAATCAGATTAAATCAAAAACATGCAAGACTATTCTATAGAACTATTCTATTCTAGAACTAGTCATGCATATCTTCTAATCTTAGATCCAAATTATTTAATTTTAATTTTTTTGATTTCAGATCTGATCACATCTCATGTGACATCTAAAATCAATTATTTTCTAATTAAAATAAAATTTAAAATCAGATCTAAATAATTTATTAGAACCATGGCTCTGATACCAGTTGAAGGAAAATCCTGATTTTCCGGTCCAGGTTCGTTCAGATCTGATCAGATCAAGAGATATATTTCAAAAATTTTTTTCTTGATCCCAATCAGATCTTGATATATTTTAGATCTAATTCTTATTATTTTAATAAATAAAATAAAAGATAAATTAAATCAAATTTAATTTACCTGATTTGGGTAATCCTATTACCCTGTTGATGATCCTGTTTTGCAGCGGAAGGTTCTGGATCTAGCCACGCAAGCGCCTGGCCTCTACCGGTATCCACTCAGGGTTGGATCTAGGAGATCCTCTTCTTCTCTATCACACCTCCAAAAATCAGATCTGGATCTGATCTGGAGGATCTTCAAAACTCTTTTGAAGATCTGCAGTCGTCCTTTGCAGCAGCGCAGCCTTCTTGCTTTTTGATCGCCTTTCTCTTGATCTGAATCGCACCAACCAAGAGTCCAAAACTCCTTTTGGACGTGTGGAGAGGAGAGAGAGGAGAGAAGCTATGGCATGGAGAGGAGGAAGAGGGCAGCCTTGGGGCATGGGCTAAAGGAGAACTATCTACAAAGCTGAGTTGGCAGGCAGGGTCTTATTTATAGACCCTGCTGATCCATGCAGTCCTCTTCTTCCCAACCAATCACAACCCTTTGTGAAATCAGATCTAAATCTGATTGGTGGGAATAGAGATCCTGATCTAATCTAAGATTCCTTAAATCATCTTAGAGGGTGCCTAAGACCAGTCAAAGTTGGTTCTTAGAAGAACTCTAATTGGAATCCAAAAGGAGACCTGGAGTCCTTGTCCAACAAGGACTCCTAGGCGCCTCCAACTTGGGCGCACGCCTCCCTAGGCGTGCGCCCCTTCCTTGCCAGGTTTTCTGGCAGGGGGACAGGCCCCCACCAGCTCTCCAATAGGTGCATGATACATGTGGTCAAAAGTCAAAGTGTCAAAGATTAAAGGTAGACTTTTGACCAAAGTCAAAGAACAAGAAATGGCAGGTGACCAAAAATGGCAGGTAATGTCCAATTATCTCAAAATAAGACAACCTTTTCTGACTTGGACAACCTCCAGTCAGACCATATGAAGGCCTCTGATTGAGCACAAACTCCTTTGGCTCAGTCGAGACAACTTATTTATGATAGTAAAAGAAGAACGTTAGGTTCAATCGAGTGCTAGCACGATTTTCTTGAACCTAATTGAATCTCATTCAGATCAATTGAACTAGATCAGTTCAATTGATGATCACCAGATTCAAACCCTTGTTTGTGTGACCCAGTTAGGTTCAGTTCTGTATGGTAATGGGATATGTCATGATCTCTATCATCGACATCATCGAAACTCCTTTCGATGGATCAGAACTCTTCTGATTCGAACAGCTAGAATGATCGATCATCTAAATCATTCTAATTGCTCCCAAAATCCACCAGTGACACCTAGCAGTATATGGTGGCAACCCATCAGAGCTGAATGCGAACCTCTTGGTGCAGCTACCTGTGTGATTAAGTTCTTCTATCTTGAGCCCCGATCAGATTAGGGTTAAGGTGAACTCGTCAAACCCTAGTCTCTGTCATATGATGTAATCATTCGATTCGAGTCCAATGTGAAAATCTTAAATAGAAACTCTTTCTATTATTTCACTCTACCATGGCCATGGGCTTATAGGACTTGATTCTCATGATCATCATAGGGCTGCTCCTCTACCACCGAGGTAGATAGATTCCATCTTGATGCAATCCAGTTCCTACAATGAACATGCTATAGCCAACATACACCTCAGGGTTTCCATATGGCTAGGAGATCCGAGTAATGGTGTAGTCAAACTATAACACCCTCAAGGTGAACTGCCGATGCACCTCAGGTCAAAGAACCAGACACACTACTGCAGCATCGAGTCAGTCATTGACGAGAAGGTAGACTTCCTTAATGACTACTCGAGGTGGTCATGCTCAGTGCCCTCATTCTCTAACGAGTATCCTATACTCTCGCTCCGGTGTCTCCACACCGTAGACTTAAGACTCATCTACTATAAAAAAGTGATTATACACCAACCTTCCGGATCAATCACCATCCTCATAATGATCCTACGGTCAGGAGCATTTTATGAGTTAATAATGAAAATTCTTGTCTTAAATTTTCAACTCTTGAAAATAAGAATTATTATTATCATTAACTCAAGGGATGTATCACAGATACTACAAATATATTTGTGATAGAAAATAATCTATTTTATTATTTATAGTCAAAATTATAATTTTGTCCTTAGAAGTGTATAACAAGTGTCAATCAATTTTAACTTCTAGGGTACACTTATCTAACACTGAAATGGTACATTTAACTACGAAGTTGACCAGTGCCTGAGCCTTGATTGCTGGTCGAGGTCGATAGTTGATGTTGAACTCTATTAATTCAATGGCCCATTTTGCAATTCTTTCGAAAGCATCCGTTTGATGAAGGATTGCTCTGATTGGCTGGTCAGTAAGGAGCATTATAGCATATCCCTGAAAGTAAGGTCAAAGTCTTCTTGTTGCAATCAGAAGAGCATAAGTCAATTTTTTCAACTTTGTATATCCAGTCTCGGCATCTCTTAGGATCCAACTTATATAGTAGACTGGTCATTGCACTTTTGCCTTTTCTTTGATTAGGACTACCACTAGTGCCACAGGGGAGACCGTGAGGTAGAGAAATAACTCCCATTTGGATTCGGATTTGGCTAGTAGGGGGGGTGAGCTAAGGTAGTTCTTGAGCTCATCGAACTCCTTTTAGCATTCCTGAGTCCAATAAAAATCTTTTGGTTTTTTGAGAATTTGGAAGAAGGGCATGTAGTATTCGACCGACTTTGAGATAAAATGATTCAAAGATACCACCTTCCTAGTCAGGCGCTGAACTTTCTTGATAGACTTCGGAGCGATCATCTTTTGGATAGCTCAAATTTTCTCTGAGTTGGCCTCAATCCCTTGTCTCGAGACCATGAATCTCAAAAATTTTTCTGAGGCTATCCTAAAGGTGCACTTGGTTGTGTTTAGCTTCATCTTGTATTTTCTGAGTGCATCGAAAGCCTCTTCAAGGTTGGCAACATGATTGACAGTCATTCGATTTTTGATCAGCATGTCATCGACGTAAACCTTCATATTGCAGTCAATCTGCTTCTTGAAGATTTTATTGACCAAGCGCTGATAAGTCATGCCTGCATTCTTAAGCCTGAAGGGCATGACCTTGTAACAGTAAAGACCATGGTTAGTAATAAAAGCAGTCTTCTTCTTATCCTCTGATGGCATCTGAATTTGATTGTAACCAGAGAAGGCATCCATGAAGGTGAGGAGCTCATAGCCTGAAGTCGCATCCATCAGTTGGTCGATTCTAGGCAAAGAATAGCTATCTTTTGGGCAGACCTTGTTCAACTTCTTAAAGTCAATGCACATCCTCCACTTGCTATTGGCCTTCTTGATCAGGATCACATTAGAGACCCAAGTCGGATAGTTGACTTCTTGAATAAATCCAGTGTTGAGAAGCTTGTCGACTTCTTCTACTATTACCTTCAGTCTTTCTGGTGCGTAGCTCCAAACTCTTTCTTTCATTAGTCGATGCTTGGGATCAACGGCCAGCCAATGTTCCATAATCTCGACGTCAATCCCAGGCATATCCACCGAAACCCAGGTGAAGACGTTGGCATTCCTCCATAAAAAGGTGATGAGCTGCTTCCAAACTTCTTCTTCTAGATTGGAGCTAATTTATACTGTATGCTCCATATTTTTGTCATTCAGGAGGATGGTCACAAGATCTTCTATGGGCTCTTCCTGTTCTTTGGCAAGGTCATCGTGGACATCAAGCCCATCAACTGGGTAGGGGTCAAGTCGAGTGCCATTTTGTATGGCGATGGAGTAGCAATGCCAGGCTAATGCTTGATTTTCTTTGATTTCACCTATTCTATTATTTGTTGAGAATTTTATTTTCAAGTAATAGATCGACACTACGGCTCATAGTGCATTCAGGCTAGGTCGATCGAGGATTGTATTATAAGCGGAGGAGGCTTTTACCATCAAAAAGTCGACCCATGCCTTGGCCTACTTTGGATACTGTCCTACAGTCACGGCTAGAGTTATCATTCCCTCCACTAGCACAGCGTCGCTAGTGAAGCCGACCAACGGAGAGTTCATGGGTCCCAAGCGATTATCGGATATGGACATTTTAAAGAAAGCATCATAGTATAGAACATCAGCTAAACTTTCATTATCTACTAAAATATGGCATATATCATAATCAGCAATATTCAAAGAGATTACAACGACATCGTTGTGCAGAAATTGGACTCCTTGAGTATCCTCATTGGTGAAAGTGATGGGCTCTTCAATTCTTCACCTCTTCTCGGGCTCGGTTGATCCGCTAGCCTCCCCTCACCGAAGTCTCCTAGAGATGGTGTTAATGATATCGATCGGGGACCAATCTTCTCGCTGCTCCTCGCCCCTCAGTGGTTCTAGCAGTGGGGTGCTCTCGGTCGATCCTCTCATCCTTCCGACTAACGTCATAGGAACCGACCAAGCCTACCATGCCTGATGAGCTCCTTGATCTCATCTTAGAGCTGGATGCACTCTTCTATATCATGACCATGATTGCGATGGTAGAGGCAGAACTTGCTAGGATTGAGTTTGTCGGGATGAGTGCACATCCTTTTCGATCTCGATAGTTGCTCCTCGATCTCCATCAGTACTTGAGTTTTTGGAGCATTGAGAGGGGCGTAGTTATGGAATCTTCTAAAAGGAGAGCTCCATCATGCCCTTCTATTCGAGCTTCTTCGCCTCTAGGTTCGGGTAGGAGTTTAAGCCTGCTTACACTCCGGAGGAGTTTGGAAGCATGGCCGAGCTCTGCTCAATTTTTCTCCAATCACAGGCACATTTGGTTTGCCCGCCTACCACTCTTGGGCGGCTTCATTATCTCTGGCCTTAAAGGCCTCTTCAACTTGGGCATAACCTTCAACCCGAGTTAGCATATCGGCAAAGTCCCTAGGATACTTCTTCTCCAGGTAGAATAGCTAATCATTCTTCTGAAGGCCGCCCTTGAGTGCGGCCATTGCAATAGATTGGTCCAGGTTTCGAACCTCCAATACAGTAGTATTAAATTGGGTGACATAAGCCCAAATAGATTTTTCTTCCTTCTACTTGATATTCATCAAAAAATCCAAACCTCGGTGGGGACGTCGGCTGCTAACGAAATGAGCTACAAACTGATGGTTTATTTGATCGAAAAAAAAGATGGTATCCGGCTTAAGGGCTGAGTATCAATTTTTGATGGCTCCCTTGAGGGTGGATGGGAAAGTCCAATACAAAATGGCATCTAGCACATCGTGGAGTAGCATCATTATCTGGAAGGCCTCCAGATGATCGATCGGATCGGTGGTCCCATCGTAACTCTTAAACTGAAGGAGCTTGAAGTTCGGTAGGATTGGTTCCTATATAATCTTCTGAGAAAAAGAAGAGTCCATGTAAATATCATCACCGTGGGAGAAGCATGATGGAGTTCTTTGATTCATCGGTTCATTTTTTGGAGTCTTTGATCCAGGAGATCTTCACGATCGTTGATCTCTAGGGTTTTTTGATGGAACGGAGGCAAAGCTCCCACCGAGGTTGAGTCATGGTCCGAGCAAAGGCTCTCCACCCTCTCCTTTCTCTTTTTGAAGGTCATCGATCAGCTAGCCCAAGTCGACCATCCCCAGAATGGATCATGAGGCTCCAAAGAAGCCTACTCCAACCAAATTGGCATCGGAGCCTATCGATGCATGGCCTGCATCATCTCCGTAAGACCATTAACCTACTGGACCAGCAGGTTGAACTGCTCCACATCCACCATGGCTGTAGGTGGAGCTTGAGTTGCTAGAGTTGAAGCAGGAGTGGATAGATCTGGATGGGATCTGGCTGTAGAGGCCGTTGACAATCGGTCGAAGCTTTCCTGGGAGGCATTTTTTTTGGAAAGAACTCTAGAGAGGAAGTGATGTGGGACAGCCTAAAAAAAAAAGAAGAAAAGATCAAGCTTCCTTTCATTCATCAATAATAATTCATGTCTAGTCGTGGCACATTATTTTCAGGACAGACAATATAGTTGCCTATACTCTGCTCAGGATGCATGACTGATTAACACGGAACTAAAGCACGATCAATCTAAATGATGTTGATGAATTCCATTTTAGAAATCAGTAAATAACTAGCAATAATAAAGTAAATAGATAGATAACAAAAATTAAACATGCTCCTGAATAATTGTAAAAAGAAAAATATAAATAAAATGAAGGATAGCAAAAAATTAAGCCTGCAAGAAATCCAAAAAAAAGATAAAAATAATCAGGATCATTATAGTTAAGAAACTACCCTGATTAGGGCTCTTAATCTTTTAACCAAGCAGATCTATCAATAAAGAACTGGGTCTTTACCAACATCAAATCTAAAAAAAAAAAATAAAAATCAAAGATTAATTGAGAAGGAACGAAGGTCCTTGTCAATGTTTGATCTGTAGAATAATAGATCACTCTTTCTCTCTCTGCATGATCGATGAAAATCTTGGAGGAGACAGATCTTCTTTTGGTAGAAAAGGCTTATGTAGGTAGATGATGAAGATGAATCAGAGTCGTAGGAACACTGAATCCCAAGAAAATGAAGGTTAAAGAGATAGAAAAAGGTGGGCCTCATACCCTCCCCTCGTGGGATGATTTTGGATCTCACACCCTCTCCCTCTCGGAGCGACCAATATAATTGTTTGTAGGAATTGTAAAGTGATTTATTCATTCATTGTCTCATTCATGAAAGATACATGGGTTTATATAGGACCTTAGAGGTCCTATTTCTTTAGGAATCTGATTTTCTTTACAAGAAAAAAATCAATCCTTCCAATAAAAAAGTAAAATATTATGCATGGTTTTCAAATACAATAATATATCATATCTATCTTTTATGGAACCATAGGAAAGAAATTAGCCTTTTAACAAAATAAGTAAGAAATCAAAAACTCTTAAGAAATCCTAGGAAAGAAAAGGTACTCCATATGGATGCTTGATGCCTGGCACAACTTAGCATGAGCATCCTTGGGCATGGCACATGCTGGTGTGTGTATTTCCTCCCTGGACGTGTGGAGGGTGGTGGCTCCAAAGATGACATGGACCAAGCATGCTTCTTTATGATGGTCTCTTTTCAAATAAGACTCAATCCAAAATAAATCCAAGTATGGTCCTATGGATCCAAAACTAAATGCATCAAAAGAACTAATTGATTAAATCAAAAGGACTAAAATAAAATAACTAAACTAGATTTATTCTGATATGGCTTCTTCAATCTAAATTGAATCTAAATCATGTTGCCAACTTCTGATGGCTCTGGTGTCCGCAGCAATTCTCTCGGGGTGGAGAGAACTCAACCCTATCGAGTGGGGTCGATTCTGCTCTGGTGACGCTCAAGCAAATCAGAATCAATATGCTGTAGCTCTTCTCGAGTGATTCAAGTATCCTCAGACTCTGATCGACCTCACCATCTAACTAAGTACTGTTGATAGCCTCGACTCTGGGTGGAGATGATCTGCTCATCCAAAATTCTCTCAATCTGATCATGCTTTGACATTTTGGCTGGTGGACATTTAGGAATAAGCTCTCTCTCAAAGGTTGGTTCAGGCTCAAATGGCTCACTAGGTATCCAAGTTGGCTCTTTATAGGTGCAATGTTAAAAGTAAAGCTAATCTCAAAATCAAAAGGTAAGTCCACAACATACGCATTTGGTCCGATCTTCTTTAAAATCTTAAATGGACCTACTCCTCGAGTATGTAACTTCTTGACGGTTTCTGATGAAAATTGTTTAGGCCTTATTCGAACCATCACATAGTCTCCTTCTGCAAACTCTTGGGCATGTCGATGAGAATCTGCATTCTGTTTATAAACTTTATTACTAATACTAATTTTTTTACTGATCTCTTTATGTAAACTCTTGACATGCTGTGCAAATAACTTTGTAGATTCAAAAATTCTAGCATGCATGGGTAGTGGGATAAGGTCTATTGGTTTTCTAGGCTGATATCCATGAACTACTTCAACAGGACTCATGCCAATGGACCTATTAATAGAGCTATTATATGTAAATTTAGCTCGGGATAATAAAAGATCCCAATTACCCATATATTTTTCAATCAAGCAACGCAATAAATTTTCAAGACTCTTATTGACCACTTCAGTCTGACGATCTATTTGTGGGTGAAAGGCAAACGAAAATTTTAATTTTGTGCCTAGATGGTGCCATAGGGTTTTTCAAAAGTAGCTCATGAATCTAACATCTCTATTAGACACAATGGTTTTGGATAATCCATGCAATTTAACAATCTCATCAAAGTATATTCTTGCAACTTTTGAAGCATTCGACGTTTGGCAATAGGGCAAAAAATGGGTCATTTTTTAAAACCTATCTACAACCACTAGAACTGAATCATGCTTCCTAACTGTCTTAGGTAAGCCTAGAATAAAATCCATGCTGACGTCTTGCCAAGGATAGTCTAGTACAGGTAAGGATGTGTATAGGCCTGTGTTCTTTTTTTTTTGCTTGGCTACGACACACGTTCTACACTGGGCAACAATTCGAGCGACATCTTTTTTCAAGCTTGGGTAAAAGAACTGAACTTCTATCAATTTTATGATTTTATTCCTATCAAAGTGTCCAGCTAATCCTCCAGCATGTAGTTCCCAAACTAGAAAATCTCTTAAAGATGTACGAGGAACACATAGCCTAGCTCCTCTAAATAAGTAACCATCCTAAAGGGTATATTCACTATATTCTCTAGATGGTCCTTTTCATAAAATGGTAAGTATGCTGCCAAAATCTGGACACTCCTCATAATCTTCTTTAATCTTATCAAAACCAAGAACCTTTACACTAATGGTGGACAACAAAGTATGATGATGACTTAGGGCATCAGCAGCACGATTCTCTACACCCGCATGGTGTTTCAAAACAAAAGTATAGGCTTGCAAAAACTTGACCCACCTATCATGTCTATGATTCAGTTTCTTTTGGAAATTCAAAAATTGGAGGGCTTCATGATCTAAGTATAAAACAAATTCTTGCGGTAGTAGGTAATATCTTCAGTATCTTAGGGCTTGGACTGCCATATAAAACTTCTTAGTTTAGAATCATTAAGTTTCTTACTAAAATATGCTACTGGATGACCTTCTTGACTAAGGATACCATCAATCCCAACTCCTGACACATCACATGCTACTTCAAAAACCTTGGAAAAATCAGGTAAATGTAGGACTGGGGCGTGGGTCATTTTGTCCTTAATGTTTAGGAAGGCTTTATTGGCTGCTTTAGTCCATTCAAAATCTTCCTTTCTAATACAGTCAGTGATGGAAGCGGCTATGATGCTAAAACCTTTTATGAACCTACGATAAAATGTTGCTAATCTATGAAAACTTCATACGTCATGCACACTCTTGGATACTGACTACTCAACTATTACTTTGATCTTTTTAGGATTGGCAGACACACCATCGAGGGTAACAATAAAACCTAAGAAGTTGACACGGTCCGTCATGAAAGCACATTTCTTAGAATTGGCATATAGACTTTCTATTTTAAGGACTTGGCAGACTTTTTGGAGATGATCTAGATGGTCCTTCCTAGTTCGACTATAGATCAAAATGTCATCAAAGTACATGACTACAAACACTCCTATAAACAATCGTAGTACTTGGATCATCAATCTCATGAAAGTACTTGGGCCAGTAGATAACCCAAATGGCATCACCATCCACTCATATAAACCATCTTTCATCTTAAAAGTAGTTTTTCACTCATCTCCCAGTCTAAACCTTACTTGATGGTAACTACTCTTAAGATCAATCTTAGAGAAAATAGTGGCTTCGGCCATCATATCTAGCATGTCATCTAACCTAAAAATAGAAAAATGGTACTTAATGGTGATCTTGTTAATGGCACGACTATCTATGCACATCCTCCATGTTCCATCCTTCTTTGGAGTCAATAGTGTGGGAATTGCACAAGGATTTAAACTCTTTCTTACGAATTCTTTTTTCATTAGCTCTCCAACTTACTTTTATAGCTCAGCATGCTCAGTGGGATTCAACCTATAATGAGGAAAATTGGGTAGGATAGATTCAGGTACCAAATTAATGGCATGCTGAATGTTTCTCGTGGGTGGTAAGTGATCTGGGAGATCCTCAAAAAAAATATTATGAAATTCACTAAGAATACTGACTACTTTCTTGGGATGATCTATCTTAGGGTCCTCACGAACTTCTCTCGTAGCAATCATCCAAACTGATGATCCTTTACTCACGGTCATCTCTAATTCCTTAGCACCATTAGATGGAGGCTTTTCTTTTTGATATTTTCTTTTGGTCCATCACCTATCTTTGTATTGGTAGCTTTAGATGGGGAAGGATTGATCGTGATCTTCTTACCCTTATGAGCGAAACTACAGGAGTTGGTTTGGCCATAAATCATAATATCATTGTCAAATAGCCAAGGCCGACCTAATATGATACTTCCGACTTCCATGGGTAAGACATTGCACCAAACATGATCCTGATAAGAATGGAGCTGGATGGAAACATGACATCTAAGTTTGATGGGAATGAAGGAGGAATCTATCCAAGACATATGGTATGGGCTGGGATGATCTATAGGAGCTAATCCTAATTACTTAATCGTGTCGATGGAGATGGCGTTGATATAGCTACCGCTATTAATGATCATCTTATAAATTTTATTGCTAAATTTTATGAAGATATGAAAAATAGAAGTTCTACGCCAGTCTTCACTCTCCTTAGTCTGTGCTAGAACATACCTAACGACTCTAAGCCTAAGGTCTGACTCCGGTGCAACAAAACTTAGGATTTTCTTAGTACTCTCAAACTGCTCGACTAAGTATGGATTAGCTTCATAAACTTCTTCCTTAATATTTTCTAGAGTTTTCTCTTCTAATTCTTTTATAAATAATGATCGATTGAGAAATTGTGCAGCAAAATGACTGTAACCATGGCACTTGAAGTAGTGGGATCGAGAACTACTTTCTTTAGATAACTCTTTTGCAACTTTTTTTTCTTTATCTTCTTTTCTCATAATAGGATTTGTAGGTAGAGATCTATTACTAGGAGTCTGGATAGTACTGGATCTCGATCCAGAAGGGGTTACTCGGCTAGGTTCAAGATGACGGATGGTCGAATACCTAAAAAATCTCTCAAAGTCTAGGGCAAGTTGATAAGCTTGTTCTAATATGGTTATCTCTCGCAAAAAGAGCTCACGCTGGATATCTTCTCATAATCCATCTCTAAATCTTGATAAGGTAACAATCCTATCTTCAGTTACTCCACATCTCATGAGGTACTCATCGAATCTCATGATGTACTCTATGATTGATCTATTTTTTTGAGTAAGTCTCTGCCACTGATCTAAAAGTCTTTATTGGTAGGAGGTGGAGAGGTATTTTTCTCTGAGTTTCTCCTTCATTTCATCCCAGGTTTCTATCGGATCTTGTCTTCTCTGGTTGAGAAGATGTTCAGCACTTTCCCAATAAAGTTGGGCTTGCCTAACCAACTTCATTCTAGCAAATCTAACTCTTCTTGCTTCAGATATTTTGTACCATCCAAAATAGTGGTCCATGCCCGATTCCCAATCTAAGTGCTCTCTCGAATCTAGACAACCATCAAAACTTGGAGCTTCAATCTTCACATTCCTAAGGACATGCTCATCCTGGTCGAACTAGTTATGATGGGGGCGTGCTGCTATAGGTCGATCTAGGTTGAGGTTCCTTCTTCTCTGTCCTATTGGTAGTTGGAGAGACTCAGATTCAGATTATCTTTGCCTAGCTTTTTTTAGTACTATTATTCTTTCACTTATGATTTTCATAAAATCTTTCATATCATCAAACTTCTCAGTCAGGGCATTAATGATGGCTGTTCTATTCGGATCTATGTTGGTACTGGGTAAGAAAGTAGGACGTTGGTACTAGGTACCTGATCTAGTGGTCATGCAAGTTCAGGATGCAGAAATAAGATGCAATAAAAAAAAAAAATGCTGAAAAGTAAATTATGAAAATTTAACTTGCAAAAATTTTAAATTATAGAATTTAAACTAAAGCCTAACCAATCTGGCTCTGATACCAAATTGATGCAGGATAACCTAAAAAAAAAAAAGATCAAGATTTCTTTCATTCGTCAATAACAAATTACTAGTCGTGGCACATTATTCTAGGATAAATAGTATAATTGCCTATACTCTGCTCAAGAGGCATAATTGATTGACATGAGATCAAAGCAAGATCAATCTAAATGATGCAATGAATGCATTTTAGAAATCAGTAAACAACTAACAAGAATAAAGTAAATAAACAGATAGTAGAAATTAAACATGCTCATAATAATTAAAAAAAAATATGAATGGAATGAAGGATAGCAAGAAACTAAGCTCGCAAGAAAAAAAAGATAAGAAGAATTCGGATCATGGTAGTTAAAAAATACCCTGATTAGGACTCTTAATCTTTTAATCAAGCAGATCTATCATAAAGAACTGGGTCTTTACCAACGTCAGATCTAAAAAAAAAGTAAAAATCAAAGATCAATTGAGAAGGAACGAAGTCCTTGCAATGTTTGATCTATAGAATAATGGATCACTCTTTCTCTTCAGCATGATAGATAAAAATCTTGGATGAGATAGATCTTTTTTGATAGAATAGGCTTGTGTAGGTAGATGGTGAAGATAATTTGGGGTTGTAGGAATACTGAATCTCAAAGATAAAGAATAAAGGAATAGAAAAAAGTGGGCCTCACACCCTCCCTCGTGGGGCGATTTTGAATCTCACACCCTCTCCTCTCGAGCGATTGATACAAGTACTTGTAGGTAAAATCATTCATTCATTCATCGTCTCATTCATGAAAGATACAAGGATTTATATAGGATCCTAGGGGTCCCATTTCTTTAGGAATCCTATCTTTATAAGAAGAAATAACCCTCCCAACAAAATAATAAAATATTATGCCTGGTTTCTAAATAGAGTAATATATTATATCTATCTTTTATGGAACCATAGGAAAGAAATCAGCCCTTCAACAAAATAAGTAAGAAATCAGGACCTCTTAAGGAATTCTGAGAAAGAAAAGAAACTCCATGTGGCGCTTGATGCCTGGCACAACTTGGCATGAGATCCTTAGGCATGGCACATACTGACGTGTGTATTTCCTCCCTAGACGTATGGAGGGTGGTGGCTCCAAAGATGACGTAGACTAAGCTTGCTTCTTTATGATGGTCTCTTTCCAAATAAGGCTTAATCCAAAATAAACCTAAGTATGGTCCTATGGATCCAAAACTAAATGCATCAAAAGAACTAATTGATTAAATCAAAAGAACTAGAATAAAAAATTGAAGTAGAGTTATTCTGATATGGCTTCTTCAATCCAAATTGAATCTAAATTATGTTGCCGACTTCTGATGGCTCTGGTGTTCGCATCAAAAAGAAGAGAGATCACTATTGAGCACTCCTTTAAGAACAAAAAAATCTCATGAATAAAGAGCCCTTCCTCTAGCGCCAATCCTATTGGTGCAAAATTTGGTTGCTGTTAGAGAAGTACTGGAGTCAAAGAAGACGAGGTCGCCATTGGTGACCTACAAAATAAGTCTCGTCCAGAGCCCAGGGTGGTGGCTCCGATAAGATTCTCCGATGGTAAAGTTAGCTTTTTTGGCCGACAGAAATGGAGTGCTCAGTCAAGAAAGTTATAGAATTTTGAAAAGGAGAAGAGAGCCTCCTCCAAAACATACCTGAAGGGTTTCTTTTATAAATGGAGCCTATAACAAACTGATCGTGACAACCATAACTATCGAATAGTAGGCCGCTCGGGGTCACGTGGAGTTTATTATGGAGGATAGTGTTTGTTGTCATGAGATGTCAGTCCATTTGAGATTTGATGGTCAAAGTTCAGGGGGGTAGGCATTGGTTGGTGATGACCTTTAAGCTATATCGATTCTAGAGAAGTTTGGACTCCTCTAAGTTAGTCCAGGTATGGGTCGGTTCATGTTGTGTATGGGATCGGACTCATGCGGAGACCTTCCTAGATGACTGTGGGAAGTTTAGCCACTGAAGGAGTCTGAAAGGGGTTCTGCCATTAGAGGAGTTCGAAAGAAGTTTGGCTACTGAAGGAGTCTGAAAGAGGTTCGGCCACTAGAGGAGTTCGAAAGAAGTTCAGTTGCTGAAGGGGTCCGAAAGGGGTTCAATCGTTGGAAGAGTTCGAAAGGAGTTCAGCCACTGAAGGGATCCGAAAGAAGTTCGATTTGCTGAAGAAGTCCGAAAAGGGTTCAGCGCTGGAGGAGTCTGGGAGAGGAGGTTTGGCTGCTGAAGGAGTTCGAAAGGAAGTTTCGG
>QRFJ01000165.1:1207035-1337246 GCA_006176705.1 Cocos nucifera | reverse complement strand
CTAATCCACTGATTCTTTTCGAAACACACGGTTCTCTCTCTACATTTATGAACCACAATATTTTGATCACATCATTTGAACGAGTGTTCCAGCTGATTACTTGCTTAGTTCATATATGGAATCTTGCAGCTTGCAAATCTTATTGATCAGTATACTGGAATGTAAAATCCTGCGGACTGTTCCATATAGATTTCTGTCCTAGATAATCATTTAAGAATGGCTATTTTCATGTCCGTTTGCATATTTCGAATGCGAATAAGGTAACTGGCAGAGAAACATGTCGGGATGGCATTTTAGCATAGCCATTGAGAAAAGATTTATCCTTATAGTCAATGCCTCAATTGACATAAACTTTGCAATAGTTAGCCTTGAATTGTCTCCATATTTTCTCACATCTACCTCGAGCCCATTTACATCCCAGTAGGTACTATACCTCTGTGGATCTACCAAGGTCTAGATTGGTATTGAGTGCATCCCCCCAGTCAATTTTTTGATTGCATTTCTCTAGCCATTTTCGGAGTCCAATATCTGATATTGCCTCGTTGTAAGGTTTTGAATCTATCACATGAGCAAGCCATTACCATATGAGAAATTATTTTCTTTAGTTTCTTTAAATATACTAAGTATCTTTCAAGAGGATGGAAAACTCTTTTCGGATCTACGAGGTGGGAGAGGTTAGTATTTCTTACTTGGCTACTTGATTTGGTTAATTGGTCCTTAGCTATTATACTTGTGAGACTTTCTTATCAAACTTAATTCTGCTTTTCAATGCCGTATCTTGAAATAAACTATTTTTCAAGAAAGATGCATATCGACTCACAATCATATTATGGTCTTCTGGAAATGTAGAAATAGATTCCTAATGCATTCTTTGGATAATCTATGAATTCGAGGATCTAAACTATAACTTGTTCGCGTTGTCTTTTGACATGAGCAGACAACCCCAAACGCTGAGAAGATAAACTCAGACTTGATTTCTACCATGCCATAATCTCATAGGTATGGTAAGGAACGGTTTTAGAGGGAACCCATTCAGTTAGATAAATTCGAAGTTAAAATGAGTGTCCCAAGAGAAATAGGAGGTCTGTGAAGCTCATCATGGATCAGACCATGATCCAATAGAGTCGATTTCTTCAGTTCTGAAATTCGTTGAGTTGAGGTGTTTCTGGTTGGAGTCCATTAAGAGACTATGGCCCATTTTTCTTGGATAGTCTAGTAGAATTTTGGCTAAGGTATTTCACCGGATCCAGATTCGATCTGACTCGAGAGAACCTTAATTGTTTTTTTAGTTTATTTTTTCCTACTGTCATATCTGATTCTTTGAACTATTTTCAAAAAGCTTCAGACTGTGTTTCATAGCATACATATACCATCACCTGATAGGTCAATTCGATAAAGATGATGAAGTAGATAAAATTGTCTCTAGCTGGTCTACAAAATGGTCGCACACATCAGTATGTACTAGGATTAAGGAGATTTGTGGTACTTTCCCATGTCCTATAAAAGGGAGTTTAGTCATATTTGCTTGAAGACAAGATTCACAAGTTGGAATGACTCGAAAGTCAACGACTCAATAGCCATTTTTCTTCATTTGTTGATTCCTATTTTGCTATATGACCTATCATCAGTTGCCATAGATACCTATCATTTGGACCATCCCTAGGTTCTTTGGCATTCCATATTCTCAGGTTCTGATTAGTTAGAAAGATACCATCATGATGTAGCTGTAAAGACGTTAATAAGGAACACTATTTGTAATTTTATTTTTGTAAAAAGAATGTTAATAATGGCCTTAAAGAAAGTAAATGGCCCACAATAGCTTTAGGTGTGCCTCCAAAAACGCAGAGATAAACCCATATTGCAGAACGATACAAATAAACATGCTTTCAGCACATATACAATCTTCAAAATAAGTTAAACAAGATGGTAATCGAGAGGGTATGTTTCACTACCACTGCAGACAACTTCTTGCTCCATTTCCACACGTAGGATCATGTTTCCAATCCCTCAGCTCCTGCTATCTCTCAAGACCTGCATGGAAAGTGCACAGATGAGCACTGAACAAAGTCAAGCATCCAACTGAGATGTGAAAAAATCATAAAGGTTTAGATCAATAACAAAGCATACTCTTAGAAGGACTTCTTTCTTTGTTCTTCAGGGTGGCAAGGTAAGATACGGGCAGTTCCGTTCTTAAGTGCCTTCACTGTTGCAATTGGAAACACTTTTTGTTTTGATAGTGACCTTCGTTCTCTTCGGTTCCTGCCTTCTTCTTCTTTCTCCATTGCACATTCTTCTACTTTTTTTGCTAGACTTTTTGTTCTTTTCAAATAGAGACTTTCTCTTTGCGAGAGAAAGGTCCGTTCCATAGCAGAACTGAGGCCTTTAAGACACGCTTATCAATAGAAAGCTCAGCGGTCGACCACAACTATGTGTTCAGTTATTATCTGGCCAAAAAATTTTAAAGTTTATGCCATGGTGGTATTCATGATGAATTACCCATATGCATTAGTAAGGAATGTAGAATAACATACGTTCTGCAGATCAAGTCTAACTTCACACCGGCTTCTCAAGCTCTTCAAGTTCTATGATCATCACCATACAGTGATCGTTAGATTGATCTGCCATCACGCATTTAGCCTTAAAAAATCATTTCAATTGATAGGTGGCGACTCTGCAAATTCTCTATGATGTAACATTGCGACAGTCTGTTTCTTAATGTGCAGCGTAAGAACAATCAGCGGGTTATACAACGTTGAAGCAGGAGTGCAGAACGAAAAACGTTATTACAGTTCAAGGAATTTGTCACGATGCACCTCGTTCCCTCGGTACGAAACTTGGGCTCATGTTATCTGTTTTTGTGTTAGTGGCGATGGACATCGTGTTGTTGGAGCTCATCAGACATCGAGCCCGCAACAATGTAATATCTGGCTTATTATCTTCATCTATCCATTTTTTCAGAGATGTCTCTGTTTAGCGGATGGACGGGCTAGTAAGGTGGGAGGGTCCTGGTTCAATACATGGATTAACTTCTCGAAACCCAAAATGATTTTGTAGTTCCTGAGTCAATCTTTATAATTGGGTTCGGTCAGTTTATGTGTGTTCAGGATATGTCCTAATGGATTGGATGCAGACATTTTTCTGTAGAGAGTCAAGGATTCTAGTTAGATACTGTAATTATGACTTGATCAATTTGTTAAGAGATTTTATTTTTAAATAAATTAGCTTCCATTATTTTCTCGGATCCCTACACTCTCTCTGTAGAGATGCAAAAATCTCCATGATTAATGATTTCTAGTGGGTGGTGCGATCTCACCAACTGACTCATCACCTCACCTAACAGTTATTGGTGATGGGTTAGCCAATGAGTGAACAACTCTTATTCAATGATTCTCTAATCATGGTGCACCCAAACTTGACCTCTAATTCATGAATCTCATCGTATCCAAATATTGATCCACTCTTTAGTTAAGTTAGACCCACATGCATAGACTGAATTCCTAATTAAGTCTCTCATCGTATCCAAAATATTGAGCCCAACTCATCTCCAGCCCATAGCAACCAATCCTAATAGATATGGTTTGTATCTTCCTAGTGCAACTGGCGCACTGTATCAGCTGAGAACAATTAACCTAGAAAAGGCCGCAATCTACAATGGTGGAAGATATCAACTAATCTTTCTTAGAAGAATTGTTTAGGTCTCATTAAACTAGACTTGTCATGTCATAATTATGACTAACCTAGTGGCATGGGTTAGCTCGGATTATTGACACAACTCAATCAGAACTAAGTCAAGATATGGCTAGGTAAGTGAGATCGGTGGAAGGGATATGCCATTAAACTCATACAAGAATGCATTCAGATCGAGTAGCCTCCCATTAAAAATCAGTCGGTCATATCTGCCAAACTTACCTTAGACACCAAATTATTGAGCCAGAATCAATTAGGTTAGCCTACAATCCAAATTCTAACCTCTGAGCCTAATTAGGTCTTGCTTGTTCGTGACTCGATCTTGAACCAAACTTAATCCTATTGGGCTAGTCAATTTAAGCATTGTTGATCCCATCTAACAATCTTGATTTGGTTTGATCAATCGCTTAGACCTAATTGAGCTACCCAAGCCCGAATCTAATATTATGAATATGTCCTAGATTTGAAATTATCAATTTTAGACCTAATTAATATTTCATAATCTTAATTCTTAATTATGTAGGGTTTATAAATAAAATATGCATAATAAATCCTAGGGTTTCAGGATCTAAGATTTTGCAGAAAGTAAGTTTTGGGTTTCTGATTAAGGACAAATACGTAGCACCCCTACATGTCATAAGAACACCCCATCGGATAGGAGGAGAGGGCCTTTAAATCCTTTTTCATTCTTATGATCGGACGGCTAAGAGGAACGCCTTAATCGGAACATGTAATACTACAAAATAGTTTTAGATCATATATCATATATCTCATACACAAATTAGATCTAATCATGTGTATATTTTGCATACATCTCATGTATCGAATCATGCATATTTTTAGATCTAAATTATCTCATAATAATCTAAAAAATTAGATTTAAATTGATCTTATCAAAATAAACTCTAATCTAGACAACTATGTAGAACTATTCTATAACTAGTCTAGACATGCATATCAATCATATTCTATATGATGTTAAAATTAAATAATTTTTTATTTACTATTTTTAGATATTATTTAATAATTATAATATCAAAAAATAGTAAATAAATAGATCTAAAATATGATTTAATCAAATTAAATTACAAACATGCAAGACTATTCTATAGAATTATTCTATTTTAGAACTAGTCATGCATATTTTTTAATTTTAGATTTAAATTATTTAATTTTAATTTTTCTAATTTTAGATCTGATCACATCTCATGTGATATCTAAAATCACTTATTTTTTGATTAAAATAAATTTAAAATTAGATTTGAACACTTTAGAACCTTGGCTCTGATACCAGTTGAAGGGAAATTTTGATTTTCCAAATCAGGTTCGTTCAAATCTGATCGGATCAAGAGATATATTTCAAAACTTTTTTCTTTGATCTAAACCAGATCTAAAATATTTTAGATCTAATTTTTATTATTTTAATAATTAAAATAAAATATAGATAAATTAAATCAGATTTAATTTATCTTGATGTAGGATAATCCTATTATCCATTGATGATCTTGTAAGCAGTGGCAGGTTCTGGATCTAGCCATGCAAGTGCCTGGCCTCTATCGATATCCACTCAGACTAGATCTGGAGATCCTCTTCTTCTTTATCACATCTCCAAAAATCAGATCTAAATCTAATTTGGAGGATCTTCAAAATAGCTTTTGAAGATCAGCAGTTGTCTTTTGTAGCAGCGCAACAGCGCAGCCTTCTAGCTTTCTATCGCCTTTCTCTCACCTAGATTGCACCAACTGAGATCCCAAACTTCCTTGGATGTGGAGAGGAGAGGGAGAAGATGAACTTGTATGGAGGAGGAAGAGAGAGGCAGCCTTGGGGCGTAGAGAATTATTCTTTTTTTTTGAGTTGGGCGTAGGGTCTTATTTATAGACTATGCGTGATCCAACTCCTCTTCATCCCAACCAATCACAATCCTTTGTGAAATCAGATCTAAATCTAATTGATGGGAATAGAGTCCCTTAGATTCATCCTTAGATGGCGCCTAAGACCAATCAAAGTTGGTTCTTAGGAGGAGTCTAATCAGAATCCAATAAGGAGATGGAGTCCCTATCCAACAGGGACTCCTGGGCACCTCAAGCTTGGGTGCACGCCACCCTTGGCATGCGCCCTCCTCCTTGCGAGTTTCTAGCAAGGGGATAAGCCCCACCAGCTCTCCAATAGGTGCATGACATGTGGATAGAAGTCAAAGTGTCAATGGTCAATATTTGACCAGTCAAAAGTCAACTTTTGACCAAATTCAAAGGACAAGAAATGGTAGGTGACCAAAAATAGCAGGTATTGTCTTACAAAATAAGATAACTCTTTTTTGACCTGGACAAACTCCAGTCAAACCAAGTGAAGATCTCTGATCGAGCACAAACTCCTTTGGCTCAATCAGGACAACTATTTATGATAGTAAAAGAAGAATGTTAGGTTCAATCGAGTGCTAGCATGATTTTCTTGAACCTAATTGAATCTCATTCAGATCAATTGAACTGGATCAGCTCAATTGATGATCACCAGATTTAAACTCTTGTTTGTGTGACCCAGTTAGGCTCAGTTCTGTATGGTAATGGGATATGTCATGATCTCTATCATCGACATCATTGAAACTCCTTTCGATGGATCAGAACTCTTCTGATTCGAACAGCTAGAATGATCGATCATCTAAATCATTCTAATTGCTCTCAAAATCTATCAGTTACACCTAGCAGTATATGGTGGCAACCCATCAGAGCTAAATGCGAACCTCTTGGTGCAGCTACCTATGTGATTAAGTTCTTCTATCTTGAGCCCCGATCAGATTAGGGTTAAGGTGAACTCGTCAAACCTTAGTTTTTGTCATATGATGTAATCATTTGATTCAAGTCTGATGTGAAAATCTAAATAGAAACTTTTTCTATTATTTCACTCTACCATGGCCATGGGCTTCTGGACTTGATTCTCATGATCATCATAGGGCTGCTCCTTTACCACCAAGGTAGATAGATTCCATCTTGATGCAATCCAATTTCTACAATGAACATGCTATAAGCCAACATACACCTCAGGATACCGAATGGCTAGGAGACTGAGTTATGGTGTAGTCAAATTATAACACCCTCAAGGTGAACTGCCGATGCACCTCAAGTCAAAGAATCAGACACACCACTACAGCATTGAGTCAATCATTGACGAGAAGGTAGATCGAGTTATGGTGGTCACGCTCAATGCCTTCATTCTCTAACGAGTACCTGTACTCTCGCTCTGGTGTCTCCATACCACAGACTCAAGACTCATCTACTAAAGAAAAGTGATTGTACACCAACCTTTCGGATCAATCACCATCCTCATGCTGATCCTATGGTCGGAAGCATTTTATGAGTTAATAATGATTATTCATGTCTTAAATTTTCAACTCTTGAAAATATGAATTATCATTACCATTAACTCAAAGAATATATCACAGACACTAAATACACACATGTAATAGAAAATAATCCATTTTATTGATTATAGTCAAAATTATAATTTTGCCCCTAGAAGTGTATTACAAGTGTCAGCCAATTCTAGCTTCTAGGGCACATATATCTAACAGATTCATGATTTTATTTATATTATGTGCATAGTTTATGAATCAAATATACAATTGGTTGATGTTTATGAAATAAGCCCACCCATTTTTGAAATGAGTCAACTTATTTAGTGGATAGAATTAGGTTATAAAAATATTTTATAAATATAAAAATTATTTTCAAAATGCTAAATCCTAGCCCATCAATCCAACACTTAATTAAGAATTAAAGGTTATAAATTAGAATCTAGTATTATAAATTAAAGATCCTAAAATAAAATCATAACACATGGGTTAATTGGTTAGTGTGAATTAGGTTCATTAATTTGGTTAGACCTAAGGTTAGATTAAAGAATGGACTTAACTAGAGTAATTGACTAAATCTATTTAAATAGTATCTTAGATTAGGTCAAGGATACTCTAGATCAATTGCAATAGTTGTAGTTGGTCAAGTTCATATTTTGAATGAGAACCAGATGAACTTGATTCTTGGCTAAGTAGTCTAGCCTGGATTATTAGGTGGATCCAATCAAAACTAATTAACCAGTTGGTGTCTAAGGTAAGTCTGGCAGTTTATGATCGATGGTCTTTAATTGAAAGCTACTTGCACTAATTCATTCTTTGATGAGTTAATGGCATATTCCTCCCATCGATCTCACTTACTTGGCCATCTTGGTGAAATTATGTTTTGATTAGATTACTTGATGACTCGAGCCGACCAATGTCAATTAGGTAAATCAGTGCGACAGATTTAGGTGCCCCTAAACTAGCTTATCTATGGTCTCCATTAATCTGACTTGATGAAGTCAGTGGGAGGATCGTGATTAGCTGGTTAACCTTTTTTTTCTAAAAATAAGTTAATCAAAATCTTTAAAATTATAGGTCCTTAAATTGATATAGTTATGGTGATAACTAGATCATAGCCTCCAATTAAGTTGAGTGATAATGGATCCACTAGTTCAATAATCATTAGAGGGCTAAAGGCTTGATGTGTTGTGATATCAACTCACTTTGATACTACTTATTATGGATGTCTAACTAGGACACCACTATCTCAGGATTCAGTATCCTTTTATTGACAATAGGAAGAAAAAAGAAATAAAATAAGAACAACAATCAAGTATGTGGATCAGCCTAAAGACTCACCTCCATGGGACATGCAAATCTCCACTATGAAAGAGAAAAATAGGTACAAAAGAAGAACACCCACTCTCAACTCGTTGTATATAAATCTTTGTCAACTAGAAGCTACTCTCATAAAAGCTCTCTCAAAATCTTCAAGGAGACCCTCTCATAGGCCTGCCAGTACTAGGGTCCTCGATGCCCCTGGATGCTTCCTATGAAAGCCTCTACATCATGCCTAATGGCCACTCATACGGTCATTGCCTCGCTCTACTCAATGCTCTACTCTACCTTGATGCTCTATCTATATTTTCTTTATAGGCTGCACGTGCTCGATGCTTTACTAAGCTCCTCTCAATGGCTGTCAGAGATTCTCTATGCTTCTTGCCACTTCACAGTATCTCAGGCCTTTAAATAGACTGAGAATCTTCACATCAGCTATCCACGAGAGTCCTAACATGACTCTATCTCCCAATACGAGTCTAATAGGACTCTAACCATGTCCATAGCCTTCAGATGATGACCACAGTCCTTTGTGGCCACTGGATTCTGTGGTCCATGCACAACTCTCGTAGACCCTTGGATTAATCACAATCCAAGTTCAAATAGAAAATTTCATCCTATTCTGTTCACCTCTGTCGAGCTATCTCTATCAGAGATTGAGCTGGCTCGACTACGTCTCATCCGAACACCTATTTATTACTTAAGAGGGTTAGCTCGACTGCGGTCCGAGCTAGCTCGATCTCAGCTTGAGCTAGCTCGACTAGTATTTGAGCCAACCTGATTGCTGTGCTGATACTGATTCTTCTCTACTATAGATTGAATTCGAAGCGTCAAATCCTAACATGGTGTATATTGGCTATTGAAATTATCATTCATAATATGATTATTTGGCCATGTCTCTCTAAATGGTACTCATATTTATTAATTTAATAATTTTTTTAATCTAGATGGAGTCCAATAGCAAACAACAAAAGGATCTAGATATTGGACAACATTTTGAAAAAATGGAGGACCGACATCAATGGAAATATAATTACTATGGGTTGGAAAATAGAAGTGGACTCATCTAATTAAACCAGTACTTGGTGGGTGGCTTTAGTGATATCAAGAAGTATCCAAAGGTACTTGTGGAGGTTCGAGTGATGATTAGAAAATATCTACAGGAAGAAAAGAAAGTAAAGATTATTGATCCTATGATTGATTTTGATGATCACAAAATATTAAGTAAAAATATTACTAATTATATGTTTCAAGAATGTATGTAGGATTTCTCAAGTATCCAAAATGAAGAAATTATTTTTGAAAGGAGTTCTTTCAAGATGTCAAGCCAAAGCAATTAATAGAAGAAGTTTTCACAAATTTGGATGGCTCATCATGAAAAATATTAATTTGAAAGTTTTTGAAAGTTAAATTGATAAAGATGCTTGGAGAAGATCAAAGTTATAATTTTATCAAGTTGAAGATCAAGAAAATATATTTTAGAAGCCTAAAGATCAAGTAGAAAAGAATTTTGATCTTTTGGAGGTAATTCCATAATTTTTGAAAGTCAAAATTATAAGAAAATCATGTTTAAGCAAAAAGAAACGACCCCTAGGTCATCAATATCGTTCCAAAGGATAAACTAGATATCGACAGTTTCAATAATATTTCATTCTTGAAATGAAATATTTCTTGATTTATTTCATCTATTTCATGACCGAAACAAAGGGGGATACACGTTACACCATGACTTTGAATCAGAAGAGAGATTTCAAGAAATGGCAGATCTATTCACTCTATCAATAATCGAGTTGGATTTGGTGTATCATAGGAGATTTATCTTTTGAAATGGGTAGCTTGGCATGCTTTGGCACGTTATTTTTGTATGGTTCCATAAAAAGGTTGACCTCTATTGCATAAAAATAGAAAATAAAAGCTGAGTTTTTAAGTGCAATCCAAGGTGTTGACCCCAAATCATAAGGTATCGACCTTAGATCAAAAAGTATCGATCCCTGCAGAAAAGGTGTCGACCTCAATGTTGGGATAGACTACAATGGCTGGTTTTCTACACTTTTCAATAGGCCTTTTTCATTCCAAATGGCTAATTCAAGCCCTCCAACGGTCCAAACTCTCTTTTCAACCATTGTGAAGACTATTTAAAGATGGATAATTAAAAAAAAAGAAAGAAAGTGGATTGAAGTAGAAATCATTTAAATTATGAGATTTATTGAATATCTAAAAAAAAAAGAGAAAAAAGAGAACTTTGTGCATCAAATTTAGAGAGCTTTCAAATATGATCATCTTTAGTCATCCAAGCTTCCTCTCATCCTTCAAAGAAAAGAATACAAAGCTTCAAGAGCCATCTTTCAGCCTCTTCATCAAACTTCAAAAAGAGTTTTTTTTTTTTATTTTTGGACTAAATTTTTATACTTATATTTTTGTTTATTTACAAATTTTTTTGGAGAAAAAAACTTGGGATATAGGCAGATCCAAGCTGGTAATTGAATGGTATAAAGATTATAGTTGGTGCTCCTAAATTAAAATCAACTTGGTTGATAGTGAACCCGAAAAACTATCGATGTAGATTATGGTTGGTAAGCCTGGCAAAACTAACTAAATTTATTTGTGATCTTGAGTCAAAATAAATGCACTATAATCTAAAAATTATAGTGAAGCTTCCAAGATAAGCTTGGAAAGTGGACGTAGGAGCGGATTGCTCCGAACTACTATAAAATCTTTGTATATTTATGTTGTATTCTTTCTCCACTGCTTTACATATCTTGCATACTTTAAATTACTAATCACTTGCTGATTTGGTTTTACTCTTGCTTAAGTTCATTTACATTTGATTTCATTGAATATACTATTTAATTTTATTAAATTAAATTAAGTTAAGTAAGGCACATACTTGTTTAGGGTTAAATTTGGTTAAATTTTTATAAACCTAATTCACCCCCCTTCTTGGGATGCTATCTCTAGGCAATAAGTGGTATCAGAGCAGGTGCTCTGTTATTAATTATTGACCTAACTATCAAGGGCAAAGGATCTTGGCAATCCAAAATAATTTTTTTTTTAATAAAGGCTATTTCATAAATAGACCCCCACTTTTTAATAGCTCAAATTATACCTATTGAAAAATTAGGATGAAAATTTTATACAAGCACATGACTATAGTTTATGGAGGATCATAGTTGATGACTCACACACCCTTAAAGCATTAAAAGAGCATGATAAAGAAATAGCCCGATTAAATACTAAAGCCATGAATATACTTTATTTCTCATTAGATATAAATGAATTTAACTTGATTTCTTCTTGCATTTCAGTGAAAAAAGTTTGAAAAAAAATGAAAGAAATCTATGCGGGAGCAAATAAAAAGAAAATATTATGCTCCCAAGAAGAAAAGAAAGCTCATTCTAACTGATGCCTCATGGTGCATGAGGATGAAAAGAAAAAGGAAAGAAAGGAATAAAAGAAAAAGAAAGCATTGATTAATAAGAAGAAAAGCAAAGAAGAGAAGAATGAGAAAGAGAAGAAAGGTACAGCAAGTTGTCGCCTCATAGCTCAGAATGATGAGACATATCTTGAACACTCCTCTGAATTTACTTTTAATGAATTACAAGAAACCTTTAGTGAGTTAATGGATGAACACAAAAAGATAAGGCTATAGAATAAAAAACTTAAAAAATCTAATCTATCTTTGACTGAAGAGAAAAATAAAATTTTGAGTGAAAAAGAAGATTTATTAAAAATAATAAAAAATATGGCCAAAGAAAATAAAGATATTTTGAAATAAATTGAAACTTTAGCTAAGAAAAAACAATCTTATAAAATCTAAAAAATTTCTAGTTAAAGAAAAAGATAAACTTATGAAATCACAATGATCTTTAAAGAATGAAAGAGAAAAATATTTGAATTCTGAAAAATCTCTTTTAAAAGAAAATATTGAGCTTAAGAAGAAAAATGATGTTTAAAATCCTTCCTAAAAGAAAATGAAAATCTTTTAAATGAAAAGAAAAAAATCTTGGGAGAAAATAAAAATTAAGAAGAGAAGTTGAGATTGTGAAATCTATTGCTGAAAAATTTATAATTAGCTTTCAAAATCTCCAATCTATGATAAAAACCAATTGGACTATTTTCAATAAAGTAGAAATCAGCTTTAATATTTTAAGAAAATAGCAAAATATTTTCATAAGAGCTTTAACTAAAGATCATACTATTAAGTACTTTAAATGTAATCAAACTGGCAATAAAATTTTAAAAGAATTGGCCAAATCTTGATAAGACAAATTTGGGTTCTAAAAAAAATCTTGAATACTAACTCCCATGGATCCAAGATGACTTGGGTACCAAAAATTATTAAGTGATTTTGCAGGTGCAGTAAGGATCTAACTGAAATGAAAGAAAGAAAATTTTTATGGATGCCTTGGAAATGAAAAGGGATGGGTATTGATGCATGGTATAATCTAAACTTTTCTTACATCATATCATCAATAATTATTATAATTATTTTGATTGAATCTATTAACTTTAATATGATTTTATATTATGTTTACTTGCTTGAATTTTTTTTTATATATTAGTAAGATTAGTATGATTAATTGATTTTGATGATTTGAATACTTTAATTTTAAGAGATCAATATGCTCTCCTCTAAGTATTATGTTATGATGTGAATTAAAATTATCTCAAAATTCAATATGATATAATAGCTTTTTTATATTAATTTTATAATTGATAAATTTAAATTAAAAGATGCTTAATTGAATATGAATGTTTTTAAATTGCTGAGCACACAAGTAAAACTAAGCTTTACATTCTCCCATAAAATACTAAATTATTAAAATTTTAATAAAAATTAGCATGAAATAAGTACTTAAAGATAAGACATCAATTATAAAATTTAAAATGC
Source organism: Cocos nucifera (assembly GCA_006176705.1). Lineage (NCBI taxonomy): Eukaryota > Viridiplantae > Streptophyta > Magnoliopsida > Arecales > Arecaceae > Cocos > Cocos nucifera. The sequence goes on along the minus strand of QRFJ01000165.1, from coordinate 1,324,002 downwards.
TTGATGTATTAAGTTGCATTGCATTTTAGGTTAATACCTGAGGATTTGAAATTCCATAGTTAGATCAATACATAAAGTCAATATCTAGATTTCTCTCATTTTAACCTCAATTGATTTTGTCCCCCAACTTGAAAAATATCTTTTATACTGGATATCAAATTGAATTTGAAATGTGCTTTTATATTTTATTTATATTATTTTCAAGCAATGAATCTAAAAATTAGTTTTTCTTCAATCTTTAAGTGATATCAAAATTTTAAGAAAATTATTAATTGATCTAAATTTTAGTTCTATTGATATTATAAAAACTTCTAAGCAAATTATTTAGTTTAATTTTTAAATAATTAATATCAAGATAATTATTATTTATTTTAAATTTTAAAACTATTGGTATCAAAATTTTTATAATTATATTAAATAAAAATTTAAAATTATCTTTGATTCAAAATTATTGTTTGATTTGAATTTTAGTTCAATTGGTATTATAACTTGTATCAAAAAGTTTATTTTTTTCTTGAATTTCATTGCATTATCTTCTGATAAAATTTTTTTTTATCTCAAATCTAGTTTTACGTAGCTTATATGATATCATTCGAGATAACATCAAGAATTTCATATCTTTTATGAACTTAATTAAGTGATATGTCTTAAGAAAAGAAAGACCTGAGTTTAAATAAAATATTTTTTATTTTATATAATTTATTAATATCAATTTAAATTAACTTATCAAGATAATTTGATTTGAATTTAAATTAACTTATATTTTTTATCAATAACTTTAATAAATAATATCAAATAAATTATTATTATCTTGTATTCTATTGCTCTATCTTTGACAAAAAGAAGAAAATATTCTTGAATATAATCTAGTTTGCATGAATATATTTTTGATATTATATCTTGAATAAATTTTAAGATTGATATCTTTATGCTTCAAATTGATTGATACTACTTAAGAAAATGGTGAGATATTTTTCAAAAAAAAAATTCTTATGATATATCCAAATTCTTAGTTTTAAAAGAAACTATTTATCTTAAATTTTTAAAGCTTAAAGCTATTTTTTAAACTAAATTTGAAAAGTATTTCTTTTTGAATCTATAGTTTTGAGAAAAAGAAAATGTACTATTGAAATTAATCTTTTTAAATGAGAGAGAAATATTTTTTAAACTTCATCTTGTTCTGATTTTGGTTGAGTTGTGCTGAAAAAAGTAACTTTTAAACTTGAAAAGAAATCACTTATATTACTTGATTTATTCATCTTTATTTTAAGTATTTATATATTTTTTGATTTATCAATTCATACTTTAATTGATTTGATTGTATCATCATTTTTAAAGATTAATGAATATTTTAAAAATATTTTATATTAATTGATCATTTTGATGTTGTCATGATTGAAGTCATCCCATTATAAACATTCTATTTTAAAATCAATGGAAGCAAAATTTTCATAAAAAATTTACTGTATCATGATTATGATTGATTATTTGATTGATAGTTGATTGTTTGAAATTCAATATGCTTACTTTAAATATGTGCAATAGAGGAAGAAAATACTAAAAAAAATAATTTAATCTTAAAATATTTTTTAATTAAAAATATCTTTATTTACAAAAATAAGGAAGAAAATTTATTTAAGATGAATTAGTTACTAAATTAGCATTAATTAAAGTTTAATATGGTATCAAATTAAAGGTGCTTAACTTGAAAGAAAAAAAAAAGTAACAAAAATTGTAAAGATTAAGCATGCAAATTATGAAAAAAAAAAGATAATTCTAAAGAATGAATATATATATTTTTTAATTTGATAATCTAAATTTAAAATATACTTATTTTGAAATAAAAAGAGGGAGAAAGTTGAAGAGTAAATTAACTCAGCTATTAATATGAAAAACAGGAGGAAAGATATTTTCTAATTTGATTGGATTGAAAATATTAATAAACTTTTGATCTAAAACTCTTAATCAATTCTCTTATTTTTAGCATTATTGATTTTAAATATTCCATCAAATGCCTCATAGTCTTTTCATTTGGTGCTTTCATGTATTTATTCAATTTAATTTACTTGATTTAAAGTACTATTTATTTAAAATAATTTTAGATAAATAAATTATTTTTCAATGTTGAAACTTGCTTAAAGTGGTATCATTCCTATGCTGATTTTATAATTTAATTTGCTTGAATATTTTTAATAATTGATTGGAGTTAAATTAAATTGAAAACATATTCTTACTCTAAGACATGAATTTTTAAACTTAATTTTAAAACTTATTTAAAAATTTAAATTTGATACTAAATTTTTTATATCTATTGCAAAATTTTTATGAATTATTTATATTAAACTAATTTTTACTCAAAGTAATAAATTTAAAAATATGACTAGTATTTGCTTTGATACTATTTATTTTAATTTGCTTGATACATTTTTGATACATTTTTTTTTCAAACTTAATTGACTAAAATTTTTTAAGAAAATAAAAGAATGAATATTAAAGTGCAATTATGCTTGATTTTATGATCATTTTTTTTTTTTAAAGCTCTATTCCTCTTAAAGCTTAAAAGTGCATATTTGAAAATCTGATTAAAAAGTCATATTCATTCAAAAAGAAAAAAAGCCTTTAATATTTGACTTTAAGCTAATTTTTGAAAAAAAAAAAAAATTCCAAAGGGGAGAGGATGGATTTGAATTGATTTTCTGAATTTGATACATCTTTCACTTTGATACATTCTTACATATTATTAATTTTGATGATTTTTTCAACCTTTTCATGAGCTTTTTGATGCTGTCAAAAAAAGAGAGAGGAATGTTGAGTATATGCTTAATGAATTAATTTTTAAAGTATTTTTAATTTGATGCTTTAAATCTTAATACTCATTGAATTAAACTGAGATATTAATTTAAAATGAATATATAAAATATGTATAATGAACTAGATATGTGCATTGAATTAAAAACTAATTAAGAATATTCATAAAGTGTGCATTCTTATGTTTAATCTATACTTCATGATACATATTGGCAACATATATTGAAACACATTATTTATTTTTATTGTGCATATACTCAAAGTTTTGTTATCATAAAAAAGAAGGAGATTGTCGATCCTATGATTAATATTGGTGATCACAAAACATTGAGTAAAAATATTACTAATTGTGTGTTTTAAGAATGTATGTAGGATTTTTCAAGTATCCAAAATGAAAAAATTATCTTTGGAAGAAATTTTCTCAAGATGTCAAGCAAAAGCAATTAAAAGAAGTTTTCATAAATTTGGTTGGCTCATCATGAAGAAAATTAATTTGGAAAGTTTCAGAAGTTGAATTGATAAAGATGCTTGGAGAAGGTCAAAGTTATAATTTCATCAAGTTGGAGATCAAGAAAATATATTTTGAAAGTCTCAAGAGCAAGTAGAAAAGAATTATGATCTTTTGAAGGCAATTCCATAATTTTTGAAAGTCAAAATTGTAAGAAACTCATGTTTGGACAAAAAAGGGACGACCCCTAGGTCATTTTTTTTTTAAATGGGCAGCTCGGCATGCTTTGGCACGTTGTTTTTGTATGGCCTCACAGAAGGGTCGATCCATAAGTTGACTTTTGTTGCATAAAATTAAAAAATAGAAGTTGAATTTTTGAGTGCAGTCCAAAATGTCAACCCCAGATCATAAGATGTCGATCTCAGATAAAAAAATATCGACCCATGTAGAAAAAGTATTGATCCTAATGTTGGGATAGGGTGCAACGGCTAGTTTTTTATACTTTTTCAACATGCCATGTTCATTACAAATAGCTAGTTCAAGCCCTCCAACCATCCAAACTCTCTCTTCAGCTATTGTAAAGACTATTTAAAGATAGAGAATCAAAAAAAAAGAAGAAAAGTAGATTGAAAGTAGAAATCATTCAAATTATAAGGTTATTAAATATCTAAAGAAAAAGAAAGAAAAGAGAAGACTTTGTGCATCAAATTTAGAGAGTTTCCAAGTATGATCATTCTTAGTCATTCAAGCTTTCTCTCAACCTTCAAAGGAGAGAATACAAAGCTTCAAGAGCCATCTTTTAGCCTCCATCAAATTTCAAAAAGAGTTATTTTTTTTTATTTTTATGCCTAATTCTTATATTTGTATTTTTGTTTCTTTATAAGTTTTTTTGGAAAAAAAAAACTTAGGATATGGGCAGGTCCAAGCCGATAATTGGATGGTGTAAAGGTTGTGGTTGGTGCTCCTAGGTTAAAACCAATTGGGTTGATAGTGAACCCAAAAAACTATCGACGTAGGGTTATGGTTGATGAGCCTGGCAAAATTAACTGAATTTATTTGTGATCTTGGGTCAAAATAAACGCACTGTAATCTAGAAATTATAGTGGAACTCTCAAGAAAAGTTTGGAGAGTGAACGTAGGAGTGGGTTGCTCTGAACCACTATAAAATTTTTGTGTATTTGTGTTGTGTTTCTTTCTCCACTGCTTTATATCTTGCATGCTTTAAATTACTAATTACTTACTGATTTGATTTTACTCTTGCTTAAGTTCATTCATATTTGATTCCATTACATATACTATTTAATTTTATTAAATTGAATTAAGTTAAGTAAGGCATATACTTGTTTAGAGTTAAATTTGGCCAAATTTTTATAAACCCAATTCATCCCCCCTCTTGGATTGCTATCTCTGGGCAACAAAAATAGCATCCAAAGCTTAAAGGGAAGTACTTGATTTTTGAACATCTCAATCATATGTTCAATAGACTTGGATGATGATGATGATTATTTTTGATTTAGATGATTTACAGGCAACTCATTTACAAGAGGTTATTTGGGTCTCTCGATAGGACCATTGGCAGCATGAGAAGGTATTGAGATAGAGCATAGTTTGGATGCTGTAAATTTGAGAAGGGTGGTGGCTTTGGTGTAAGGAAATCATGTTGAATCATTTATAGTTTCCTAGATTAGAGAGGAGTCAGCCCATGAGGATGGAATCATCTTCAATCAAGTCATATTCAAAGTATTTGGGAAGAAATCAAAGAAGAGTTCAAGATGTCCTAGCATCTATGATCTAGATCCTATAGCATATCCAAATCGAAAGTCAAAATAATGCAAATTGATGATTACATAAATAAAGATAAGAAAAAAAATAGGAAGGATAATTATATACCAACTAGTTTCACTTTAGCCATATCCCAGCATAGATAGCGATAAATACATACTTTCAATTGATGATTGGTATGGTGCAAAAAACCGGTCCAGGTATTGATCCTTCTACATCCTATGAGATCCATGGATCTTATTTGCAACAACAAGTCACCAATATCAAATCTTATTTAGAGTTATAAAAGGGAGTGAAACACTTATAAGGTGATATTGATGTGTGATGGTTGGTCTAGGCTTACTAGAAGGAGTATTATCAACTTCCCAGTCTATTGTGATAGGGTGACCATCTTTCATACTTCAATTAATACTTCAGATAAAATACCTAACTCTAATTATATTTTGTGCTTGATAAGGGACATAATTGATGAAATTGGTGAAAAGTATATCGTCCAAGTAGTCATAGGTAATGGGGCAAACTATATAAAAGTAGAAAATAATTTGATGCTAGAAAATTGACATCTATATTGGACCCCTTGTATGTACATTATATAGACCTAATGATGAAGGATATCAGATAGCCCTCTACGGTAAAATCTATAGCAGATAGTGAACAAGTAGTTTCAAAATACATCTACAATTATACCTAGGTATTTGCTCTTATAAGAAAACATGTACAAGAGGTGCTGCTTAGGCCAGGGTTGACAAGATTTGCCAGTAATTATATAGCATTGAAGAGCCTTCTTGATAATAAGCTTGGTTTGAGGGCTATGATGATATTTAATGAATGGATGGCTTCCGAATATATAAGGACCAATGATGGACGGCGTATTGAGTATTATATTGAGTAATGATTTTGAGATAGGTGCTCTAAGGTGGATAAGATAGCAGAGCCCTTGTATGTAGTGTTGTGGATGGTAGATATTGAGAAGTTCTCTCACATGGGTTATGCATATCCCAAGATATATGTTTGTCTGCAAAGAGGAGATTATAGCCATAGTAAGGCTAAAGAAAGCTACGTCATATTTGCATATCATTGAGGATAGATTGGATATATAAATGGAGAAGAAATTATACTTGGCGAGTCAAATTTGTTTAAATCTCAACTCTCAACTTATCCTTTATCGAATAAGCTATGATTATCTTTGTTCTTAATCAATTTTATTTTTATTTTTTGTATAGCTTACTATTTAAATCTTAAATATCAATATAACCATAATATTGTCTTAGATGAAGAGCTTTTGATGGCTCTAAAAAATATGGTGTATAGGCTAGAAAGTGATCTAGACTTGGCTGCAAAAGCTATAAGTGAGGTAATAAAAGAGTAGATGTCTATCATAGTAGAAAGTATATTTTATAATTATATTAATTTATTAAAATTAAATGATCTTCAATAAAAAGTTTATATTGATTGGGTAGGGAAAAATTTTTTAAGAGAGGAAAAAGAGCTTTGGAGAATAAGGAGCACATAGATCCATATCTAAAATATAATTAGGTATAAATATGGGACTATTTTTTATTATCTTTACATCTATATATAGATAAGGACTTACACATTTATATACATATATATTATTTGAATGTAGGGGAGTGGTGGGCCTAGTAGGGCATATCTGCACCAAATATAAGAAAGATTGCCATTCGAATCCTATCATAGACCATCTCATCGAGTGGATACAAGTTCAATTGGAGTATATTTATCCTGATCCACACAAAAATTAGAAATCACCTAACCTTACAAATATTAAGAGATCAAGTTTTTGTCCACTATAAATGAGGGAAAAGAGCCCAAGCAAGATGAGCCATTTGAAGGAGGACTTTGTCCATGATGAGGAGGATCCTTTGCCGAGCTGGATTATAGATCAGGAAGCATGGGATCTATTGGGGGTAAAATAACCCCTGCCGAAGTCTAGACTACCTCCACCATGCGAATGCTGGACTACCTCTTCAAAACATAAATGATTTTTGTCCAAACACTGCATAGCCTATTGATAGCATAATGAATGTCGATTGGCCGAACTCCTTCCAATCGCCTACCAGACTCCACCCGATCGAACTCCTTCCAATTGCTTGCCAGACTCCACCCAGCCGAACTCCTTTCAGCCATGCTCCTTCTCAACGAACTCCTTCTAGTTGGTCTCCATCTAGCTGAATTTCTTCTAATCACCTGGTAGATTCCATCCAGCCAAACTCCTTTCACTCATGCTTTCTTCAATCGAAATTCTTTCATTCGAATATCCTTTAGAACGAGCTTCTCCCAGCCAGTCATGGACCTACTTAGTCTATATTATGCCTGTCAACTAAAGCCATCCAAAAGAACCTCATCACACTATTGATTCATGACAACTATTTTGCAAAGGATGGAGCATGGTACTTCAGATCTTAATTTAGAAGGCACCTACCAGCACATGACCTAGAAGGATTCCAAACTCCTTAAAGCCATTGGACATTTCCCCAATAGACCTCGATCGATTACAAGTTTGCTACGTATACTGAAGTCTTTAACCTACGTCCGAACTCTAAGAAATGGATCTTAATTGCTTGCAAGTCACGACAAATGACAACTCATCCTCTGTAACATACTCCACATGACCTGAGCAGCCTACTACCAGATGGTTATGGCTGTCACCATTAGTTTGTTACATACTCCATCTATAAAAGAGACCCTCCAGATACGTTTTTCTCTAAGCTCTCTTTCTTTTCCATTACTCTACTTTTCTATTTCTTGAGCACTCCATTCTAGTTGGTTAGAGAACTGACTTAAGCATCGGAGGGTCCTATCGGAGTCACCCACCTTTGGTTTGGACTCTATTTTGTAGGTCCCATCGACGGTCTCATCCTCCCAACTCCAGCTACCTCCAGCATCCTCATAGATTTCTACACCAATAGAATTGACGATAGAAAAAGAATCTCTAAGCTCTTGTTCTAAAAGGAGTGCCCAATCAATCTTATCTGCCATCTTCCTCTCCTAATCTTTTGAATCCATCTCCATTTAATCTCTTCTTACTTCCAGAAATACCTCCGAAGAAGATAACCATCCAATGGTCTACTACTTTTACTGTTAGATCTGAGCCAAACCTACTCATCCCAACTCCATCGCTAGTACCTCAACCTCCTCCACCAATGGCCATGATGGATTCATAGCAGTTCAATCTACTGATGTAGTAGGTTTGAGGGCTCACTGAAATGGTGCAGGCCATGCAGTAACCCTCAACAGTAGCCTAGCTAGAGAAACCCCTGCCAGAACTTCAAGAACTGGCATAAAGAAGGACCACCTGAGTCAGCAGACCCATTACCCTCAGGAAGGAAAAGTAGAGAGCAAGGAGTCCCTACTCCGATCATGATTCTTCTTTAGAAAAAACTTTTCTATCTACAGCCGACGACCTTTTGAGATCTGTGATCGAGATAATGCTCTTGATCAGAAGCTTCAGGACATGAATCGATGGATTGAGGAGCTCTACCATGCCATCCTAGTCCATCACGACGATATCTACACCGATCCCTCCTTTACCATCCAAATCATAGAGCTCATCCTATCGAACTTCAAGCTTCCTCAATTAAAGAGTTATGATCGGATTTCCATCTTAAGGCCTTTTGAACCATGATGCTTCTTCATGGCATACCTGACGCTATTTTTTATCGAGCTTTCCCCTCCACTCTGAATGAAGCAGTAAGAAGTTGGTGCTCGAGCCTCAAACTAGGTACCATCTTATTTTTTTGACTAGCTGAGCAATGAATTCATAGCTCATTTCATCAGCAGTCATCGCTAGAGATGAGGTTCGGACTTTCTCATCAACGTCAAGCAAAAGAAAGGAGAGTCCATCTGAGCTTATGTTAATCACTTCAACACTGCTGCCCTAGAGGATCAAAATCTGGATCAATTTGTTGCTATGGCCACATTGAAGGGCAGCCTCCAGAAGAATAATCTTCTTTTTTCTTTGAAGAAGAAGTACCCTCGAAACTTTGCCAACATGATGGCTTGGGCAAAAGGCTATACCTAAGTGGAGGAAGCCTTTAGATTGAAAGATAAAGAAGCCATGAAAGAGTGGCAGACGGGCAAATCCAGCAAGCCCATGATTGAAGAAAAATTGAGTGAAGCTTGGCCGTGCTCACGAACCCCTTCTGAGTGCAAACGAGCCCGAAACTATCCATCAAGCTCATCATCAAAGAAGCTCAGATAGAAGACCGCGGTGGAACTCCCCTTCTAGATGATTCAATAACTATGTTTCCTTGAATGCCTTGAAGACCCAAGTACTGATGGAGATAAAAAAGTAGCTGCCAGGATTGGAAAGGATGTACACTCATCTGGCCAAGCACAACACCAACAAGTACTACCTCTACCATCATACCATGGTCATGATATTGAAGAATGTATTCAGCTCTAAGACAAGATCGAGGCACTGATCAAAAGAGGTCAGCTGGATTGGTTTATCAGGCACCGATCGGAGAGAAGAAAAAATCATCCAAGAGCCCCACCATAGCCTAAACCATCTTGAAAGGACAAACCACTAGAAGATTAGCCTCCCCTTGGAATCATCAACACTATTGCTGGAGGACATTAGCAAGGAGAGGCCATTGGGTCGATAGAGCCAGCAAAAAAATAGCGGATAAGAGAACCCATCACTTTCACTGAAGAAGATGCTTAAAGAGTTCAGCTTCTGCATAATGATGTGGTTATAGTCACTTTAAATATTGCTAATTATGATGTACGTTGCATTTTAATTGATAATAAAAGCTCTGTTGATATCTTATTTTATGATACTTTTTCTAAAATATCCATATCAGATAGTAGGATGGATCTGATAAATTTTCTACTAGTAGGATTCACAGGTGATGCAGTGCCAGTGAAAGAAATAATAACATTGCCAATGGTAGCAGGTTAGTATCCAAAGCAATCTAGAGCTCAAGTCAATTTTTTAGTGGTCAGGATCCCTTTTGCCTATAATGCAATCCTTGGTTGACTTGGTTTGAATGCACTCCAGACTGTAGTTTCAACTTATCACCTGAAAATGAACTTTCTAACAAGGCATGAAGTCAGAGAGGTTAGAGGAGACCAGGCACTAGCTTGGCTCTGCTATAATTTTGCCCTACAGGAAGGCAAGCAGATCCTTGTCCAATGGACGGGCTTGATGCCTATATGATCTTTTTGAAGAAAGGGAGGAACCCATTGATAACCTTATGGAGGTTCCCTTGAATGATGGGAATAAGGAACACACTATGAAGATCAGCTCCAATTTGAAAGGAAAAGTCAGGAAGTAGCTTATCATTCTCTTGCAAAAGAATGCTGATATTTTCACCTGGGTGCCTGCAAATGTGCCTGAGATTGATGCAGAGGTAATGGAGCATCGTCTGGGTGTGGACCTTAAATGTCGGCCAGTGAAGCAGAAAAAGCATAGCTTTGCACCTGAGATGCAGAAAGTTATTATGGATGAGATCGACAAACTCCTCAAAGTTGGATTTATTAGGAAAGTGTTCTATCTAGACTGGATCGCAAATATCGTTCTCGTTAAAAAGACAAATGGTAAGTGGAGGATGTATATAGATGTCGCAAACTTGAACACAGCTTGCCCAAAATATAGCTACCCCCTGCCTAGCATTGACCAACTGGTGGATGCAACTTTGGGCCATGAACTCCTCACCTTCATGGATGCTTTCTTCGGCTATAACCAAATTTGGATGGCACCAAAGGATGAGGAGAAGACTATTTTTATTACTGACTGTAGTCTTTATTGTTATAAGATCATGCCCTTTGGACTTAAAAATGCAGGTGCAACTTATTAGTGCCTGATGAATAAGATTTTTAAGGAGCAGATCGACTGCAACAAGAAGATCTATATAGATGATATGCTGGTTAAAAATCGATCTTCACCTAATCACATTACTGATCTTGAAGAGACTTTTATCACCCTCCAAAAGCAAAAGATGAAGTTGAACCCTACAAAATGCACTTTCGGAGTAACCTTGGAAAAGTTTCTAGGATTCATGGTATCAAGGCGTGGCATCAAAGCCAACCCAAAGAAGATCAAAGCCATCCAGGAGATGACCACCCCAAAAATAATAAAAAAAGTTCAGCACCTCATAGAAAAGATAGCAGCCCTGAATTGCTTCATTTCAAGGTCGACGGAGCGTTATGTGCCCTTCTTCTAAGTACTCAAGCAATCCAAGAACATCAACTGAACTCTTGAGTGTCAGTAGGCCCTTGAAGAATTGAAGAACTATCTCAGTTTGCCTCGGCTCCTAGCTAAGTCTGAACTTGGAGAAGAGCTATTTTTATACCTTGCTGTGTCTCCAGCAGCTATTGGAGCCATCCTGATCAGGGAAGAAGCTAAAGTCTAGAAGTCGATCTACTATATAAGCGGAGTCCTAAGGGATGCAAAAATAAAGTACACCAAATTAGAAAAACTAACTTACACCTTGTTAATTACAGCTAGAAAACTTCGATCTTATTTTTAGTGACACATAATTACTCTCCTTACTAATAAATCCATCAAGACAGTTCTTCATCGGCCTAATAACTTCGAAAGAGTAGCAAAGTGGGTGATCGAGTTAATTGAATTTGATATTTATTTTCAACCTTATCCATCCATTAAAGCTCAAATACTGACTAATTTTATAGTAGAGTGCATTATTTTGGATGCGATTGAACTAGAGTACCAAGAAGTTCATATCCCTAGCTCCCTGAAAAAGGCTGATCTCCCTAAAAATTTTTGGGCATTATATATGGATGGTTCATCTAATGCTTCTAGGGCAGGTGCAGGCTTGATTTTGATCAATCCAAAAAGAGTTGTAGCCGAATGCTTTATGCTTTGAGTTCTTCGCTACCAACAAAGGGGCTAAATATGAAGCTTTGATCTCAAGGATGAAGATAGCCAAAGAGTTGGAAGCAAAATATTTGAAGGTTTATAGTGATTCTCAGCTAGTGGTGGGGCAAGTCAGTAACACCTTTGAAGCCTGGAAGGAAGGCATGAAGAAATATTTGAAAAAAGTAAGGAATTTAATCCCAGCCTTTGGTAGCTTCAAAATTCAGCAGATCCCTAGAGTAGAAAACACCAAAGCCAGCCTTCTTTCTAAAATAGCCACCTTAGCCCCAAATGAACTGCCAAAAGAAGTCCTTTTTGAAGTCCTATAGCACCCATGTTCGGAAGAACCCCAGGCAATAATGCAAGTCGATCATGAGCCCAGCTGGATCAATCCATTAATTTTTTATCTTAGGGATAAAATTTTTTCTAGAGACCATAAAGAAACTCGAAAGCTAAGAAATCAAGCTTCTTGCTACATTTTATATGAAAATAAGATGTACAAGAGGTTGTACTCATTACCACTCCTTAAATATTTTTGACCTTTCAAAGTTGATTATGCCTTAAGAGAAGTTCATGAAAGAATATACGAAAATCATCTGGGGGTGAGATCCTTATCATATAAGTTACTTTGGCAGTGCTACTATTGGCTAATAATGCACCAAGATGCGATGGATTATGTAAAAAAATATGATAGATGTCAGAAAAATACAAACATTCAAAGATAGCCAGCTTCACAACTCACACCATTAGGTGCTCCTTGGTCATTTGCATAATGGGAGATGGATGTACTTGAGCCTTTTTCCATTGCATTTGGATAATAAAAGTTTCTATTGGTTTCAGTATATTATTTCACTAAGTGGATTGAGGCCGAACCTCTAGCAAAAATTATTGAAGCTAAAGCACAAGACTTCATCTGAAAGTCAATTATTTATAGGTTTGGCTTACCTCGAACATTAATCATCGATAATAGGCACCAATTTATAGGAGTGAAGTTCGCTGAGTTCTGTGAAGACCTGAATATTTTTCACTATTTTACATCAGTAGCTCATCCATAGGAGAATGGTGAAGCTGAGGTAACTAAGAGAATTTTGCTTTAAGAAATAAAGATAAGACTTGAAAGAGCAAAAAGAACATGGGTAGATAAACTCTATCATGTGCTCTAGGCTTACAAGACTACTCAAAGATTACCAACTGGAGACATCCCTTTTGAGTTGGCCTTTGGGACAGAGGTAGTCATCCTAGTCAAGCTTGAACTTTCTTCGGTATGAGTTAAAGATTTTAGTGAATAGAATAACTCACAAGATCTTAGAAGCAAATCTCGATCTATTGGAAGAAAAGCAAGAGAAGGCCTAAATCTAAATGGTAGCTTACAAGCAAAGAGTAGCCCGCCACTACAACTCCATGGTCAGGAGCAAGACATTCAGAGTAGGAGATCTGGTGCTTCAGCAAGCAGATGTTTTGCAACCTCAAAATCAAGAAAAGCTCATCCTAAACTGAGAAGGCTCCTATGAGATTGTGGAAATCATCCAACTGGGAACATACCTGAAGGAGCTTGGAGGATTAGTCCTCCTGTGATCTTAGAACTCGGAGAACATTGCGAATGTATCATCAATAATCTTACCTCAATAAAACTTTCATTATTTCAATATCTTTGATTTTTAGTGCAAAATTATATGATGGTAGAAAATGACTTAACTGAACTTCATTCTTAAACAAAGTAGAAGGCCTCTGATTATTAAGATAGGAGGCTAACCTCATCCAAGCAAGGGTGAAGATCTCTGGTTCTTAAATAGGAGGTAAAGGGGAGAGACCTTTTCAATGGCCCTTTCATGCCCTAATAATCTTGCTAGGGACAAGAGAAGGACCTCATCCTAATAAAGATAAAGGCCAACCCCATCAGGAATAGGAGGACCTCGTCCTGATGGAAAGACAAGAAGAGAGGCCCTTTCAATGATCCTTTCATATCCTAATAATCTTGTTAGGGACAGGAGGAGGACCTCATCCTAACAATGACAAAGGTCAATCCTATCAGAAATAAGAGGAGGACCTCATTCTGACAGGAGGACAAGTGGAGAGGCTCTTTGGCCCTTTGGTGCCCTAATAATCTTGTTAGGTATAGGAGGAAGATCTCATCCTAACAAAGGTAAAGGCCAACCCCATCAAAAATAGGAGAAGGATCTCGTTCTGACAGAGGGATAAGGAAAAAGGCCCTTTCAATGATCCTTTTGTGCCTCAATAATTTTATTAAGGATAAGAGGACAATCTTATCCTAAAAAAGATAAAGGCCAATCCCATCAGGAACAAGAGGAGGATCTCATCCTGATAGGGAGACAAGGAGAGAGGCCCTTTCAACAGTTTTTTTATGCTCCAATAACCTTGTTAGGGATAGAAGGAGGATCTTGTCCTAATAAAGATAAAGGCCAACCCCATCAGGAATAGGAGGAGGACCTTATTCTAATAGGGAGACAAGGGGAGAGACCCTTTCAATGATCCTTTTGTGTCCTGATTATCTTGTTAGAAATAGAAAAAGAACCTCATCCTAACAAGAATAAGAGCCAACTATGTCAGGAATAGAAGAAGAACCTCATTATGATGCAAGTGAAAGTTACTCAAAGAGGAGATCCTGCGCAAGCAAAAGCTATAATTGATCGCACGAAAGCTAGAATATCTTGCAATTATTGAAAGATCGAAAGCTTTTAATTGCAAAAAATGAAAGATATGCGGGACAAGAGCATAAAACATGATGACCCTCGTTTATAAATGAGGAGAAAAGATATTCAAGATATGGAGTAAAGATCTCAAAACAACACTGGCAAACAAAGAAGAAGAAAAGAAAGTGATAAGCACAAAGCAAGAAACTACACATGAAGATAGTTAGAAGAAATGTCCTTTCATTAAGATCAAAAGAGTTATTACACAGGATGTCAAGTCCAATTACAAAAAAAAATACAAAACAACCGAAGTCCTACTTAGTGTCGAACTTCAGGCTGCCAGCTCCAGCTATTACAAGGGAGAGTTTCAAGCCTTCTATTTCTTCTTTGAGCCTCTTCCTTGTTGCTAAGCTCTCCCACAGTATCCTCTCCCATTGGTGTGATTCTTCCTCTATCTCTCTCAACCTTTTTCTAAAAATCATGGATTTGGCCTCTACATGCTTGACGACATCTTCTTGATAAACCATCTTGGATCCTCAGCTACTACAACTTAATTTTTTTCTTTTCATATGATGTAGATATGTCTTCCATGATCCTTCATAGGGAGAGGAGATCGTCCAATTCTTTAATCAAATGGGCCTCAACCCTCTCTACCAGTAATTTTTGAAGTCGCATTTCTTCAGCATTCGATGCTTTGAGCTTCTTTCTACAGTTGTTGATCTGCTCGCACCAGTTGATCTAATATGAGTCATATGTTTTCTCAGCATTCGATAGCTACTATTGGGAATCAAAAAATCTCTTAGATTAGTCCTAACTGTACTCTTCTTGATTGATAGACCAAGCCAAGCTCCCCCCTAGTAATCGAATCTTTTCCTTAGATGACCTGAGCTCGAGTTCCAAAGAGCTAATTTTCATGATCAAGGCCCAAGACTTCTTGCTGGTGTGCTTCTTAACCTTCTAGAGTTTTTCATTCAGATGATTTTTCTTAGCAGTATATTCTTTAAAGAACTGCTTAGAAGATTAGTGGAGATGATTGATTTTGATGGAGGCCTCGAAGTAATTTTTCTTTGACTTCTTAAGCTCTCCCTCTATTTTTCCACTTTCCTCTTAAGGTGATGAACTTCTTTCTTCAACCTTCTAATGGTAGCCTTTAAAGGTATACCTTGAGGTAATGAGTTGGCTTCAATAGGAGGACTGCACTTAATACATGGAAAAATCACAACACATGTACTACTAAAGGAAAAAGCTTTACTTTCATTAATCAAATATTGTCAAGTACAAGAAAAAGAAGAAAAATAAAAAAAGAAGTACAAAAATAAGAGGCCTCGAACCTTTGGTGGGGTAGTAGAGGAATTCGGTGCAGTCGATTCCTTGGCGGTGGGAGGGACAATCGTAACAGGAGAAGCAGCAGATGAAGGTTCAGCTGGCTAGAGATCGGCAACAGTAGTGGAAGGCCCGGCCTCATCATTAGAAGCTTCTTCATCTAGGAAGCTGAGGTCAAGCTCAGAAAATTTATTGACCACGTTCTTCTGGTAGAGTTCAGACCTTTTGATGAAGGATAGTTGGATGAACTCGACCTTTATATCCATCATTTTGGCAGAAACCTTGAACTCCTCCATAGCCTGAACCTTGGCCTCCATAATCCGGTCTAAAGTTTGCTGCTCCTCTACCATTTTGCCCTCCATCTTTCTCCTCTTCTCAACCTTGGAGGCTAGCTCCTCCTCCACCCTCACTGAAGCTTGTTCGACATCTCGTGTAGTTTGCCGAAGCCCTTCAACCTCAGCCAATCTCTCCTTGAGTAGGCGATCGACTTCGACTTTCTTCTCAAGAAGGCATGCGACTTCAGCTTGATAATCTTCTTCATCTTTCATGGCCTCCAACTTCATACGGTTCATCACCTTGATATTGGTGATCAACTAGTGTCCTATCTGTAAAAGCAACCAGGTGACTTGTGTTAACGAAGAAGCAATGGATAAGCTAATGAAGGAACAAAAGGAAATAGAGACGGATTGACCTACCTCAGGGAAGGATCCCAGAGAATCCTAGGTGCACTACTCAGGGTTGGCTTCAACAATCCTATCTATGACCTTGGGTAGGGTACACCCATCGATGAGCTTCTTGTTGATGTCTTTATTGTTGAACGGGTTCTCCCCCAGGTCCTTATCGGAACCATTGGATCCCCTAGCGGTGGCCCTGCATCGAACCTTCGTAGCGGACAATTTCTTCTCCTTCTTCTTCTCCACCTCCACCCTCTTGATAAGGAGCTCCAAAGTGGGGACTTCAGCCAGAGGGTTCATGAAGGTCAGAGGTGCTACAGCCTTGGTGGCAGTGGTAGTAGCAGGGGCATCAGCAGCAGCACCGATGGTTACAGAAGAGCTTGGGGTGTTGACCTTTGCTCTTTTGGAAGGCTCACCGATCATGGCACCCTTCCTTTTGTGGGCTTAGAGTTCTTTAGAGAGATGTAGAAGCTCATCTGTGTCCATTTCTATAATAAGAAAAATTCATAATTAGAAAGAGGGATGAGAAAGAGATGAAAGAAA
The DNA here is from genome assembly GCA_006176705.1 of Cocos nucifera. NCBI lineage: Eukaryota > Viridiplantae > Streptophyta > Magnoliopsida > Arecales > Arecaceae > Cocos > Cocos nucifera. The sequence goes on along the minus strand of QRFJ01000165.1, from coordinate 1,306,932 downwards.
AATACTATTTTTCATCATAGGATCGTGTAGATTTGATCAAATTTGAGAAAGATTTTTCTGATCAAATCTAAGAGTTCTTAGATCTAATTATGGTGATTTGATATTAAAAATAAAAAAATTAAAATTAAATTAGATTTAATTTAAAGTATCTAATTGGGTAATCTAATTATCTTGCAATGATTCTATTGATTCCTAAGGTTCTGGAAGGAGCCACGCACGTGCCTGGCCTCTACCAGTATCCACTTGGAAAGAATCTAAACATCTTCTCCTCATGAACCTTTTCTCCAAAAATTAGATATGGATTTGATCCGAAGAACCTTCAAAACTATTTTTGAAGGCAGCCCATCCATCACACGAACACTATCGCGTAGATCCTAAATATTGTGCCAAAAACCTTGGACCTTCTTCTCAGATTTGTGCCTAACTTTTTAGGCTTGAAGAAGAGAAGAAGGGAGAGGATAAAGGGGTGTGGGATATCAGGGATGGTAGACTTTTGGGCATGGAAAATTATTTCCTGCATTGAATGCACTTTGATATGAGAAAGGTTTTTATGTCCAATGCCTACTTAGAGTCCCTTTTGACCAAAATAACTCATTTATTTTATCATTAGGACTCTAGAACTTATTCTCTATGAAAAACCACCAGATTTCATCTATTGTTTTCATCAAAAATAAATCAAAAAGGTATCAGCATAGTAGATAAGGAAGAGTCCACTACGCCTAGGACTCTTCCCTCAAGAGTTTGATCCAAATCAAACTCTACATAACTCAATCTAGACAACTTCAAAAATTACAAAATTTGGTACACCCAATGCATAACTCATGATCTATCACATATCAAAAAATTAGATCAAAATAATTTCTAAATATTATTTTAGAAGTATCTGATTAGGTGACCCTTAATTCTCTCAAACAGGTCAACTTTTGACCCTAGTCCAATTTGACTATGAATGGATTTAATTTTTATAATTAATTTGATCTAAACTTATTCTAGTTAGATGAAAATAAACTCATCCAAAATACAAGAATAAGTTAAAGCAAATTTGACTCAGTTGCGATGAGTCAGAAAGATTTCAGAAGGAGAAAGTTAGGCTTAATCATGTGCTAGCACGATTACCTTGAACCTGATTGGATCTAATCCAAATCAATCAAACTGACTTAGCTCAATTGATGACATCCAAACCTAAATTCTTATTTATATAACCTAGTTAGGTTCAATTTTATATGGTAATGAGATATATCATGATCTCCATCATCGACATAATCAAAACATCTTTCAATGAATCAGAACTTTTCTGATTCATATAATTAAAATGATTGATCATCAAAATCATCCTAATTGCTACCAAAATCCACCAGTGACACCTAGCAGTATATGGTGATAATCCATTAGAACTAAAAGTGAACCTCTCGATATAGTTACCTACGTGATTGGATTCTTCTATCTTGAGTCCCAATAGGATTAGACTTAAGGTGAACTCGTCAAACCCAATGTCCATCATATGAATTAATCATTTGATTCAAGTCTAATATGAAATCCTAACAGAAACTCTTTCTATCATCTTCACTTTGCCATGGCCATGGGCTTATGAACTCAATCTCATGATTATCATAGGGCTACTCCTCATCTACCGAGGTAGATAGATCTCCAATTGGTGTAATCCAATTTCTACAATGAACATGCTATAGCCAACTTAAACCTCAGAATTCTAAATGGCTAGGAGATCGAGTTATGGTGTAGTCAAACTATAACACCCTCAAGGTGAGCATCGATGCACCTCAGGTCAAAGAACCAGACACACCACTGCAGCATCGAGTCGGTCATCGACGAGAAGGTAGACTTTCTTATGACTACTCGAGGTGGTCACTTTTAATGCCCTCGTTCTTTAATGAGTATCTATACTCTCGCTTTGGTGTCTTCACATCATAGACTTAAGACACGTCTATCCTAAGAAAGCGATCGTACACCAACCTTTTGGATCGATCATCATCCTTGTGATGATCCTACGATCGAGAGCAGTTTATGAGTTAATTATGAAAATTTATGTCTTAAATTTTTAACACTTAAAAATATGAATTGTCATTACCATTAACTCAAAGGATGTATCACAGACACTTTTAAATACACACTATGATAGAAGATAATCCATTTATTAATTTATAGTCAAAATTATAAAATTATCCTTAGAAGTATATTATAAGTGATAGCCAATCTGGCTTCTAGGGCACACATCTAACAAACTCCCACTTAACTTAAAGTCAATTGACTACAAATCTAAGTTCCATCTTCTCAAGGTGGGCTTCGATCTTCTGCTAGCTTAATGGCATTGTCAATGGGTCAGCCGCATTATCTATAGTATCGACTCTCTTGACCTCGTATCCCTTCTTGAGATAATTATGGATGAGGTGGTATCACTGCTCGATGTGCTTAGATTTCTGGTGAGACCTCAGCTTCTTAGCTAGGGCTATGGCACCATTATTGTCACAATACAGAGGAATGGCATCACTTCAAGCTCTATGATGAACTTCTTATACCAGAATGCCTTCTTTACAGCTTTCAATGCAGCGATGTACTTTGCTTTCATGATAGAATCTACTATCATAGTCTGCTTGGAACTTTTCCAGCTGATAGCACCACCATTGCACACAAACAGACTTTCAGATGTCGACTTTCGATCATCTATATCGAACATAAAATCCGAGTCTGTATACTCCTAGACTTGGAGTTCTTCATTACCAAAGATTATAAATATATCCTTAGTCCTTCATAAGTACTTAAGGATACATTTCACAGAAGTTCAGTGCTCTTTACATGGATTCGACTGATACTTGCTCGTGACACTCACAGCATGGGCAATATCAAGTCATGTATTTTGCTCATGCGTTCAATCTCCTCAGATGTATTAGAACATATCTTCTTGGAGAGATGAATGCCATGTCTGAAGGGCACCAATCTTCTCTTGGAGTTTTTATGCTAAACCTCTTTAGCACCTCCTCTATGTACATTTTCTGTGAGAGACCCAGCATCCTATTTGGTCTATCTCTATAGATCTTAATTTCTAGAATAAAGGATGCCTCTCCTAGGTCTTTTATGGAGAATTCTTTAGACAACCATATGTTGACTGTAGTCAACATGGGAATATCATTTCCAATTAGAAGGATGTCATCCACTACAGTACGAGAAAGACAACAGTGCTCCCACTGATCTTTTTGAAAACATAGGGCTCCTCTTCATTCTTGATGAATCCAAACGATTTGATCACATCATAGAAACGAGCATTCCAGCTCTGAAATGCTTGCTTAAGTCTATATATGAATCTTTACAGCTTGCAGACCTTGTGATCAGTATCACTGGATGTGAAACCCAGTGGCTGTTTCATATAGATATGTTCCTCAAGATATTCATTTAAGAATATCGTTTTCACATCTATCTGCCATATTTCATAATTGAAATAGCCTGCAATAGCAAGCAATGTGCAGATGGATTTGAGCATGGTTACTGACAAAAAAGTATCATGATAGTCAATGTTTTTGCGCTGATTATATCTTTTTGCTATGAGCCTTGCTTTGAATATCTCTACATTTTCATTAGCATCTATCTTTCTCTTGAAGATCCATTTACACCCAATAGGTACTATATCTTTAGGTGGATCTATCAAGATCCAGACTTGGTTCGAGCGCATTGAGTCAATCTCTGACTACATTACCTCTAACCATTTTTTGGAGTCGATATCTAATATCGCCTCGTCATAGGTTTTGGAATCATCACCATAAATTTTTTTTTCTATGAGGAACATTTTCTGTACGTCCTTTGAAATAGTATCTAAGTACCTTCAGGGGGACGAAAAATCCTTTCTGATCTATGAGATGGATGAGGTAGTGATTGGCTAGCTCAATCTAATTGGGTTCCATAAGTTTCTTGGCTCGTGGCTCTTGGGAGACTTTCTCCTCGAGCCTAATTTATCTTCTGATGCCATCATCTTGAATAAACTATTTTTTAAGAAAAATGGCATGTCAACTCATAATCACATTATGATCTTTTGGAAGATAGAAAAAATATCCTAATAACTCTTTAGGATATCCAATAAATCGAGCTCTAAAGGATCTAAACTCTAATTTGTCCGCCTATTGTCTCTTGATATGGGGCTAGACAATCCCAAATTCTAAGATAACTTAAACTTGATTTCTTGCCATGCCATATCTCATACGATGTGGTAGGAACGATTTTAGATGGAATTCTATTCAATAGATATTTAGCGGCCAATAACTTATCCCCAAAGAAACTCAGGAAGGTTTGTGAAGCTCATCATGGATCGAACCATATCTAATAGGGTCTGATTTCTTCATTCTAAAATTTTATTAAGTTGAGGCATTCCAAGTGGAGTCCATTGTGAGACTATGCAATTATCCTTAAGATAGTCTAGAAATTTTTGACTAAGGTATTCGCTTTCTCGATCTGATTGAAGAATCTCAATAGATTTTTCTATTTATTTTTCTACTTTAAGTCTGAATTTCTTAAACTTTTTAAAAGCTTCAGACTTATATCGCATCAAATACATATATCCATATCGAGATAAATCATCGATAAAGGTGATGAAGTAGATGTAATTGCTTCTGGCTAGTACATCAAATGGGCCGCATATATCAATATGTACTAGAAAAAGTAGGTCTGTGGCCCTTTCCCCATGTCCCACAAAAGGAAGCTTAGTCATTTTGCCATGAAGGTATGATTAACAAATTGGATATGACTCGAAAGTCAACAGACTCAATAGCCCAGATTTTTCTAATTTGTTAATCTTGTCTTCAGCTATGTGACCTAACCTAAGGTGCTAAAGATACCTATCGTTTAGACTATCCCTAGGTTGCTTTGATCCTATGGCATTCACATTTTGCTCGATATTAAAAATAGAAACATCAATATGTATCTGATAGAGACCAAGAAAATCATTTACAATTTTATTTTTTTTATAAAGAATATTACAATGGTCCTTAAGAAAATTAATTACATAGCCTTCCTGTGCTAAACATGAAATAGAAATTAAATTTCTGCTTGCTGCAGGTACATAAAAATATTTTCTAAGTACTAAGTCTAATCCTAACGGTAATCATAGAGGGTAGGTTTCTATGGCTACAACAGCAACTCTAGCTCCATTTTCGATGCATAGGATCATTTCATCATCCCTTAGCCTCTTGCTATCCTCAAGATCCTACATAGAAGTGCATAAGTGAGCACTAGAACCAAAGTCAAGCACCTAACTAGATGCAGAAGAAATCATAAGATTAGATTCTATAATGAGCATACCTCTAGAAGGACCTGCTTCCTTCTTATTCTTTAGGCTAGCCAGGTGAGGGCTGTTTCGCTTTCAATGGCCTTCAGTGTTGCAATAAAAATATTTTTCTTTATCAATGATCTTTTTTTTAGCTCTGCCTTCTTCTTCTTTCCACCATTCACCTTCTACTTCTTCACAGACTTCTTCTTCTTCCCAAAAGACTTTCTCTTGGAAGAAATCTACTTCACAACAAGTACTGAGCCTTTAAAACTTTTCATAGAAAGCTCAGCAGTAACCAACATATTCATAAGCTCAGCCAAGGTATTTTGAACTTTATACATATGGTAGTTCATGATGAACTGCCCATATGCATCAGTCAAGGACTGCAGAATTATATCAGTCTGTAGATCCTGATCTAACTTGACACCAAGCTTCTCAAGCTCTTCTACATCCTTAATCATCATCAGACAATGATCTTGGACTGACTGCTCATCACACATTTGAGCCTTAAAAAATCTTTTAGTGACTTGATATTTGGTTGCGTGATTCTGATCACCAAACAACTCTTGCAGGTGAGCCAACATTTGGTGGCTAGACTTAATATCTTCATGTTAGCGCTGAAGCTCATCAGACATCAAGCCCAATATGTAATACCTGGCTTTATTATCTTCATCCATCCACTTCTCAAAAGACGCTCTCTGATCAGCGGATAGATGGGCTGGTAATTTGAGAGGATCCTATTTCAATACATGAGTCAACTTCTCAGAACTCAAAATAATTTTGAAGTTTTGAAGCCAATCCTTATAGTTGGATCCAGTCAGTCTATGGATGTTCAGGATATGGGTTAGTGGGTTGGACGCAGATATTTTTCTGTAAAGAGTCAAATTTCTAGTTAGATTTTATAATTAGACTTAAATAATTTATTTAGAGATTTTATTTTTAAATAAATTAGGCTCTCACTATGTACTCAGATCCCTACACTTCCTTGCTAGAGATGTAAAAATCTTCATGATTATAGATTTCTAGTGGATGGTGCGGTCCCACCAACTGACTTACCACCTTATCTAACAGTTATTGATGATGGGTTAACCAATGTGTGGACAACTCCTATCCAATGATTCTCTAATCAAGGTGCACCCTAACTTGGTCTCTATTTCATGAATCTCATCGTGTTCGAAATATTGATCTACTCCTTAGTTAAGTCAGACCCACCATTTGTACAGATTAGATTTTTTATTGAGTCCCTCACCGTATTCAAAATACTGGGCCCAACCCATCCTCCAACCCGTAGCATCCAATGGCTAATAGACATGGTTGTATCTTTTCAGTGCAACTAAACTACTATATCAAGCCGAGAACAATCAACTCCGAAAAGGGCTCGCACATCTACAATGGCGGAAGATCTTAGACTTAATATTTTCTTAGAAAGATTTAATTTAGTTCTATTTAAACTTGACTTGACTTAGTCATAACAATTATGACTAACCTAGTGGCATGGGTTGGCTCGAATTGTTAGCCACCTCAAATCAAAACTAGATCGATACAAATGGCCAGGTAAGTGAGACTGATGGAAGGGATATGCCACTAACTCGATAAGAATGCATTCAGATTGAGTATCACCTAATTAAAAATCAATCAATCATATCTGCCAAACTTATCTTAGACATCAAATTATCGAATCAGAATCAATTGGATCAGCCTACAATCTAGGCTCGAACCATAGAGCAAAATTAGGTCTTGATTTGATCGAGTCACATCTCAATGTGATTCGATCTTGATCCAAACTTAATCCTATTAGGCTGATCAAATTTAAGCTTTCTTTGATCCCACCTAACCAACTCTTGATTTGGTTTGATCAACCGCTAGACCTAATTAAGCTACCCAAGTCCGAACCCAATTTTATGAATATATCTTAGATCTAAAAATTTATAATTTTAGATCTAATTAATTTTATAATTTTAAGTCTTAATTAAGTTTTGGGTTTATGAACAAAATATGTAATAAAAATCCTAGGATTTTGGGATCTAGAATTTTGTAGAAAAATAAGTTTTGATTTTTGATTAAGGATGAATGTACAGCACCCATACACACCATAAGAATATCCCATTGAATGGAAGGAGAGGACCTTTAAATCCTATTTTGTTCTTATGATTGGATGGCCATGGGGAACTCTTTAATCAAAAATATATTTTTTTACTACGAAACTAGTTAGATCATATATATATCACATATAAAAAGATCTAACTAATACATGTCTTGCATACATCTCATGTATCATCAATATGCATACTTTTAGATCTGAAATATCACATATTAAATCTAAAAAATAAAATTTTAAATTTGATCATATCAAAATTAAAACTATTCTAGATATCTTATAGAACTATTCTATGACTAGTCTAAGCATGCATCTTTCATATCTCATATGAATAAATCAAAAATTAAAAACTTTATTTTTTATTTTTTAGATATGATTATAATAATTATAATATCAAAAAAATAAAAATTAAATAGATCTAAAATTATATTTAATCAAATTAAATACATGATTATATTAGACTGCTCATAGAACTATTCTGTACCTAGTCTAGTCATGCATCTCATACATATTAGATCTAAATTATTTAATTTTAATTTTTTAATTTTAGATCTAATCATATCTAATATGATATCTAAAATTTTTTAGTATTAGATTATAAATAAAAATAAAATTAGATCTAAGGTAGATCTATAGAACTGCTAATCTGGCTCTGATACTAGTTGAAGAAAAAATACTATTTTCCACCATAGGATCATGCAAATCTGAATAGATCTGAGGAAGATTTTTCTAAAAATTTTTAAATGATTCAATCAGATCTAAGAGTTCTCAGATCTAATCATGATAATTTAATATTAAAAATTAAAAGATTAAAATTAAATCAGATTTAATTTAAAGTACCTGATTGGGTAATCTAATTATCCCTACAATGATCTTGTTGATTCCTGATATTCTGGAAGGAGCCACGCACGCGCTTGGCCTCTACCGATATCTACTTAGATAGGATCTAAATATCTTCTCCTCATAAATCATTTTTCCAAAAATTAAATCTGAATCTTATCTGAAGAATCTTCAAAACTATTTCTAAAGGCAGCCCATCCGTCACATAAACACTGTCGCATAGATCCTGAATATTGTGCCAAAAACCTTAGACCTTCTTCTTAGATTTATGCCTAACTTTTTAGAATTATAGAAGAGATGAAGAGAGAGGATAGAGAGGAGGTGGAATATCAGGGATGGTAGACTTTTGGGCATGAAAAATTATTTCTTGCATTAAATGCACTTTGACGTGAGAAAGGCTTTTATGTCCAACGCCAACTTAGAGTTACTTTTCACCAAAATAATTTATTTATTTTATCATTAGGACTCTAAAAATTATTCTCCATGAAAAAACACTAGATCTCATCTTTTTTTTTGCTAAAAATGATTTAAAAATATGTTGGCATGAGTAGATAAGGAAGAGTCCACTGCGCCTAGGACTCTTCCCTTAAGAGTTTGATCCAAATCAAACTCTATCCTAACTTAGTCTAGACATCTTTAAAAATTATAAAATTTGGTACACCCAATCCATAACTCATTCTCTATTACATATCTAAAAATTAGATTAAAATAATTTTTAAAAAATTTTTTAGAAGCATCTGATTAGGTGACCCTTAATTCTCTCAAATAGGTCAACTTTTGACCCTAGTCCAATTTGACTATGAATGAATTTAATTTATAATTAATCTAATCTAAACTTATTCCAGTCAGATAAAAATAAATCTATTCAAAATATAAGAATGAGTCAAATCAAATATGACTCGATTGTGATGAATCAGAAAGATTTCAGAAGGAGAAAGTCAAGCTCAATCATGTGCTAGCATGATTATCTTGAACCTGATTGGATCTAATCCAAATTAATCAAACTGACTTAGCTCAATTGATGACATCTAGACCTAAACCCTTATTTGTGTGATTTAGTTAGATTCAATTCTGTATGATATTGAGATATGTCACGATCTCCATCATCGAAACAACTTTCGATGGATCAGAACTTTTCTAATTCATATAATTAGAATGATTAATCATCAAAATCATCATAATTTCTTCCAAAATCTAATAGTGACACCTAGCAGTGTATGGTAGCAACCCATCAGAATTGAAAGTGAATCTTTTGGTATAGTTACCTATGTGATTGGGTTCTTCTATCTTGAGCCCCGACAGGATTAGGGTTTAGGTGAACTCATCAAACCCATTGTCCGTCATATGAATTAATCATTCGATTCGAGTCCAATGTGAAACTCTAATAAAAATTCTTTCTATCATCTTCACTTTGCCATGGCCATGGGCTTATGAACTCAATCTTTCTATCATCTTCACTTTGCCATGGCCATGGGCTTATGAACTCAATCTCATGATTATCGTAGGGCTACTCCTCATCTATCGAGGTAGATAGATCTCCTGTTGGTGCAATTTAATTTATATAATGAACATGCTATAGCCAACATATACCTCAGAATTCTGAATGACTAGAAGATCGAGTTATAGTATAGTTAAACTATAACACCCTCAAGATGAACTGTCGATGCACCTCAGGTTAAAGAACCAGACACACCACTGCAGCATCGAGTCAGTCATCGATAAGAACGTAGATTTTCTTATGACTACTCGAGGTGGTCATGCTCAATGCCCTCGTTCTCTAACGAGTATCTATACTCTTGCTTCAATGTCTCCACACCATAGACTTAAGACACGTCTATCCTAAGAAAGTGATCATACACCAATCTTTCAGATCGATCATCATCCTCGTGATGATCCTATGGTTGAGAGCAGTTTATGAGTTTATAAAAATTCATATCTTAAATTTTCAACTCTTGAAAATATGAATTTTCATTACTATTAACTCAAAGGATGTATCACAGATACTTTTAAATACACACTATGATAGAAGATAATCTATTTATTAATTTATAATTAAAATTATAAAATTATTTTTAAAAGTGTATTATAAGTGACAGCCAATCTGGCTTCTAAGGAACACATCTAATAAGAGACTCATAAAATTTAAGAATATACCTGTTGGTTGAGAGGACTTAAACCAAAGTTGAATAAGGTCTGATCCATTATTAGCTCAGATAGAGTAGGAGCCCAGTAATTCATAATCTTGCTAACTGATTCTTGATCCTCTTTTTCTAATTTTAGAGCTCGATGGACCGAATCTCTCAGATATCTTCAGGAAGGAAGCCCTAAGTCTAAGGATAGATAGGAGACATAAAAGAACTTCCCCTTTCGATTATGAATGAAAGAAGGGGCATCCTTGAGTAATCCCTTCTTACCGAGCTAAGGGGACAGGTACCACCAATCTTTGGCGGTGGGATGATGTTTGAAAGTGAAGTAATTATGTAATAGAGAAATGACAAGTCGGACCTCAGCCATGATGCATAAAAATAAAAATTCTATGATGAACCTAAACGAGTTTGACACCATGGAGTTAAAGAAGATATTCAAGAACCTAAAGAGAGCTACAACGAAAGGAGGATTGAAAGTTGAAATCCAGCATGGAGAGCCTCGGTATACAAGCAAAAATAACCTAGAGGTGGAGAGCAAGCTGAACTACTTGGTCTAGGGAGTTTAAGCTCGTATTCCAGGAGAATCCCATACTGAATTCATATCAAAAAAAGATCTGCAGGATGAAGTGCACAAGAAATGGTGTTAGGAGTGAAAGGAAGATGGGATGCTTCTACGACCTCGGCTTCCTTATAGGTTGGATCAATTAAGCTCAGATGGGTCGGACTCTTCGAACAAGTTGACTAAGATTCCTTAGTAGACATATGGATCAAACTAAATTTAAAAAAAATCCTAAAAAATCAAAAAAAAAAGACAACAAAGTCTCGAAAGAGAAAAAGAGTGAAGCCTACCAGAGAAACCCAAGGAGGACCCCCAAACAATGACTGAAAAGCAAAGAAGCGAAGAGGAAAGGATTGAGGAACTAATCTAAAGGGGATGAAGAGTATGGAAAGCTGATCAAAAGGAGGAGAAATGATTGAGAAAGATGACGATGGCCAAGGATCATAGTAGACTATTCGGAGGAGATGAAGAAGCAAGAAACAAGAGGGAGAAGATACTAGCAGAAATGAGAAATTGAAAGAGGAAGGAGGAATTTAAATAATAGAGAGAAGTCCGAAGTGGTTATGATTGTAAATCGTTCTCCATCAATTTCGACCCGCCATGTGTCCCACCTATCGTGCCCATTTCTGATGTCTGATAGGGCATTTATCGCACCGTACATAGAGCTCCGTGCCAGATGAGTTTTCAAAAAAACCTATCTTTTTGGATCCTTCATGCATTAAGAAGCTTTGGTGCCAACTCAGAAAAAGCCAAAATATTTTGCTTCTCGATAAGCAAAAAATTGGCAAAAGACTTTGACTATTGTGATTTTCATACTTCATCCGAAATCCAAACTCAGAAGTAGGAAGACAAGTATTGGAGGTAAAATAACCCCCGCCAAAGTCTAGACTACCTCCACTATATGGATGCTGGACTACCTCTTAAAAATATAGATAATTTTTTCAAAAAAATAATTATTAAAAAAATTAAATTACATAAATCTCTTTGTGATAATATATCCAAATTCTTAATTTTGAAAGAATCTATTTATCTTGGATTTTTAAACCTTAAAGCTATTCCTTAGCTAAATTTGAAAAGCATTTTTTTTTGAATCTTTAGTTTTGAAAAAAAAATATAGTATTGAAATTGTACTTTCTAAATTAGGAAAAAATATTTCTTAAACTAAATATTATTCTATTTTTAATTGAATTATGCCAAAATAAATAAATAAATAATTTTTTAAACTTAAAAAGAAATTACTTATATTGCTTGATTTGTTCATCTTTGATTTAAGCATTTATATATTTTTTGACTTATCGATTCATACTTTGATTGATTTGATTGTGTCATCATTTTTTAATGATCAATGAATATTTCAAAAATGTTTTACATCAATTGATCATTTTGATGTTGTCATGGTTGAAGACATCTTATTATAAACATTCCATTTTAAAATCAATGAAAGCAAAATTTTCATAAAAAGAAATTTCACTATATCATTATTTGATTGATTATTTGATTGATGGTTGATTATTTGAAACTCAATATTCTTACTTTAAAATAAGTACAATAGAGAAAGCAAACACTTAAGAAAATAATTTGATCTTAAAAAATTATTTAATTGAAAATGCCTTTATTTATAAAAGTAAGAAGAAGAATTCATTTAAGATGAATTAGTTATAAAATTGGTATCAATCAAATTTGAAAATCTATGCTTAAAAGTCAAATTAGTATTAGTTAAAGATTAAAGTGATATCAATTAATGGTGCTTCACTTAAAAAAAGGAGTGAGAATAAATTTAAAAATATCATGTGATGAATTTTATGGTATTCACTTTTGAAAATAAGAAAGACATTTGCTGTAAATTAGTATTGAAAATATCGATATTAATCTCAAATTCTAATCATTTACCTTATAATTCTCTCAAATTTGTACTTTATTTTAATTGATTTCAAACTCTCAATAAAATGCCTTATAGCCTTTTCAATTCGTGCTTTCATGTATTTATTCAATTTGATTTACTTGATTTAAAGTACTACTAATTTAAAGTAGTATCAGATAAATAAATTATTCTCAAATATTGAAACTTACTTAAAGCGGTATCATTCATATGTTGATTTTATAATTTAATTTTTTTGAACATTCTTGACATTCTTAGAGTTGAATTGAATTGAAAACTCTTCTTACTCCTAGAAATAAATTTATAGAATTTTTAATGTATAATGTACGATCCTTATAAAATTATTTTCAGCTTTGATACTATCTTTCATACTTTTTTGATACATACATTTTTAAAGTTTAATTGACTAAAACTTCTTATGAAAAGTAAAGAATAAATATTAAAATTAGTATCAATTTTTTTTGTTATACTTATTTTATTTGAAAATCTCTATTTTTTTAAATTGAATTGAAAATCTAAATTGATGGTATCAAATAAAAATTTGACATCGGACCTACTTTTCTTGGTATCAAATGTGCTAAAATATCTTGAAAAATTCTATCCCTTAATATTGACTTAAAAGAATCTAAATTTAAATCTTTTAGAAAGGGGGAGAGTGATATCAATATAAATTTGATATCAAACATGCTTATTTTCATATTAAATATCCCATAAAATTTAAATTTAACATCTCTTAAAATTAAATTAAAATTTTTTAAATTTAATATATATTTTTTGAATTTTAATTAATTTTGATGATATATTTCAATGATTTGTTTGATGCATTAAAAAAAAAGTGTTATGCTTGATTTCTTTGTTCAAAACTTTGAAAAGCTCTATTCCTCTTAAAGCTTAAAAATATATATTTAAAAATTTGATTATAAAAGTTATAATCATTTAATAAGGGGGAGAGCCTTTGATATTTAAGTTCAAGCAAATTTTTGAAAGAAAAGTGATGTTTTAAGCATGTTTTAAATCCAGAGATAAGTTTTAAAAAGGAAGATAATTTATTTGATTTTATTTTTTGAATTTGATACATCTCTCATTTGATACATTCCTATATCTTATTGATTTTGATGGTTTTCTTAATCCTTTCCATAAGCATTTTAATGGTTATCAAAAATAGAAAGAAGAATGTTGAGTATATGCCTAATGAATTGATGCTTAAAATACTTAATAATTTGATGCTTGACATCTTAATACACATTTATTTAAATTGAGATATTATAGTATAATGAGTATATGAAAAATATGCAATGAACTAAAGATAAATTGAAAATATTCATAAAGTATGCATTCATATGTTTAGTCAATTACTTCATGATATATGTTGGCTAATTTTGATTGTATGTGGTGCTTATCTTGTATGGCTAACTATTTTTACTTCTAAAATCTTTATGTAAACTTCATGTCACATCTTTATGTATTCTGACTAGAACTATTTACTTGATGTATGACTCCTATGACTCTTTTGTATTTTGAATATTGGAATCTTATTTTATCATAAAAGAAAGAGTAAATTTTTATTTCAAACAAGGAAAGAGTAGTTTTTAATTGATGATGTCAAAAAGGAAGAGTAAATATATTGTTTGGTATAAGTAATAACTATGAATTGATGATGTTAAAATTACATGCTTGATGATTGATCATGTTAAAATTATAGATGATGTTAAAATTACATGCTTAATGATTGATGATGTTAAAATTATAGATGATGTTAAAATTACATGCTTGATGATTGATAATTTTTTTTATATAGCCCCTAACCTCTCTTCTAAAAGAATTAAGTTATTTTGTAGAGACTAAGATTTATACTATGATTTCTCTATCCTTTATGGTAATGAGGCACTATGATCATCTACCTATAGGCATTGACATTATATCTTAATATTATAAAGCTCATGCCTTAAAAATTTGCATTAATTGAATATATCTATATATTATCTTAATTTTAAACTTAAAATTCTTAATAACACTATTTTTTTTCAATATCTATGTATGTCTTATTTTGCTTATACACAAATATTTTGTTATCATCAAAAAGGAAGAGATTGTTGCTCTAAGAATTGATTTTGGTGATTACAAAATATTTGAGTGAGATACTAATGATTTTAGCTTGAAAAAAGATTTATTATATTTCAGGAGCAAAAATATAGATTTTATAAAATTAGAGAAAATATATTTTAAAAGCCTCAACAACAAGCGTAGAAGATTTTAATCTATTGGAGGTAGTTTTATAAATTTTGGATGCATAATTTAGAAAAAAATCAGGAAGAAAGATGATGAGGGGCAAAATTATAAATTTTATAAAGTTGGAAAAAATCTATTTTGAAAGCCTCAAGAGTAAGAATAGAAGATTTATGATCTATTAGAGGCAATTTCATATTTTTTGGATGTATATTTTAAGAGAAAATTAATTTTTAAGAAAAGCATTGATCCCTAAGTCGACCCCTATCAAGAGGGGTTGAATGGCACAGGTTTCTTTGGCTGGCACACCAAAAGGGTCAACCCCTAGGTTGTCCCCTATGCCAGGGGTCGACCTAGGGGTCGACCTCTACAGTTCCAAAGACCAATTTTATAGAACATGAGGGTTTTCAGCTTTCTATCACAGAGGTCGACCCCTGTGCAAGGGTCAACCCCTACGATAGAAAAACTCTATAATGGCTATTTTTTGATCTATTTTGATCATATTAATATGCATTTAAAGCCCTCCAATGGCTCTAATTCTATCCAGATTTCTCTCTAACACTTATTGAAGATATAAAGGTTCAAAAAGAAGGAAAGAAATCAAGAGATTCAAGCATTTATTTCAGTCTTAAGCTAAAAGCCCTCTTCAAGCAAAGAAGCTTTCATTTCAAACTTACCAACCCATCAAAAGTTCATTCAAGTCTTCAACAACTTTGAGAAAAATTAGAAAAGCTTTTTCCTTAATTGTGTAAAGAGTTTTTAATGTTTTATTTGCTCAGTAAAGGAGCTAACTTTATATTTCATTGTCATTAACTCTTATACTCTATTTTCATATTGTTTTAAGTTTTGAAAATTCCAAAACTTAAGAAGTTCTCTCCGAATCTTGAATCATAGTATGTAGGATTGGCTTGTACCTAAAAAATAAGCGTGCTAGCTTGGGATAGCTAGGGTTGGAGGTTTCCAATGGTGTATTCAGTTTGAATATGGTTAGTGGATTTAAATTTTTAAGTAGGAGCTTGGAAAGTGAATGTAGGTGCAAGCTTAGCACCGAACCACTATAAATCTTACTTATTTATGGTGTGCTTGCTCTCTCTCCATCTTTATTTTCTTAAATACTTGCTCTCTTACTATTTATCTTTTTATTTCACTTAAATCATCTACCATATACAACTTACATATCATCACATTGTCTTTGTTATTCTAATTTAGCTTTAAAATTTTAAAAATCTAATTCACCCCCCACTCTTGGGTTGCATAGCTGGACAATAGATTTCTACACTAACAGGATCCATCGATGTTGGATGAGCCAGGAGATCCTCCTGACCATGCAAAATAATAACACATAAGGCAAGGGTACAAGATATGGACCGATGGACGGCCTCTTATTTATCCTCCATTCAGAGTGGAATGTTGATACTAGTGGAGATGATGGTGGATCAGGGATCAGGCAATTTGAGAATTCTGATCAGTGATTTGATCATGGAATGTTTAGTACAAGACATCAAACAAGGATCTCTAAAAATAGCCAAGGCATTAGGACCAGTAGTAGAGGCATGATAAATCAACAAGTAAAAGCTAATCAGAGCTTGATAGGGTGCCAGAGAGTTATAGTTGATGAGAGATGTGGAAAGTTCAAATCAAAAGGGAAGGTAACAATTGATGCACTAGAGCTAGTTGATGATATGCAAGTTCAAGATGGTGGTAGTGGGACACCCAAGCCTTCAGATTCTGGATTACGTAGATCATCTCATAATAATAGTGATGATGATAATGATAGTAAGAGTGATGATGGATCTGATGATCATAATGGTCAGGGGGGATGGGGTGGTGAAGTATATAGGATCAGTCATTTTATTGAAGAAGCATATTTCACCCATGCTATATAGGACCAGGACCATGGAGCCAGACCCAGATCTAGAAATTAGGATGTGGAGGAGTTGCTAGCCTATAGGAGGGGAAGAAGAATTGTTGCAGGATGTGGCACACAGATTGAAAATATTTTGAATTATTTTCATAAAGAATTGAGAATAACTGAGGAACATCGACGTCAAGCATATCTAGAGATTATGGCATGGATGGAGCAAGATACTTTGAGAAGTAGGTTAATTGGAGTCTGAGCAAGTTAGGTCATCATCATCATCAACTAGAGCAAGATCCATTGAAGCATCAAATAGCCAAAGTGTATATCATGGCCATTCTTCTTCTACGAATGACTTAGATGTATACTCCCAATGGTTATATCCTAAGTATTCTCATATGTAGTATCCATCTTTATATGGATATATTTCTAGGCCATAGTATGGTATTATCCCTCATTATCTTAACCAAGGATGGGCAGTCCCTTATCCAACATACTATGAAGATGGTTATCCTGGACAATATCAAATATAAGATGGGCAACAAGGATGGGCTCAGTATAACATTGGCATCATATTCAAGGCCTCGATTATGTGTAGGACCTAGATGTTTATGAGCATCATAGGCATTCCACCTAGAATTAGTAGTAAATTTGATATGTTTATCTTAAACTGATGAATCTATTTCATGTAACATTGAAACTATTAGCATAGTTATATTTTCATATATAAGTGACTAAGCTCAAGTAGTATGGATTGTAGTTTTTTCATCAAACTTCTTCATTTTTACTTTATCGAATACTCGTGGATGCATCAATTATGAGAGATCATTGCTTTGTAATCAAGAAAGGAACTTCAATAATTTAAAAGATCATAATGCATCATAGCATTAATATTAAATAGAACCAATCTATTATAATTATATTATTTTTGATGTTTAAATATATTTAAACAATAAATAAATTAGTAAAACTTCAATATAAATTAAAAAAAATATATTTATATGTATAAAAGGGTGTCCCAAGTGTGTACCAGGATGCTCGATCGATACAGCCATTGGGATGGGGCGGGACATGGGGCATCCAATTTTGGGCAAAAATCAAGATGCCCCTATCCCATAGGATTTAAAACCTTAGTTGGTAGTATAATCAGATTTTGGATATTCGTGAATTGGGTTTAAATTTCACCTTATTTCGATTGTTAAGTATTAGATGAAGAAAGATGTAGTGGTAATAGCCTTCCTTCAAACACTATCCAAAATATAATAGAAATGGCTGATCCAAACCCCACAGGTCATGTGTACACTCACTTTGAAGGAAAACACATTGATTTTCACCACTCAAATGCCTTAGATCATAAAGGATTTTTGACAGTGGTTTCTTTTTTTTTTTGGTATGGGAAGTCTTACTATACTTTTTTTCTATCACCAACATTTTAGTTTTTCTATGTTTTGTTGGCTGCATGTTGGGTGGTTACTCAACCTCCCAAAAAATTGCTACATCCCGCTTTCTCCTTTCTTTTAATTATTTAATGGATTGGGTCAGGTCGGCCCATCATAGGTGTCCAACTCGAATCCAATATCTAACATCTCCTACTTACATATGATAGGCAAAGCATTTCCATAATCTTTGTGAGTTCCATATTGGCAAGTGAGTTGTGTGACCCATGAACGCACTGGCAAAAGAAGAAATGGGAGCTTAAACTATGCACCTATTAGGGTTGACAAAGCAGCTATAGCTCGTTTAATGAATAATGTGTTTTGCGATGGCCCAGACATGTTTGGTTACGCCAGATTAAACATGTCTAACCCCTTAAAGGCTATACATAATCCTCATTTACTTGTTACATATTCAAAATTATGTCATAGCTCAAACTTAGCAACATAATTGGTCGACTGGTGAATACATATGATCAACATAATCCAATTATGTCTTCCTTTTCACACTAATGTTTCTCAAATTTGAACTTATCACTTTTCTAGACATGTCCCATAAGGCTAATTTATTTCATTGCGGTTGAAAATAAACTAAAGTAGTAGACATTAGCCCATCACATCAAAACATGATCAAAAGTAACATAGTGCACCAAATGAGGATAATAATAATTTTTTTGCGCCTATGGACTCATATAGTGAGGATGCAAGGATTAAACTCACTCATTGTCCTATCAGTCGAGTAGCAAACAAGGTATGAAACATGTGTTATGATATTATTTCTCCTCTTAGGAGCATTTGTCACATTTGATACATATATCTATATCATGTAGATCTTAAATCAAATACCTACCTAATCTGAGTACCCAAAAGAATATCTCCCATTTTAGAATCTCATATCTAGCTTGATCAGGCTCACATGATCATGTGGTAATCATATTCAGTCATCAAAATTTGACCTCATTTTATTCTTTATCAAGGCAACATATGTAATACTAATATATAGTCTTAATTACCTAAAAATCATGTGCTTTTGCATTCAATTTTAACACATCATTCATTTTTTCTTAGTTCAGTATATGTACTTTTAAATTGTTGCAATATTGGCCTACCATCAACTGGCATCCAACTTTGCCATTAATATGTAGACATCGAAATGACATAGAAAATGACAAAAACAAGATGGAAATGATGTGTAATAAACCAAGTTAAATTGCAAATGAAAGGCTTTTGGTTGTCATCTTCCTCCTACCCAAACCCCTCCTGTCCTCCCAATCCCTTCCAACCCTCTCCACCTCGGCCTCTCTCCCTCCTTTAAATCCCTTGCCATCTCCTCCACCATCGCCTCTCCGTAGCTGTCACATCCCATGCACTCTCCTCTTGAAATCCACTTGCATCATCTCCTCCCTTTGTCTTTACCCCCATTTCTCTCTTCAGATAGAGAAGAGAAGAAGAAGAAAAGAAAAGAAAAGAATAGAGAGAGGGAGAGAGGGGAAAACAAGATTTCATGCATTCTCCATTCCATCCCCTCCTTGCTGTCACATATGTGATTTTTTTTTCCTCTAGAGACAAGTCAGGAAGCTTGCATAGAAAGAGATAGCCTCAATTGCAAGCATTCCACTATCCACTAAGTTTTCTTGTTGTCTAGAAAGATAGCAACCTATGAGAGAAGGGGGGGGGAGGTGTCAATTGGGTTCTTTAAAAATTTCAACCAAATCAACAATCTAAGCAATAATGTGCTTCGAATTGAACTTATTTGAGTGATTGTAATGTGATCAATATATGCAGTAGTGGAATCAAAATTTAAATGAAGCTATGCAAAAATTAAGCTAGTGTGAAGCACAAATTAAGAGTAAATAATGTAAGAAGAAAAAGAGAGCAAAACACAACACAAACACAAAAAAAATTATAGTAGTTTGGTGCAATCCCGCACCTACTTCTACTCTCCAACCTCTTCTTAGGAATTTCATTATAATCAGTCTGATTATAATGTATTTATTTTTTTCGGGGCTCACAAACAGATCAATTGATTTTTTGAGATCATTAACCAAAATCTATCTAGGTTCACAATCAATCCAGTTGATTTTATGGGCTCACCAATCAAAATCTATAACATCCAATTTTGGGCTTGAACTTACCTTTATCCCAAGTTTCTTTCTTTCAAAGAAACTTATAAAGAAAATAAAATATAAGATAGAAAGTTTCAGCACCATATAAAAATAGAAAATGTAAACTCTTTAAAGCTTGGAAAAGATGCTGAAGGTTGCTTTTTTGATGCTTCACTTATCTTCTTTGATGCTTGAGAGGATGTAGTTGATGATGGAGAAGATGACTCTTGATTACCTACTAAATTCTATGCTCAAATTTCTCTCTGTTGGAGGTAAAAAGACCCCCACCAAAATCCTTGACCATTGACCTCCTTCCTATTGCAAAACCTCATAACAGCACATGAAAGTTCGGCGGCTTGATCTCAAATAGTAAGAGGGAATTGCCATTTAACTAACCTTACTTCTCAACTTGAAATGAGTGGCAAGGCCCAAGTTTGGCTCTCCAAATCTTGATTAGCGGCAAACTTGAAAGATATTCAAACTTCTCCAATCGTGCTCCTTCCGGACGAACTCCTCCAGTCGCGCTTCCTCTAGATGAACTCCTCCAGTTGCGCTCCCTCTGGATGAACTCCTTTAGATTATCTAGAAGGACCTCATAATCCATGCAAATTTATCTCCCAACTCGATACAAACCAACCTGCACGTACATGATTTTAGAGAAGTTAGAACTTCTCCAGAACTATCGTGACTTAAAGCCCTTCACTTCCAACACCTATTCCATCCAAACCTCAGCTATCAAATCTCAACAAGTTGGCATGTCATGACAACAGACACCACTCTTTGTAACAAACTCCACGTGGCCTCGAGTGGCCCACTATAAGATAGTTATGGTTGTCACTATCAGTTTATTATAGATTTCGTTTATAAAAGAAATCCTCCAGATATGTGTTTTTCTAAGCTCTCTTCTCTTTTCCATTACTCTGCTTCTTAATATCCTGAGCACTCCATTTCAGTTGGTCGAAAAATTAACTTGAGCATCGAAGGATCTTGCCAGAGCCCCCCACCTCTAGTTTGGAATTTATTTTGCAAGTTCCGTCGGTGGACTCACCTTCTCTACTCCAGCCACCTCCGGTGTCCTCATGGATTTTCGCACCAATAATATTGGCATTAGAAGGAGGGCCTTTGAGCGCTTGTTCTAAAAGAAGTGCCCAGTCAATTCTACCTGCTTTCTTTTCTCACTTAATTTCTTAAATCCGCTTCTATTTAATCTCCTCCTACTCTAGAGATGCCCCCAAGGAAGATAACTATCTGGCAGTCTATCACTTCTGCTACCAAATCTGAGCTAGATCTGCCTATTTTGACTCCATCATTCGCTCCCTAACCTCCTCTACCAACGACCATGGTAGATCTAAAGCAACTCAATTTGCTGATGCAGCAGGTTCGGGGCCTTATCAAAATGGTGCAGGCTATATAGCAGCCTCTAAAAAAGAGAAGTAGAGAGCAGGAAGCCCCTATTCCAATCATGATTCTTCTTCAGAGGAGACTTTTTTCATCTACAGTCGGTAGCCTTTTGAGATCCATGATCGAGATGATGCTCTCGATCAAAAGCTTCAAGACATGAACCAACAAATTGAGGAGCTCCGCCATGCCGCACCAACCCACCATGATGACATCTGCACTGATCCCTCCTTCTCTATCAAAATCATGTAAGAATCTATTCCACCAAACTTCAAGCTCCCACAGTTCGAAACCTATGATGGGACTTCTAATTCGATCAACCATCTTGAAGCCTTTCGGATAATGATGCTGCTCCATGGTGCACCAGACATCATCCTATACCGAGCTTTCTTATCTATCTTAAAGGAAGCAGCGAGAAACTGATACTCAAACTTTAAGTCAGATACGATCTTCTCTTTTGATCAAATTAGCTATCAGTTTGTGGCTCATTTTATAAACAGCTGACATCCAAGACGAGGTTCGAACTCCTTCATCAACATAAAGTAGAAAGAGGAAGAGTCTATCCGAGCCTACGTCAGCACTTTAATGCTGCTATACTGGAGGTCCGAAACTTGGACCAGTTTGTAGCCATGGCTATACTAAAGGACGATCTTTAGAAGAATGATCTTCTATCCTTCCTAGAAAGAAAGTACGTCGAGGACTTTGCTGATATGTTAGTCCAGGATGAAGGTTATACCCGGGCAAAAGAAGCCTTTAAACTGAAGGATGATGAGGCTGTGAGAGAGCAGCAAGCAAGTGAATTCGACAAAAGCGTCTGAAAGAAAATTGAGTGAAGCTCGATCGTGCTCGCAAACTCCTCCCAAGCACAGACGAGCCCAAACTCCTCCTCGAGCTCATCGACAGAAAAGTTTAGATTGGAGGATCCGACAAAACTCTCCTCCCAGAAGATTCAACAACTATGCTCCTTTGAATGCCTCAAAGACTCAAGTGCTAATGGAGATAAGGGAGTAGCTGATAGAGCTGGAGAGGATGCAGACTCATCCAGCTAAGCACAACCCTAACAACTACTGCCTTTATCATCGTGACCATGGTCACAACATAGAAGAATGCATCCAGCTTTAAGACAAGATCGAGATGCTAATTAGAAGAGGTCGATTGGATCGGTTCATTAGGTGTCAGTCGGAGAGAAGAGAAGATCATCCGAGAGCCCCCCACAACCTAAACCATCTCGGTGGGATGAGCCACAAGGAGATCGGTCCCCTCTTAGAGTCATCAATCTATCACTGGGGGACATCAATGAGGGGAGGCCAGTGGATCAGCAAAGTTGGCAAAAATGCAGTGGACTGAAGAATCCATCACTTTCACTAAAGAAGATGCCCAGAGAGTTCAACTTTCGTATAATGATGTGATCGTAGTTACTTTAAATATTGTTGATTATGATGTATGCCATATTTTAATTGATAATAAAAGATCTGCTGATGTCTTATTTTATGATGCTTTCTCCAAAATATCCATATCTATTGACAGAAAGGATCCGATGAATTTTTTGTTGGTGGGGTTCACGGGTGATACAATGCTAGTGGAAGAAATAATAACATTGCCTATGGTAGCTGGCCGATACCCAAAGCAATCTAAAATATATGTTGATTTTTTGGTAGTCAAAGCCCCTTCTGCTTATAATGCGATCCTTAGCCGACTTGGTTCGAATGCACTTCGAGCTGTGGTTTCAACTTACTATCTAAAAATGAAGTTTCCAACAAGTTATGGAGTCGGAGAGATCAAAGGAGATCAAGCAATAGTCCAGCACTACTACAATAATGCCTTGTAGGGGGAAGACAAGCAGACCTTTGTCCGATGGATGGGCTTCATTCTCGCAATGATCTATTTGAAGAAAGAGGGGAACACATCGACAATCTTGAAGAAATCTTCTTGAATGATGGGAATAAAGAACATACTATGAAGATCGACTCAAACCTAAAAGGAGAAGCTAGAAAGCAGCTCATCATATTCTTATAAAGAAATGCTGATGTCTTCACCTGGACACCTATGGACATGCCCGAGATTGAAGCAGAAGTCATGGAACACTGCTTGGGAGTGGATCTTAAGTGACAACCAGTGAAATAGAAAAAAATGCAATTTTGCATCAGAGCGGTAGAAGGCTATAATGGATGAGATCAACAAGCTCCTTAAGACGGGATTCATTTGAGAAATGCTTTACCCAGACTGGATTGCAAATATTGTTCTTATTAAAAAAGCAAATGACAAATGGAGAATGTGCGTCGACTTCACAGATTTAAATACAGCCTGCCTAAAAGACAGCTACCCTCTACTCAGGATCAACTAACTGGTGGACGTGACCTCGGGCCATGAACTCCTCACCTTCATGGATGCTTTCTCCGAATATAATCAAATCTGGCTAACACCATAAAATGAGGAGAAGACTGCTTTTATTACTAACCATGGTCTTTATTATTATAGGATCATATCCTTTGGACTTAAAAATATAGTTGTGGCATACCAGCGCCTAGTGAATAAAATTTTTAAGGAGGAAATTGGCTGCAACATGGAGGTCTATGTAGATGATATGCTAGTTAAAAGCTGATCTTCATCAAATCACATTGCTGACCTTGAGGAGACCTTTAGTATCCTTCAAAAATACAAGATGAAGCTGAATCCTACCAAATGCGCCTTTGGGGTAACCTTAGAAAAGTTAATGGGATTCATGGTGTCAATCCATAGCATTAAGGCCAACCTAGAGAAGATTCGAGCCATCCAAAAAATGACCACCTCAAAAATAATAAACGAATTCAATGCCTCACAGGCATGGTGACATCTCTAAATCACTTCGTATCAAGATCGACAGAATGTTGCATGCCTTTCTTTCGAGCACTGAAGTAGCTCAAGAACTTCAACTAGACTTTCGAGTGTCAGTGGATCCTTGAAGAATTAAAGAGCTATCTCAGTTCGCCCCCACTACTTGTCAAACCTAAACTTGGAGAAGGACTGTTCTTATACCTCATTGTATCTCCTATAGCAATTGGAGCTGTACTGGTCAAGAAAGAAGCTAGAGTTCAGAAGCCAATCTACTATATAAGCAGAGTCTTGAAGGATATAGAAACAAGATATACCAAATAGAAAAAACTAATCTATGCCTTATTGATTATAGCCAGGAAGCTCTGACCTTATTTCCAGGGGCATACAATTACCCTCCTCACTGATCAACCTATCAAGATGGTTCTTCATCGACCCAACACCTTTAAAAGAGTGGCGAAATGGACGATTGAGCTGATCAAATTCGACATCTATTTTCAGCCTTAGCCATCCATTAAGGCTCAAATACTAGCCGATTTCATAGTAGAATGCACTATTCTAGAAGAAACTAAATTAGAGCACTAAAAAATTTTTATCCCAGGCTCCCTAAAGAGAAGACTGATCTTCCTAAAAACTTTTGGGTACTGTATATGGATGGTTCATCCAATGCTTCCAGGATAGGTGCAGATTTGATCCTTATTAATATGGAAGGAGTTATAGTAGAATATGGATTACGCTTTGACTTTTCTACCACTAACAATGGAGCAGAATATGAAGCCCTACTTACAGGACTAAGAATAGCCAAAGAATTGGAAGTACGACATCTGAAGATCTATAGTGACTCTCAGCTGATAGTGGGACAAGTTAATAACTCCTTTGAAGCTTGAGAGGAAAGTATGAAAAAGTACCTAGAAAGAGTGAAAAGCTTGAGTTTGGCCTTCGATAATTTTGATATCCAGTAGATCCCTAGGGTGGAGAACACTAAGGCCGACCTCCTCTTTAAGCTGGCCACTTTAGCTCCAAATAAACTACCAAAAGGAGTCCTTTTTGAAATTCTGCAATGTCCAAGTTTAGAAGAACCCTAGGCAATAATGCAAGTTAATCATGAGCCCAGCTGGATCAATCTATTGATTGCTTATCTCAAGAAAGGGATTCTTCTCAGAAATTATAAAGAAGCTTGAAAGATAAGAAATCAAGCTTCTCACTATGTCTTATATGAAAATAAGTTGTATAAGAGGTCGTACTCATTACCACTCAAATATCTTCGACCTTCAAAAGTCGACTATTTCTTAAGGGAAGTTCATGAAGAAATTTGAGAAAATAATTTAGGAACAAGATTCTTATCATATAAGTTACTCCGTCAAGGATACTATTGGCCAATAATGCACCAAGATGCAGTGGATTATGTGAGAAAATATGGCAGATGTCAAAAAAATAGAAACATTCAGAGATAACCAACTTCATAGCTTACACCACTGAGCGCCCCTTGGCCATTTGCACAATAGGAGATGGATATACTTAGACTTTTTTTCATGGCATCTGAGCAACAAAAGTTCCTACTGGTAGCAGTGGATTATTTCACTAAATGGATTGAAGCCGAACCTTTGATGAAGATCACTGAAGCCAAAGTGTAGGACTTCATCCATAAGTCAATTGTTTACAAGTTTGATCTACCTCAGACGCTAATCATTGATAATGGGTGTCAGTTCACAGGTGCGAAGTTCACTGAGTTCTGTGAAGATCTGAATATATCTTACCACTTCACATCAGTGGCTCATCCACATGTGAATGGTAAGGCAGAAGTAGCTAATAGAACTTTGCTTCAAGGGATAAAGGTCAGATTTAAAAGCATAAAAGGAACCTAGGTGGATGAACTCTATCACATGCTTTGAACTTACCGAACTACTCAAAGATTGTCCACTAGAGAAACTTTCTTTGCACTGGCTTTTAGGATGGAGGCAGTTATCCCAGTTGAACTCGAACTTTCCTCAGTGCGAGTAGAAGTCTTCAATGAACAAAGCAACTCATAGGACCTTAAAGCTAACCTTGATCTGCTAGAGAAGAAGCAAGAGAAAGCTCAGATCTGGATGGCAGCTTACAAGCAGAAAGTAGCCCGCTACTATAACTTGAAAGTTATATGCAAGACATTCCGAATAAAAGATCTTGTACTTCGACGAGCAGATGTTTTACAGCCTCAAAATCAAGAAAAGCTCGCTCCAAACTAGAAAGATCCTTATGAGATGGTGGAAATCGTCCAACCTAGAACATATTATCTAAAAAATCTCAAAGGATCAATGCTCTTGTGATCTTAGAATTCAAAAAATCTACAAATATACTATCAGTAATTCTACCTTA
Organism: Cocos nucifera; assembly: GCA_006176705.1. Classification (NCBI taxonomy): domain Eukaryota; kingdom Viridiplantae; phylum Streptophyta; class Magnoliopsida; order Arecales; family Arecaceae; genus Cocos; species Cocos nucifera. Next base: position 1,279,954 of record QRFJ01000165.1, on the reverse strand, counting down.
ATAATTTTTTTTTATTTTAATATTTTCATTTCTTGGCACAAAATCATGTGATAATAGAAAATGACTCAACTAAACTTCGTCTATAAACAAAGTCGAAGACCTTCGGTTATTTAAAATACAAGAAAAGAGGCCCTTACAATGGCCTTTTTGTACCCCTATGACTTTGTTAGGGATGGGAGGAGGACCTCACCTAATAAAGAAAGGCCAACCCCATTAGAAATAGGAGGAGAACCTCATCCTGATAGGGGGATAAAGAAAGACCAACCATATCAGGAATAGGAGAAGAACCTCATCCAGACATGGATGAAGACCTTCAATTATTTAAGATAGAAAAAGGGGAGAGGCCCTTACAACAGTCCTTTTGTATTTCTATGACTTTGTCAGGGACAGGAGGAGGACCTTGCCCTAACAAAGGAAGGCCAATCTCATCAGGAATAAAAGAAGGACCTCATCCTGACAGAAGGACAAAGAAAGGCCAACCATGTTAAAAATAGAAGGAGAACCTCATCCTGACATGAATGAAGACCTCCAATTATTTAAGATAGGAAGAGGGAAGAGGCCCTTACAATAGCCCTTTTATGCTCCTATGACTTTATTAGGGATAGAAGGATCTCGCTCTAACAAAGAAAGGCCAACCCCATCAGAAACAGGAGGAGGACCTTGTCCTAACAGAAGGACAAAGAAAGGCCAACCATGTTAGAAATAAGAGGAGATCCTCATCCTGACATGGATGAAGACCTTCGATTATTTAAGATAAGAGGAGGAAAGAGGCCCTTACAACGATCTTTTTGTGCTCCTATTACTTTGTTAGGGCTAGAAGGAGGACCTCGTCCTAATAAAGAAAGATCAATCCCATCCAAAATAGGAGGAAGACCTCATCCTGATTGGGGGACAAAGAAAGGCCAATCGTGTCAGAAACAGAAGGAGAACCTCATTCTACCATGGATGAAGACCTCTAATTATTTAAGACAAGAGGAGGAGAGAGACCCTTACAATGATCCTTTTGTGCTCCTATGACTTTATTAGAAATAGGAGAAGGACCTCGCCCTAATGAAGGAAGGCCAATCTCATCAAAAATAGGAGGAGGACCTCATCCTGACAGGGGACAAAGAAAGGCCAACCATATCAGAAATAGGAGGAGAACCTCGTTCTGACATGAATGAAGATCTCTAATTATTTAAGTCAGGAGGAAGGGAGAGACCCTTACAACGATCCTTTTGTGCCTCTATGACTTTATTGGGGATAGAAGAAGAACCTCGTCCTAACAAAAAAAGGCCAACCTCGTTAGAAATAGGAGGAGGACCTTGTCCTGATGGGTGGACAAAGAAAGGCCAATTATATCAGGAACAAGAGGAGAACCTCATCCTAATATGAATGAAGACCTATAATTATCTAGGATGGAAAGAAGGAAGAGGCCCTTTCAATAATCCTTTTGTGCCCCTATGATTTTATTAGGGATAGAAGGAGAACCTCTTTCTAATAAATATAAAAGCCAACCATGTCAGGAACAAAAAGAGAACCTCATCCTAATATGGATGAAGGCCTTCCATTATTTAAGGCAAGAAGAGAAGAAATCAATAGACGTCAAATCCATACAAGATGAAAAGATAGTTGAAAAAAATATTATTTTATTAAAATCTAAGGGCATTATAAAGTGAAGGTCTATAAGATCATATAAAAAAGAGAGAAGAAATAAAATGGACAAAGTCCTAAGAAGGATCTAATTCATCGAACCTCGGACTACCGCTCTCCACCATTGCTAGAGATTGCTTCAAGTTAGCGATCTCTTCTTCAAGCTCCTTTTTCAATAGGCTCTCTACAAATAATTTATTGGCTCGTTAGAAATTATCTTTGGACTCCCACAACTATTTTCTTAAAAGTTTGGACTCGGCCTTTACATCTTTGATAGCTTGTCGCTCATAAGATAGTTGAATTTTCAACTATTGAAGTTCGACCGATTCCTTCGCCAATGTCGCTGATAGAGTCTCTAAAGAGTTCCTCAAGGAAAGAAGCTCATTTGACTCCCTATTCAAACTGGCCTCCAACTTCTCCACCAACTACCTTTTAAGACCAGCTATCTTCTCATTTTCTCTTTGAAGTTGCTGCTGGAGGCTGGCGATTTCATCACTCCTACCGAGCTTGAAATTCTTGAGTGAAACCTCGACAACTTGGAGTTGACCTTGATGCTCTAAGAATCTCTTGGACCAATCCCAACTAGACTCCTCTCGGTCGATCGACCATGTTGAACTTTCCTTCAATAATTAAATTTTCTCCTTTACCGTGTTTAGTTCAACTTCAAGGGAGCAAGCCTTGGCTATCAAAGTCCAGGACTTATCACTTGCATGCTTCTTGACCTCTTCGAGCTCTTCATTTAAGTGAAACTTTTTAGTATTATATTCTCTAAATAATTATCTAGATGATTGATGCAGATGGTCAATTTCGATGGTAGCATCGGCATAATCCTTCTTCGATTTCTTAAGTTCATTTTCAGCCTTCTCCAATTTTCTCTTAAGATGATGAACTTTCCTCCTTAGGCTCTTTACGTGAGCCTTCAAGGAAACACCCTGAGGAAGGAGGTCGGCTTCAACAAAAGGCTGCACTTGAAGTATGAAAATATCACCACATGGATCTCATAGAAGAAAAGCTCATTTTCAAAAGTGATTTCATTAATCAAAATATTTCTAATACAAGAAATAAAAATGAAAAAGAAAATACAAGAGTAGGAGGTCTCAGAACTCTTGGAGAATAGTGGAAGGGTCTGGTGTAGTCTTAGTCAGTGCAGGCCCTTCAATGATGGCAGGAGCAGGCAAGGTTAGAGGTATGGTGGAAGTTGGCCTAGGAGGCGGGAGGTCGGTTGCAGAGGTACATGGATCCGCCGCCTCCTCAAAAGCCCTTCATACAAAAAGTCAAGGTTGAGCTCCAAAAATTTATTAGCCACCCGTTCTTCATAGACCTCGTAACCTTTATTAAAGATCTCTTGGCTGAATTTGACATTCAGGTCTTTCATTTTGGAAGAGACCTTAAATTCTTCTATCGATCGGATCGACGCCTCCGAGATCTACCTCAAAATCTGCTCCTTTAACCCGGCGGTCTCAACTTCAGTCCTTTTTCTTCGCTCTTCTTCCAAGTCCAAGATGGCTTTCAGCTTCATTGATGTTTCTTTTCTTTGCGGAGCACTTATTGGAGAACCTCAACCTCAGCAGATCTATCTTTGAAGGAATGATCAACCTAATCCTGCTCCCTAATAAGGCACTCAACTTTGGTCTGGTGATCTTCTTGGGCCTTCACCAACTCCGACCTCAAGCAGTTCAATGACTTGATGTAGCCCAGTAGTTGATGGCCTATCTATTCAAAAACATATATATGATGATGAGATAGGTTATATGGGTAGGAAAACATCAAGAAATTTAAAGAAGGATGAAGTGACTACCTCAAGAAAGAATCCTAGTGAATCTCAGATATGTTGGTCGACATCGGCATTGATGATTCAGTCTACAACTTTGGATATGGTAAACCCATCAACCAAGCCCCTGATGACTTCATGATTATTGAAGGGGTTCTCCCCTATTTGTTTGTTAGAGCTATTGGGCCTATTATGGCGGACCTTTCGTTGGGACTTCCTCAAAGCCCTTCTAATCCTCTTCTTCCCCACCTCTTTGTCCTTTCCGAGAGAAGGCTCTGGGACTTGGGTCTCAGCGGGAGGGCTCAACGACATTGGAGGATCGGCGGCCCCAGCAGTAGGGCCAAATTTGATAGCAGGAGAAACTTTGACCTCGGGAGCAATTTTGGGGGCACCCATGGCACTAATGAGAGCCATGGAGATCGAGATGTTGACCCTCACTTTTTTTGAGCTCTCTTCCAATTCCTTTTCTTTCCTCTTATGGGTTGGGAGTCCTCTCGTGAGCATCTCGACCACCTGGAGATCCATTTCTATGGTAAAGAATACAAAAGTATAGTCAGAAAGGAGCAAGAGAAAGAAAAGGAGTAATCTACAACTTCGACTGTATACCTATAGGATTCAAGGGGCTGAGGCCGAGGTTGAATAAAGTTTATTCTTTTATTAGCTTGGACATGAGAGGAGTTCAAAAATCCTTGATTCTACTAATCGACTCCTGGTCCTCTTTTTCTAACCCTGGGGCTCGACAAACGGAATCCCTTAGGTTTTCCCAGGATGAAAGTCCTAAATCTAAGGTTGGGCAGAAAACAAAAATAAACTTTTTCTTTTATTTATGAATTAAGAAAGGAAAATCCTTGAGCAACCCCTTCTTGTTGAATTGGGATAAGAGATACCACCAGTCCTTCACAGTAAGGTAATACATAAGGATGAAGTAAGTTTGGAAAAGCAAAGTACTAGGCCAAACTTCAGTGGATATATAGAGAGCAAAGAACCCTATTATGAACCTAAAGGAGTTCGGCACTATAGAAGCTAAAGAGATGTCTAGAAAATAAAAAAGAGAGATAACAAAAGCAGAAAGAGAAAGCCATAATCCAGCATAAAATGCCTTCAAGTACAAGCAGAATCGATCTGGAGGAGGGGCGCAAGCTTGGCCATTCAGTCCAGGAAGTTCCAACTCGTACTCAGTAGGCACCCTATACTGGATCCTTATTAACGATAGATCTTCAGTAGTTAAGGAACATGGGATGGTCCCCGATACAAAATTTGGCTGAGGTACTGTCCTAAGTCCGATTTCCATTCTAATCTCAAGATTTCAAGAATTTGGGTTAGTTGAACTCCTAAAACCGCTAGACCAAGAAACCTCGGACGACATCTAGATCAGATTAAATCAAATAAAATCTCCAAAAAATATAGGAAAAGGAGCGGTGAAAACTCAAGGATAAGGAATGACTATACCCACCTAGAAAAACTTGAAAAAACTTGAAAAATACAAGAAAGCTAAAAATCAAAAAAGACAGGGATGAGGGACTGACCTAAGGTAAATAAAAAAACTCAAAAAAAGGATCGAAAAAATGAAGGATGATCGAGAAGGTACTGACGGCCAGAGAGGTCACAAGAGAATAAGGGCGATGAAGGTGGAACACTCAGGGATGATGGAAAGTGAAGAAAGGAGAAGAAGAAAGAGCGCAAATGAAAGTAAGAAGCCATAGGAAAAGAAGGAGAGGTTTAAAGAGAGAATCAAAATCATGAAAAGTTATGATTGCAGGACTCCTTCAGCTAACCTTAATCCGCCGCATGTTCCACTCATGCCCATCATCTGACAAAGCACTAATTGCACCATACATAGAGCACTGTGCCAGACTATTGCCATCCACAACGTTTCAGGCATAACCTAGCTCTGATACCAAATTATAGACCCATGATATCGCTCGAACGCCAATCATCCTTGACATCACAAGCACCGATACTATGTTGCAAAAGTCCCTGATCTTTAGCATGGATCTGAAGGAACCTATGACATTCTCTATGGACAGCAAACCACCGACCCTCCATCTAGATCTGTGATGGGGTGCCTTCCTTCTTGGGCTTGAGGGAGATGCCCCCTTCTCTAGGGCTTCTTTAAGAACCCTGGGGCGGCAACTCTAGAGAGAAGAGAAGAAGAGAGAATTATCGGAGAAAAGATCTGTATTGATTTCACTCTTTTTCTAAAAACCCTAATACAACCTATGTATTTATACATAGCCATTAGGTCTGACCAAAAACTCTCCTAGCTAACCCAGTACATGAAAGCACTCACCGAGCCCAGGTACACCCATGTCTCCCATGCTCTCATCCTTTGGATCTGGACCCGATCCATACATGAATTAGCAGCCTTAAGACCTCTCAAACCAGGCCTTAAGACCCCTAGAATTAACCCAAATCCTACCCCAAAATAAATCCTCACGTAACTCTGCCCACGCACTAAGCCAGCTCAATTCTTAACTCTGCCCATGCACTAAGCTGACTCAGTCTCAGCACTGAGCCAGCTAAGTTCTACAAGATCAACTCAGTCCAAAATAGAGCCGACCTAATTCTGTGTCGTGCCAGTAGTCCCAAATGCTCAACTTTTGATTTTGCCTATGCTCTGAGATTTAGCCGATCCAGTTTTAGACTGAGCCGGCCAACCTACAGAAAATCTTTTTTCTACAGTCTTGATTCTCCGGCTTTGATTTCTTGCTTCACCTTGTGTTTCAAATCTTCGAATCACCAACCAAGCCCCAGAAATCTCTGGAGTCAACATGTGACTCCTTCCATAGCCTCCCAAGACTTGAAAGCATCATTAATCCTCACAATCTCCACCTTGATGCCCCAAGCCTTGGCAAATCCCTCGACAATGCCCTCCTACATGATCCCACTATCCCTACACACTCGACAGCACCTGTGCAAACATCACCTCCATCAATCCTTTTCAGCTATTGTGCACCTTTGAGGCCTTTGGAATAGCTGCCTCCATGGCTGAAGACCTATGCTTGCTTCTTGGCACCATCCTAGAATTATAGGATCCCTTCTACTTAGCAGCTACATCATTTTTTTTGGACTTTTCTGAAGAACCTACAGTATTTTTGCACCAGCATATGCTATGCCACCTGATAATATCTCCTCAAAGCTACACCTATCCACCTGCACACACCGCTCCACCTGACCGATGCTGACCCTTAGCTCTGAACTCATGCCAAAATAAATCTCCACTTGTGAAGCCACCACTACAGAGCTCCACCTATATCAGAAGTCCACTTGACGCCGTAGAAGTTGACTATATGCCCAAGTTCCTCGAGATCAACCACTCAATGCTGCACTATTGAGTCTACCACTACACCTCGAACACCGTCGCTGCCCTTTCGAACCCTCCGCACTTTGAGGCCCTCTTTGAAGCCATCTCGACTACCTCCACAACTCGTAGGCATCTCTAAAATCCAAGAGTTCATCCAACTCTTCTAAATCTGATGACTGAATCCTAGAAAATTTTACTCTAGTCCTTCTCTTCTGCTCCTACACTAGCCATCGCTTTAGTTGCACCTGGAGAACCATCCTCCACCTGAACCATGACTCTTCCTGGTGCTTCTGCAGAAGAAATCTAATCCATGATACTTTCGACTACTAGAGACCTTCTAGCACTCTGTGAGACCTCTTGGCTCTCTTTGAGACCTGCACCCGATCTCCTTGAGATACCACTGACACTTTCTACTGAGATATACTCTTCAACTACTGCACCACCCAGCATCTCTCAACCCCTATGCCTCCAGGGTAGCGCTCCTACAGTACTCCAGCGCTCCCTAGCCTTGTCTCTGTGCCGCTCTATAGCCGTCCAGTCCTAACCTGCTGGACCTCCATGGATCATCCATCTTCATTACTTCCAAGGCTTCATAAATCCATGCTCTGGTCAAACCGCTGAATATATCTTTGACTACTTCCCCGTCTTTCTGAATTGAAGGACATATAGTCACTTCTTTAGCCTTCCTTCGACCATTACCTCTTGAAAAACCTCTCTTCAATAGCCCCATACTGTTCATCTTCCTAGAGAATCCTGATGCTCTCTACTGAGATACCTTTCTTAGCTATCGCATCATCGAGCCTCTCTCAGCCCTATATCTTCAAAAAAATGCTACTACAACACTCCAGTACTCCCTGCCTATCACATAACCATCATACATTCCAGCCTTTTCGCCAAGATCGATCAGCAAATCATGCACCCAATCCTTCTACCATAGAAAAATTCCTTTCCATTAATTCTCTCAACATCTACCTTCAACTCGCTGCTCTTGGTTGGACAAACCATAGTAATTACAAAGATAGAGCTAAGACATACCATGGAATCCTTATGCAGATTTTTGATTTCATCTTGTACGACTTCTCCTTCGCTTCCACGCACCATCAAGCTCTGAAACCTGGCTCTGATATCATATTACCATTCACAATATCCTAATTATCACTTAGCTTTGATACTAAATTGTAAACCCATGATATCACTTGAATGCCAATCATCCTTGACATCACAAGCACCGAATGTTGCAGAAGTCCCTGATCTTTAGCACGAACTTGAAGGAACCTATGACGTTCTCTATGGACAGCAAACTACTGACCCTCCATCTGGATCTATGATGGGGTGCCTCCCTCCTTGGGCTTGAGGGAGATGCCCCCTTCTCTAGGGCTTCTTCAAGAACCCTGGGACGGCAACTCTAGAAAGAAGAGAAGAAGCGAGAATTGAGGGAGAAAAGATTTGTATTGATTTTACTCTTTTTTAAAAATCCTAATACAAACTATGTATTTATACATAGGCATTAGGTACGACCAAAAACTTTTTTGACTAACCCAATACATGAAAACACTCACCGAGCCCATGTACGCCCATGTCTCCCATGCTCTCATCCTCTGAATCTAGACCCGACCCATACATGAATTAGCCACCTTAAGACCTCTCAAACCAGGCCTTAAGACCCCTAGGATCAATCCAAATTCTAGCCCAAAATAGATCCTCGCGTAACTCTACCCATGCACTAAGCCAGCTCAGTCTCAGCACTGAGCTGGCTAAGTTCCACTGGGTCAGCTCAGTCCAAAACTAAGCCAGCCCAGTCTTGTGCCATTCTAGTAGTCTTGAATGCTCAACTCTTTATTTTGCCTGTGCTTTAAGACTTAGCCGATCCAATTTTAGACTGAGCTGGCTAACCTACAGAAAATCTTTCTTCTATAGTCTTGATTCTTCGACTTTGGTTTCTTACCTCATCTTGTGTCTCAGATCTTCGAAGTACCAACCAAGCCCCTAGAATTTTTGGAGCCAACACCGTGACTCCTTCCGTGGCCTCCCAAGACTTGGGAGCACCATCAATCCTTGCACAGACAAGCTTTCAAGTAGCATTGCCCCTTTAGGTCATTTGACATAAAAATCTCAGCACCAATTTGAAAAAAGATAAAAAGTTTTGTTCTCCTAGAGTGGGAGACTGCCAAAGAACTTCAACTACAGTAACTTCTCTATACTTCCTTCATTCAAAATTCAAACTCGAGAGTAGGAGGATAAGTGTTGGAGGTAAAAAGATCCCCACCGAAGTCCTTGGTCAAAGTCCTTGACCGCTGACCTTCTTCCTATTAGGATTTATCGATTTCCTCAGCAATGAGTTCATATTGTAGAGCCTCTCAACAGCACATGAAAGTTTGATGGCTTGATCTCAAATAGTAAGAGGAAACTACTATTTAACTAACCTTACTTCTCAACTTGAGATGAGTGGCAGAGTTCAAGTTTGGCTCTCCTAATCTTGATTAGTGGCAAACATGGACGACCGTCAAACTCCTCTAATCGTGCTCCATCTAGACGAACTTCTCGAGTCGCACTCCTTTTGGATGAACTTCTCTAGTTGCGCTTCCTTCGGATGAACTCCTTCAGTCGTGCTCCCTCCAAACAAACTCCTCCAATCGTACTCCTTCCAGATGAACTCCTCCAGTCATGCTCCCTCCGAACGAACTCTTTCAGTCATGCTCTCTCCGGATGAACTCCTTCCAATCATCCAAAAGGACCTCATCATCCATGCAAATTTATCTCCCAACTCGATACAAACCAACCTGCATGCAGATGATTTTAGAGAAGTCCGAACTTCACCGTAGTTGCCATGACTTAAAGTCCTTCACTACCAACATCTATTCCATCCAAATCTCAGCTAGCAAATCTCAATAGGCTAGCACATCACGACAATAGATACTACTCTCCATAACAAACTCCACGTGGCCTCGAGTGGCCCACTACCAGATGGTTATGGCTATCACCATCAGTTTGTTACAGACTTCGTCTATAAAAAGGATCCTCTAGATACATGTTTTCCTAAGCTCTCTTCTTCTTCCCATCACTTTGCTTCTTAATATCCTGAGCACTCCATTCCAATTAGCCGAAAAATTAACTTAAGCATCGGAGGATCTTGCTGAAGCCCTCCACCTCCAGTTTGGATTTTATTTTGTAGGTCCCATCAGTGGCCTCATCTTCTCCACTCCAGCCACCTCCAACATCCTCATGGATTTCTGCACCAACACTCTCTTTTCTTCCTTTCTAAAGATGTTCAATGTCCTCACATAAATAAAGTGTATTTCTCTTTAATCCCCTTCTCTCTTACTTTTTGAATGATTTTCTAGTGTTAAATAGGCTTGAAATTGCTGGAGAATGAGTTTTAGCCATTAGAATACTTGGACAAGTTGCTAGAACGAAGAAATAGCTATTAGAGATCAAATCTAAATTTTTGTAGAATTAGCTGTTGGAGCTTGAGTTGACATGAGCAAATCTTGAGTCGACTCGAGTAGACCTTGAGCAAGTTGCTGGAGTGAAGAAATAGCCGTTAGAGATCAAATCTAATTTTTTGTAGAATTAGCCATTGGAGCTTGAGTCGACTCAAGCAGACCTTTAGTCGACTCAACGACTACAGGAGTCGACTCGAGGATAAGGAGTCAACTCAAGGACTTTACTTAGAAATTCTGCTCTTTGTTTGTTCTGAGATAGTTGACTCACATGAGTCAACTCAAGCACTGTGCCACTTGATATCAACATGTTGTAGTTGAATTAAAACATCCTAGAGTTGACCCAAAACCTTCCAACTTTATTTTTTTTATATATATTTTGGCCTTACAAACTTGATTTTTCATAATACGCCTTAATCCAATCATCCTCTTTTGCTTCCAAAATACTTCAAATACTTCTTTAATTTTAGGATTTATTCTTTTAAGCTTCACCATACTTCTTTAAATATTTAAGTCTATTGTACTCTCTATAAAATAAATTAAGTTCTTCAAAATATGCTGAGTTTTGGCACCATAAATTTGATCCACAACAGTGATGGAGAAGCCCATAGTGAAGCCCATAGCAGCGAGCCCATGACAGAGCAACCCAGGATGTGCGGGCGCTGCCCATAGGTACATGCAGCTCACAAGCATGTGCGGTCTAGGCATGTGAGTGTGGCCCAAGACATATGACCTGGCATGGCCCAGGATGCATGACCATGCAGTCTAGGACACATGAGATGTGATCCAGGATGTGAGACCACATGATCCACATGCCCAGATGTTTTTTTCACATAGTTCACACATGTGCATGGACCTCTTAGTAGCTCATAGCCATTTCACATGGTGCATAGAGGCCTGATGTGTGATCAGATGGTTAAGGAGGCATGTAGGCCTAATCAGATGGCCAGAGGGTGTTTTGGGTACTATAAGAGATCTAAAATTTAGTTTGAGGCCTTTAAAAGGATTTGATAGCCTGTGGAGTTGAAAATTCATGGCAAGCATTGACAAAGGCACAGGAAGAGCACTGACAGAGGGTCAGATGGTAGAGTAAAGAGTCAGATAGTAGTAGTGAGTCTCCTTGTGAGAGAGAGAGAGCTTTGTGATGGGGTTGTTTTTATGCTTCTTATTGAGAAAGAGGGATTAATGTATGAGAGTTGAGAGGGTGTGATCTCCTCTTATAATTTTTTCTTTTCTCATAGTGAAGCTTGCATGTTCCATGGAAGCAAGTTTTGGTTTGGTCCACATATTTGATTGCACTATTTCTTATATCTCTTCTTTCTTTCTATTATAGTATTGACATCATCATCAGAGTTGCGCTCTTAGATTGGATCCATATTCCATATGAGAAATTTTTTTAATAAGTGGTACCAGAGTAAGTGGTATCACAATAAATGGTATCAGAGCTAGATTACTAGAGCACTAGAGTTTTCGAATTATGGTGGTATTGATCGAGATTGAAGAAGATAAAGAAGACCAGCTCAATCAAGATAAAGATTAACCAATTTGATAGAAAGAGCAATTTCTGCCTATAGCAAGCAAGGATGAAGGATGTTGTTGCCCAGGTATGGCTACCCAAGAGGGGGGTGAATTGGGTATATAAAATTTTTGGCCAATTTAAAATCTAATGCTAATATGTTCTTCTAATTAAAAGAACTTGAAATCTTGAATGCTTGTAGTGAATAAACAAGGTGTAGCAGTGGAATTAGAAGCAACTAGTTAATGCCAATATATAAAACAAATAAAGAAAGCAAGTAAAGCAAAATAACAAAACAAACATATAAAAATTTTATAGTGGTTCAGTGCAATCCCGCACTTACATCCATTCCCCAAGCTCTTCTTGAGAATTTCACTATAATCCTAGATTACATTGCATTTGTTTTAACCCAAGATCACAAACAAACCCAGTTGATTTTGTCGGGCTTACCAATCATAATCCTACATCGATAGTTTTTCGGATTCACTATCAACCCAGTTGGTTTTAACCTAGGAGCACCAACCACAACCTTTACACCATCCAAATATCAGCTTGGACTTGCCTATATCCTATGTTTTTTTCCTCCTAAAGAAACTTGTAAAAAAATAAAAATACAAGTATAAGAGTTCAGCACAAAACAGAAAATAAAAGTTAGAACTCTTTGAAGCTTGAAGAAGTTGTTGTTGGATTGTTCAAATGATGCTTCAACTTCTCTTGAAAAATGCTTGAGAGGATGAGGATAAAGTTGGAGATGATTTCTCTTTAAAAGCTCTCAATTCTATGCATTAATTCCTCTCTTTTCTCTCTTTCCAATTGGTATTCAATAATCCTCACTCAATCTAATGATTTTTCTTTTAAATCACTTTCCTCCTTTTTCCATTGAATCTCTAGCCTTTTATATGCTTGAAAGTGGCTAGGAAAGGAGTTCTGGCCTGTTAGGGATAAACTCCGCTCCCGCCGAAGTCTAGTCTGATGCTTGGCCTAATACAACTAGCAATCACAGAAGAGCTTCGATAAAAAACTCTTCCTCCAACGGTCGAACCCAGTCGATCCCCTCCAACGGTCGAACCCCAGTCGAACTCCTTTCGGATCTCTCCTCCAGTCAGACTTCTACAGGAGCCGAACTCCTTCCGGATCTTTCCTTCAGTTGAATTTCTATTGGAGCCGAACTCGTTCTAGACTCCTCTTTCAGTTGGATTTCTATAGGAGCCAAACTCCTTCCGAACTTCTCCTTCAACTAGCATTCCTTCCGGATGATCCTCTCTAGCCGTATTCCCTTTAGAAGTCCAAACTCCTCTGAAATTGATATACGTCAAAGCTCTTCACTCCTCCATGTGGCTCCGAGTAGCTCAGTATCGGATGATTGCGACCGTCACTATAAGTCTGCTGCAGGCAACAGCGATCTGCTATCAGATGCGATGGCTATCACCATCAGTCTGCTACAAGTGGTGCTACAGATGGTGCCCCCTTCCATGATAGACTCCACCAGGCCTCGAACGGCCCGCTATCAGATGGCTGCTACTATCACTATCAATCTGCTACAAGCTCCGTCTATAAAAAGGGACCCTCCAGATATGTTTTCTCTAAGCTCTCTTCTTTCTCTCAAAACTCTGCCGAACTCTTTTCTGAGCACTTCATTTATGTTGGTCAGAAAAGCTGACTTGATCGTCGAAGAATCCTACCAGAGCCACCACCATCGACTCCGGACAAAACTTTATTTTGTAGATCACCGACGGTGACCTCATCTTCCTCGACTTCAGTTCGATCCGGCGTCAACCAGATTCTGCACTAACATGACCATTGGAAGGACTGAAATAGTCATTGGAGTGAAAAACTAGCCATTACAAAATGTTGCAGAAACTAGTCATTACGATCACTGAGTCGGCTCAGCATAACTGGGTCGACTCAATATCAGTTTACATCAAAAATCGGCTTTCTATTTTTCTATATTTTGAGACTAGGTCGTCTAGGTTTTTAACCAAGCCGACTAAGTACTGAGCCGGCTCAGTTTTTCACTGGGTCATCTAAGTTTTCAGCCTTCCATAATTTTGCATCTTTTTCTGCATGAATGGTTTTTTGTCTTCAACTTTTGAGGGCTTTTCCCATCTTAATTTTTATGGTCTTTTTCACCATTGAGGCTTCCAAAACTTAATATTTGAGCTTTATTTGAGCATTTAAAATTATTCTTTTCTTTGACTTTTCTTCTTGTGAGGGGATTTCCTCTATGGATAATTTCTTCATTTTAAGTACTTGAAAAATCCTACACACATTCTTGAAATACATGATTAGATACATAATATACTCAAGGTTTGGCAATCATCAAAATCAATCATGGGGTCAATAATCTTCCTCTTTTTGATGATGGAAAAATTTTGAGTATATACTAAGGAAACTAATGTGAATCAAGACAAGAACAATAAATTAAACTTCATAAAAGAATTCTTAATGAGCTTATAATTTATTGCACATCATTAGTATATACATATTTCATATACTCAACATACTTCTCCTTCTTTTTGACAGCATCAAAAAGCTCATGGGAAGAAACAAGAAGTTATCAAAATCAACATCAAAGCATTAACTTGAGAGATGTATTAAATTCATGAAATCAATTTAAATGAATCATCTTCCTTTTGAAAATTTATCTTTTGACTCAAAATAAGTTTCAAATATTTATTTTAATTTCAAAAATTATCTTGAATTTAAATATTATAGACTCTCTCCTTTTTAAATGAATATGATCTTTTAATCAGATTTTTAAATATACACTTTTAAGTTTTAAGAGGAATAAAGTTTTTCAAAAAATTTGATCATGAAACTAAGCATAATGTATACTTTAATGTTCAATTTTTTCTTTTCTTAAGAAATTTTAGTCAATTAAGCTCAAAAAATATATGTATCAGAGATGTATCGAGCAAAGAAAAATAAATAATATCAAAGCAAAAGATAGTCATATTTTCAAATTCATTGCTTTGAGTAAAAATTATTTCAAAACAAATAATTCATAAGGATTTTGCAATACACATCAAAAATTTAGGATCAAATTTGAATTTTTAAATGAGTTTCAAAATTGAGTTTAAAAATTTATTTTTGAGAAGGAATATGCTATAAATTTACTTTAACTCCAATCATTTATCAAGAATAATCATGCAAATCATGTTTAAAAGATTGGCACATAAAAAGTTAAGTATTATATTTATAAATGAGCTTTAAAATTATAAGAATGTATCAAAATCAATTTATTTGGAGTGAGAATATGTCTCAAACTTCTTTTAACTTCAACTGATTATCCAGAAATAAGATAGAGCAATCAAATCATGTAAATGAAATTGGATAAATACGTGAAAGCTCAATCTAAGAAGTTCATAAATTAATTGATTGAGAGCTTAAGATTAAAATCTTTAATCAAATTAAGATAAAAAAGTATTTCTTCCCTTATTTTGGAGATATCAAGGAATCATTTTTCTTTTAATATTTCAATAACATTGTCTCCCCCTATTTTTCATAATTATAGGTCGATTATTTTATCTTTCAACTTTTCTCCTCCTCTGTATTTCAAAATAAGTATATTTTAAATTTAGATCATCAAAACGATATATATATATATATATATTCATTCTTTAGCATTATCTTCTACATTTTTTTTTCAAAATTTGCATGCATAAGCTTTACAATTTTTGTTATTCCCCCTTTTTCTTTCAAGTTAAGCACATTTAATTGATACCACATTAAAGATTGAAAAACTAATTTTCAAATTCATTACTTAAAAATAATATGAATAAAATTCAATTTGATACCAAGTATGAAAGGCATTCTTTAAGTTAGGGGACAAAATCAATTGAGATTAAAATGAGAGGGATCTAGATATTGGCTCTATGTGTTGATCTAACTATGGGATTTAAAATCCTTAAGGGTTAACCTAAAATGCAATGCAACTTAATACATCAAGCATTTTAAATTTTATAATTGATGTCTTATCTTTAAGTATTTATTTTATGCTAATTTTTATTAGAATTTTAGCATTTTATGAGGAGAATATCTAAATTTGTTTCTTTTGCAATCAAGGGCATTCATAGTTAATTAAACTTATGTTGATTTAAGTTTCTCAAATGAATAATTGATAAGGAGAAGCTGTTAAATCATGTTGATTTTTAAGATAATTTCAATTCATAGCACGATATGATCCTTAGAGGAGAGCATATTGATCTCTTAAAATCAAAGTATTCAAATCATCAAAATCAACCAATCATACTAATTTTACTGATATATTGAAAAGAATTTCAAGCAAGTAAACATAATATAAAATCATATTAAATTTAATAGATTCAATCAAAATAACTTTAATAATAATGGATGGTGTGATGTGAGAAAATGTTTAGATTATACCATGCATCAATATCCATCCTTTTTCATTTCCAAAGCATCCATAAAAATTTTCTTTCTTTCATTTCATTTGGATCCTTGGTGCACCTATAAAATCACTTAATGATTTTTGGTACCTAAGTCATCTTGGGTCCATAGGAGTTAGAGCTCATGGTTCTTTTTGGAATCCAAATTTGTTTGATATAAGTTTGGCTATTTCTTTTAATGTTGCATTCAGAAATTTTATGACCAACTTTATTATATTTAAAGCACTTAATTGAATGATTTTTAGTTAAAGCTTTGTTGAGCATATTTTTGTCAAACTTTTATTTCTTATTGAATCATAACTAATTCCATGTTTGTCAAAAATAGCTCTTTGATCATTTAAAATGGCTTGAAGCTTTTGAGACCCAATTGTAAACTTTTTAATTATGGACTTCAAGATTTCAATCTCTTTCTTTAGTTTGACATTTTCTTCTAAAAGAGATTTTTCAAATTTATTCTTTTCTTTAGCAGAAAATCTTAGTTTATTAAGTTCTTCTTTCAACTTAAGATTTTCTTCGATCATAGATTTTTCAGATTTTAAAAAAAAAAATTCTTTAATAAATAATTTTTTTTCTTTTATGAAATCCTCATTTTCAATTAAGAGTTTATTTTTTTCTTTAACTAAAGATTTTTCAGATTTGAGAAGTTCTTCCTTTTCTTTATCTAAAGCATTATTTTCTTTCAAAATATCTTCTTTTTTAATTAATAATTTACTATTTTCATTAGCTAAGAGAAGATTTGACTTTTTGAATTCTTTATTTTTTAGCCTTAATTTTCCAAAATCATCTATTAATTCATTAAAGACTTCATATAATTCATCAAATGTAAAGTCGAAAGAATTTTCAGGATTTACCTCATTTACATTAGCTATGAGGCAATGATTGGCGATACCTTCGTTTTCTTCCTCATTTTTCTTTTCTATGCCTTGCTCCCCCTTAATCAAAACTTTCTTTTTCCTTTATCTTTTTTTCTTCTTTTTCTTTCCATCCTTATGAGCCATAAGGCATAGATTGGGGTGAGCTTCCTTAACTTCTTGAGAGCTTGGTTCTTCTTCTTGATTTGCTCTGCCATAAATCATTTTCAATTTCTTCCATACTTGATTCACTGAAATACATGAAGAAATTACATTAAATATACTTAAATTCAAAGAGCAATAAAGTATATTCATGGCTTTAGCATTTAGTTGGATTGTTTCTTTATCAATAATTAATGCATTGTATGTGTGTAGACCATTAATAATAATATTCCATAAGTTATAGTCATGTGCTTGTATGAATATTTTTATCCTAACTTTTCAAAAAGTATAATTTGAGCCATCAAATAGTGGGGGTCAATCAATGGAATGGCATTCATTAAATAAAGCTTCCATTTTGGATTGCAAAGATCTTTTGCCTTTTGACTGCTAGGTCAATAAATAAATATTAGAGCACCTGCTCTGATACCACTCGTTGCCCAAGTATGGCTACCCAAGAGGAGGGTGAATAGGGTATATAAAATTTTTGGCCAATTTAAAATCTAATGCTAATATGTGCTTCTAATTAAAAGAACTTGAAATCTTGAATGCTTGTGGTGAATAAACAAGATATAGCAGCAAAATTAGAAGCAACTAGTTAATACAAATATATAAAATAAATAAAGAAAGCAAGTAAAGCAAAATAATAAAACAAACACACAAGGATTTTATAGTGGTTCGGTGCAATCCCGCACCTACATCTACTCTCCCAAGCTCTCCTTAGAAATTCTACTATAATCTTAGGTTACAATGTGTTTGTTTTAACCCAAGATCACAAATAAATCCAGTTAGTTTTGTCGGACTCACCAACCATAATTCTACATCGATAGTTTTCTAAGTTTACTATCAACCCAGTTGATTTTAACCTAGGAGCACCAACCACAATCTTTACACTATCTAATTACCGGCTTGGACTTGCCTATACCCCAAGTTTCTTTCCTCCTAAAGAAACTTGTAAAGAAATAAAAATACAAGTATAAGAGTTCAGTACAAAATAGAAAATAAAAGTTAGAACTCTTTGAAGCTTGAAGAAGTTATTGTTGGATTGCTCAAATAATGCTTCAACTTCTCTTGAAAAATGCTTGAGAGGATGAGGATAAAATTGGAGATGATTTCTCTTTAAAAGCTCTCAATTCTATGCATTAATTCCTCTCTTTTCTCTTTTTTTAATTGGTATTCAATAATCCTCACTCAATCTAATGATTTTTCCTTTTTAATCACTTCCCCCCCTTTTTTCATTAAATCTCTAGCCTTTTATATGCTTGAAAGTGGCTACGAAAGGAGTTCTAACCATTGGAAGGGCTGAAATAGTCATTGGAGTGAAAAATTAGCCATTATAAAAAGCTACAGAAATTAGTCATTACGATCATTAGGTCGGCTCAGTTTTTGACTGGGTCAGCTCAGTATAACTAGGTTAGCTCAGTTTACTACTGGATTAGCTCAGTATTAGTTTACTTCAAAAATTAGCTTTCTATTTTTTTATTTTCTAAGACTGGGCCATCTAAGTTTTTTACTGAGCTGACTAAGTACTAAGCCAGCTCAATTTTTCACTGAGTTATCTAAGTTTTCAGCCTTCAATAATTCTGCATATTTTTCTGCATGAATGATTTTTTATCTTCAACTTTTGAGGGCTTCTTCTACCTTAATTTTTATGATCTTTTCTACCATTAAGGCTTCCAAAAACTTATTGTTTGAGTTTTATTTGACATTTGAAATTATTCTTTTCTTTGACTTTTCTTCTTGTGAAGGAATTTCTTCTATGGATAATTTCTTCATTTTAAACACTTGAAAAAATCTACACACATTCTTGAAATACATGATTAGATACATAATATACTCAAGATTTGGTAATCATCAAAATTAATCATGGGGTCAACAGATGTGCTCATCCAATAAGGATTGATTGATGCTCTCTTGTATAAGAAAAAGTTGACTGCCACAGAGGTGAAGGATTGGAGATGGCTCCAGATGTAGGCGGTGAGCACGATCTGCTTATACTTGATAGATAATGTGGTGGTCCATGTACTTTGCAGGACGTCTTCGATGATGATGTAGTCGAAACTTGAGGAGATGTACATGATGAAGTCACTTATCAATACTTTCTTTCTCTGAAAGTAGTTCTACTAGCTATGAATGAGTAAGGGGAAGAGCATGCAGGAGCATCTTAGCAACTTCTAGAAGAGCCTCGCCGATCTCCATAGTATTGATGAAAAGTTGAGGAGAAGACTAGGACATTGGTCTTGCTCTCATTGCTTCTTTCTTCTTTTAAGTCCTTGGTGACTACTCTTCTTATAGAAAATAGTACCATCAAGATGGAAGAGATCACTTTTATACTTCTTTAGGATGAGATTCTTGAATAGGATAATCGATTCTCGAGTTTAGATGGCAACTCGGCTTTGGCAATGACTGGAGGTGGTGGTGGTAGAAGATGAAGTGGTAGAGGATCGCAAGATGGATGGTCCAAGTCCAAGCGAGGGACTTCAATAAGATTAGATGATATTGACATGTTGAGTTAGGACATCAAGTTAGAGATTGTCTAGAGCTTAGAGATCAGATGAAGGCTATAATGGCAGTAATTAGAGGTAGCGACATAGATGAGCCTAATGATGTGTTTACGGACCGTAGGGATGCACGGCCCAAGCAAGCATGCAAGCATGCCTAGGCATGCGAGCACAGCCCAAGACATGCGACTTGGCATGTCCCAGGATGCATGACCATGTAGTCCAGGATGTGCAACATGCGGTCTAGGATGCTAGACCATGTGGTCCATGCACCCAAGTATTTTTTTCACATGGTCCATGCATGTGTGTGGACCTCTTAGCAGCTCATAGCCATTTCATGTGGTGCATAGAGGCTTGATGCATGACCAAATGGCCAAGGAGGCATGCGGGCCTGATAGGGACATGATGCTGTCGTTAAGACACCGTGTTTATCAATTTAAATCCGACTCTTTACTTTTTAAACTAACTAAAAATTATGAAGAAAGTGGTGAGTCGGGTCGAATCCACAAAGAGGCAATGATTTATTTCTAAAATCTTTGATTCTTTTTTTTTTTCAAGAAAAGAAAGAAAGGATTTTTTTTAAAAAAAATTAAAGTCAAAAAATAGATCTATAAATAAAAATAGAATTTAAATTATGTAAAAATAAATTTGATACTAAGATCTACTATTTAGATCTTAGCAACTACTTATAGTAAAATTAAAAAGCAATAAAGAACAAATAATTTAAAGAGCTAGAATTGAAAAGAATAATGAAACTTTCTTTATTAAATTTAAAACTAAGATGCAGAATTTAAATACAAGAAATTAAAGAAAATTCAGAATTTTAATACAAGAAATTAAAGGAAAAAGACTAGATGAAGATCGCAGATCGGCGTAGGCATGAAGATGGCGTAGAAGACCGGCTCTTCTTCTCAGCAGCACCGCAGCTTTGAAGCAACCTTTAATCCAGAGCTTGACTTCCACCCTATACCTTAGCTTCCCTTCCAACCCTCCTCCCTTTCTTAGAGGCTTAGGATCCTTTTTATAGAGCTAGAAGAGGTAGATATTTATTTCTAAAAGCAATATGGGACTAATTTCCTTTGTAATCGTAAAAATCTGAATAAAATTTGAATAAAAACAACTCTGTTATGACTCTGGTAAATCTGGTAAAATCTGGCTATTCCGATAGGAATCGAACGGTTCAAAAATCATCAAAATCGGATGCCTATCAGCCCAGATCAGCTCGAATTAAATTCTGGCCGTCCGATCGCGCTTGATCGAGGAAATCTGGCCGCAAATCGCGCTTCGGGAGTCCTGATCACCGCCGGGAGCGTTCTGGACCGTCGGATCGAAGCTGGAATCAGGCGCTGCCATTTGATGGTGATCCGAGTGAAATTGGCAATCGGAAAAAAATGCTGACCGTCCGATCTTAACCGCAATCAACCGCAGCCGTCCGATCGCGCAATTACTGTTCCCATGGACCGCGTAGACCGGCCGCACCGCACACCGCAACCAATCAACGCTTCTGTCACCGAGTGAAATGACCAGATTGCCCTGTGAGCCGCGATAAATTTCTGTAGACCCTTTAAGGGTCTAGGTCCACCACGTGGCAGGCTCTGATTCGCCGGACTTTGCTGAGCTGGCGGTCCACGCCTGGATCGTAGACCGGCTGATGGCTTCAATGACTGAGTCGGCTTTGATGGCTCGGCTTGGCTTGGTGGCTCGGCTTGGCTTGGTGGCTCGGCTTGCGGAGCCGGTTGAGCCATTTTCTTTTTTTTATTTAATTTTTATTTATTTTATATTTTTTTAAAAATTCATATCTTTTTCATTTTAGCTCCGTTTTACTTGAAATTTATTTCGTTGTGATCAAAAAAATGAGCTCTTTCTTTTGAATAATAAAATTTTATTTTTTAATTTTTATTTATTTTTTATTATTTTTTAATTAATTTTTTAATTAATAAAAATATGAATTTTTCAAAAATTATATATAAATTGATTGATAATTCTTAAAAATTAATATAAATTAATTAATAAATTAATACTTTTATTGGTGAATTTATGATGCTTATCACACCCCCCAACTTAAGCTTTGCTCGTCCTCGAGTAAAGAAAGAATTTAGTTTAGATCAATTACCATATTTTGTTGAGATCCTTCCTTCACAAAAATAAATCTAGAATTTAAGATCAAAAGTTTAGACAGTATCACTAACTAAGTATTGAGTTTCAGAAGTAAATTTCACGGCAGATTAATCAGAAACTTTCTTAGAGTTCATCTAAAGATTTTCAGCACTTTGTGTCGTGAATACTAACTTAGCATTTGGGTGTTGATTCAAAGGGCAAATGAATCTTCTTTTTATCACCTATTTTGGTTAGTTTTATATACTCCCAAGTTAAGTGCATGAATTAAGGTAGCTTTCACACTGCTTTTTTTTTTTTTTTTTTTTTTTTTTTTTAAATTGTGCTGAGCATCCTGGCCTTCCCTTCACCATTTGATGTGAACTTCTACATTTAAGGTGCAAAGTTCTAGTTTAGGGCAATCCACATATACTCTATTTTTTGCACTTTTTTTTTTTTTTTTTTTTTAGAAAGCAGGTAGCTCTTTCCTTAAATTCAAGTTTCTTTAATTGAAGTATATATAAACCATCAATTTTTAGTGATAATTGAATCCTCAATTTAGCCTTATAATCAAACACCTGCTGTGCTTCATTAGTGTGCATGTGCAAGTAGAAGTGCTGTTAGCCTTTAAATGACCTAAGTAGGTTGCTAATGGTCTGACCAAATAATCTGCTTCTTGACTCGCTACCATTATTAGTTAATACTTTCTAACTTTATTACTTATCCTAGTTTATTTTGCTTAAGATTCTCTTTCCCAAAATATGGTTTGTTCAAAATTTTTTTTTTTAAAAATAGTTTTATTATTATTATATATATTATTTATTTATTATTTTTATTTTATTTATTTATTTATTTTTTAATTTTTTAATATTTTATTTATTTTATTATTATTATTATTATTATTAATTTTTATTTTTATTGATTTATTTATTTATATATATATATTTTGTTTTATTTTTTTTATTTTTTTTATTTTTTTTTTATTTTTTATTTTTTTACTTTTTACCCAACTGAATTGACATTGTCCTCAATAAAAGAGTGTAAATTATGTTTATTTATTTAGCATGGGTCTTGAAGCTTATGATCCTTCTCCCGCTTTTTGGTTCTCCAACTTAGCCTAAAAGAGAAAATAAATTAGATTCAAGAAGTATTGGGTTGCCTCCCAATAAGCGCTAAGTTTATTGTCTTCAGCCAGACAAAATGCAGTTTAATTCATTGTGGTTCTATTAATTGCACTTGATCAATATTTCGATTTAATGATATCCCTTCGATATATGGTTTAAGCCTTTGGCCATTTACCTTAAAAAAATTTTTAGTCCTGGGATCATAGAGTTTAATTGCACCATGTGGGAATACATGATTAACTATATAAGGTCCATCCCATCTGGATTTTAGTTTTCCAGGAAATAATCGAAGCCTTGAGTTAAATAACCAGACTTGTTGATTTGGCTCAAAGGTTTTTCTTGAAATATGTTTATCATGGAAGGCTTTCATTTTTTCCTTATAAATTTTTGAATTTTCATAAGCTTCTTGCCTTAATTCTTCTAATTCACTTAATTGTAACATCCGATTGGAACCAGCTTTGTTTAAATTGAAAATTTAATTATTTTATTGCCCAATATGCTTTATGTTCAAGTTCTACCGGAAGGTGACATGCTTTTCCATAGATTAATCTATAGGGAGACATTCCAATGGGGGTTTTATAAGCTGTCCTATAGGCCCATAATGCATCATCCAATCGATCTGACCAATCTTTTCGATCAGGCCTAATAGTCTTTTGTAAGATATTCTTGATTTCCCTATTAGAGACTTCTACCTGACCACTTGTTTGCGGATGGTATGGTGTAGCTATCTTATGTGTCACCCCATATTTTCGTAATAAAGTTCGAAATTGATGATTTGTAAAATGGGTACCCCCGTCACTAATGATAGCACGTGGAAATCCGAACCTGAAAAAGATATTCTTCTGAATAAATTTTAGGACTACTTTATGATCATTGGTTCGAGTTGCTATTGCTTCAATCCATTTAGAAACATAATCGACAGCTACCAAAATGTATTCAAATCCATTGGAAGGTGGAAAAGGTCCCATAAAATCAATTCCCCATACATCAAAAATTTCAACCACTAAAATGGGGTTCAAAGGCATCATGTCTTTCTTTGAAATATTCCCTAAGGCTTGACACTTAAAACACTCCTGACTAAAAGTATGGGCATCCTTAAATAATGTTGGCCAATAAAAACCACTTTGTAACACTTTGGCCGCAGTTTTTCGTCCAGAAAAGTGTCCTCCACAAGCAAGAGTATGACAAAATTGTAAGATACTCCATTGTTCAGATTCAGGAACACATCTACGAATGATTTGATCAGCACAAATTCTAAAAAGCTCAGGATCTTCCCAAAAATAATATTTGATTTGAGCAAAGAATCGATCCTTTTCATTCTTAGACCAGCCATCAGGAATTTGTCCTATGACTAAGTAATTGACAATATTTGCAAACCAAGGAGTCTTTGTATGTGAAACTGTTAACAATTGTTCATCTGGAAAAGATTCTCTGATTGATACAGGTTCATTATCTTTCACTAGGATCCTAGACAGATGGTCTGCTACAACATTTTTAGATCCCTTCTTATCTCGAATTTCAATGTCAAATTCTTGTAACAGTAAAATCCATCTAATTAATCATGGTTTAGCATCTTTCTTTGAGAGCAGGTATCTCAAGGCTGAATGATCCGAGTAAATTATGATTTTTGATCCTAATAAATATGATCTAAACTTTTCTAGGGCAAACACAATGGCTAGCAACTCTTTTTCAGTGGTGGTATAATTCATTTGTGCTTCATTCAGAGTTCTACTAGCATAATAGATCACTACAGGACATTTGTTTACCCTTTGGCCTAGGACAGCTCCTATGGCAAAATCTGAGGCATCGCACATAATTTCAAAAGGTAGTGACCAATTAGGAGGTTGTATGATTGGAGCTTTGGTCACAGCTTCTTTTAAGAATTTCATAAGCTTTAAGACAATTTTCATCAAAGTTAAAAGAAACATCCTTAGCAAGGAGATTACACAAAGGACGAGAAATTTTAGAGAACTCTTTGATGAAGCGACGATAGAATCCTACATGACCAAGAAAAGATCGAATTTGTTTGACAGAAGTGGGAGGAGGAAGTTTAGAAATTAGTTCAACTTTAGCTTTATCTACCTCAATCCCTTTCTTGGATACTATATGTCCTAAAACGATCCCTTCTTGAACCATGAAGTGGCTCTTTTCCCAGCTTAACACTAGATTAGCCTCAATACATCGTTTTAATATTTTCTTCAAATTGTTGAGACAACTCTCAAAAGATTCTCCAAAGACTGAAAAGTCATCCATGAATATTTCTAAGAAATCTCCTATCATGTCTGAAAATATTGACATCATGCACCGTTGAAAAGTTGCAGGTGCATTACATAATCCGAATGGCATTCTACGGAAAGCAAAGGTTCCATAAGGACATGTAAAGGTGGTCTTTTCTTGATCTCCTGGGTAGATTGCTACCTGATTGTATCCCGAGTATCCATCTAAAAAGCAAAAGTATTGTTGGCCTGCTAGTCTTTCTAGGATTTGATCGATAAAGGGTAAGGGAAAGTGATCTTTTCGGGTGGTTGTATTGAGTTTTCTATAATCTATGCAGACACGCCACCCAGTGGAAAGTCGTGTTGGTACTAAGTTTCCATGTTCAGTGCGGACAACCGTAAGTCCAGATTTTTTTGGAACAACTTGTGTAGGACTCACCCAGTGGCTGTCAGAGATAGGATAAATAATTCCAGCATCTAACCATTTAATTACTTCTTTCTTGACTACTTCTTGCATGTTAGGATTAAGCCTTCTTTGCATCTCTCGAGTTGGTTTGGCATTATCTTCTGTATAAATATGGTGCATGCATATTGACGGACTAATTCCTTTTAAATCGGCAACGGTCCACCCTATGGCCTCTTTATATGTTTTTAGAATATTTACCAATTGGTTTTCCTGTTCAGTAGTTAAGTTGGAAGCAATTATTACTGGTAGGGTTTTCTTTGATCCTAAAAATACATACTTAAGTGATTCAGGTAAAGGTTTTAGTTCAAGTTGTGGTGGGGCCTGAATTGAAGGACGTAGTGGTTCAATTTTTCGCTCAGGTAAGGGCTCAATTTTCACTGACCAAGGTAATGAATGTGATGGTTGAGGTAAATTAAGCAGGGTATTTACTTCCTGGGTTTGAGTATCTTCAGTGGGTTCATCATCTTGTAGTAAATCTAAGGAGGAATTAGATTCAACTATTTCATCTATCTGATTGATTACAAAGCAGTCTTCCTCCTCTTGGGTGTACTTTGGGGTATTAAAAACATTAATTCTTACTTTTTGATTCCCAAAAGAAATATCCATAGCTCCCATTTTACAGTTGATATTGGCATTCGCGGTTGCTAAGAATGGACGTCCTAAAATTATGGGATTTTGGTTCAGCTCTTGGGATGGTTCCATGTCAAGTATGAGAAAGTCTACAGGAAAATAACATTTATCTACTCTAACTAGAACATCCTCAATTAAACCACGCGGTGTTTTTATAGATCTATCAGCTAATTGCAAAATGACTGACGTGGGTTTTAATTCTCCAATCCCAAATTTTTCATAAACCGAGGTTGGAAGGAGGTTTACACTAGCTCCTAAGTCTAGTAATGCTCGGTCAAAGGTTATACCTCCAATAACACATGAAATTAAGGGTGCACCAGGATCTTTCATCTTTTGAGGTATTGGATTTAACAGGACCGCACTTACATCCTCGGATAGCATAACTCTTTTGGTGGTTCGTGGCTCACGCTTTTGGGTACAGAGTTCTTTAAGAAATTTAGCATAGGCTGGAACATGCTGAATTGCATCGAGGAGGGGTAAATTAATATGAACTTGTTTAAATAGTTCCATTAGCTCCTTGTTGCGTGTTTCTTGCTTTTTGCGAGAAGAGCCTGCTTCTAAGGCCGAAGGGAACGGGGCTTTGGGTTTATATGTCTCAGCTAATTCATCTGTTCTCTTCTTTTCTTTATCCATCTTATCAGTGTCAGTACCAGTCATTAAGCTCAAGTTCTTCTATATGATTATCCTCTTCTTCAAATTTCTCATCTTGGCTAACATCAGTATTGGCCTCTATCACCTGGTCTTGATATGGGTCCTTAAGAATCCTACCACTTCTAAGTTCAGATATTGCTTTGGCATTTTCTAATTGGGGGTTCTTAGGTGGAATGTTAGATGGATGAGTAAATCCAGGTGGTTGATAGACATTGGATGGATTATTTTTAGGATTTGCAATTGGTTGGCTTGGTAATTGACCCGGTTCTCTCCTCATGCTAGACTCAGCTATTTGTCCTATTTGAGCTTCTAGTCTGGCGATTGATTGTTGTTGGCTTAGAATTAATTGTTGAAGTTGATTGAATTTATCGTCGGCTAGATTGGTCTGTTGAGGAGGTGGGTATGAGGGTTGATTATAATGTAGTGGTTGAGAAGACTGACTAGGCTGACCCTTATTATAGGCATAGTTCTGGTATTGGGGCCTATTTTGATAATTCTGAACTGGTGGGATTTGGGTCTGAGCCTGAGTTTGTTGTGGTTTCCAAGAGAAATTAGGATGGTTTCTCCAACCAGGATTATATGAATTTGAATATGGGTCATTAAGTGGTTTTGAGTAACCTTGAGCAGCTTGGACTTGTTCTTGGATAAGAGGTGGTAATTGTGCAACCGTGGGACATTCACTTACATGATGTGTTGGGCTAGCACAAATAGAGCAAATCACTTGATAATTAGAAGCTGGTGTGTATTGTGCAGGGGATTGTTGACCTAAGTTTAGGAATTGATCTAATTTCTGTGCAATAAGGTCGACTTTATCTAATTTTTGTGCTATTATGTTCAAATCTGCCTTAGAATTGAGTTCCGAAGTTTTGATCTCATAAATTCCTGCCCGTTTTTGTTGAGAAATTGATCTTTCATAAGAAGATAATGAAGCATGGTTAATAGAGTTTTCACTTAAAGTTTCAAACAAGGTATAAGCTTCATCCTCACTTTTGCTCATGAATGCACCTCCACAGGATGCATCAACCATCTGCTTATATTGATCTCCTAAACCTTCATAGAAAGCTTGTACAATTTGCCACTTAGATAGACCATGGTGTGGGCATTTTCTAAGGAGTTCCTTAAGTCTTTCCCATGATTCATGAATTTGTTCCCCTGGAAGCTGAGCAAATCCCGTGATGGCTCGCCTCATGGTATTGGTTCGTCCTATGGGATAAAATTTCTTAAGAAATTCATGTTGCATCTCTGCCCATGTTTGAATTGTTCTTCCTAATGTGCCAAGCCAGTACTTGGCTTTATCTTTTAATGAGAAAGGGAACAAGGTCAGTCTAAGGGCATCATCAGAAAAATTCTGAATTTTTACCGTAGAGCAGATTTCTAAGAACTCATCCAGATGTTTGTAAGGGTCTTCATTGGCATTCCCATAAAAAGATGGGAGCATCTGGATTGTGGTCGACTTAATCTCATAGTGACTAGCAGGGATATCAGGTATGTGGATGCAAGTCGATGGGTTGTAGGTGGAAGGAATAAAGTATTCCTTCATCTGCCTAGGTGGTTCTTCACGATTTCCAGCCATTTGATTATCTGGTCTTAAATGAATTAGTCTTTCAATTTCAGGATCTGGTTTAACTAGGTCAGGTAAAAGTGATCTTCTACCGTGCATGTACTAGTGCAATTTGATATATGGTTCAATTTTTTTTTTTTTAAATTATTATTATTATTTTTTTAATTTATTTATTTTTTTAAGAAAAGAAGAGAGAAAGAAAGAAGAGGAAAAATCCTAAAGAATCTTAAATCTGGAGAAGATAGGGAGGAGTTAATTTTTATGTTAGATATTATTTGGCAAACAAGTTAGGCAATCAATCCTGACTAAGAGTTATCCTAGATCTAGACAGCTCCTAACTGCCAATTCATTGTGCTTCATTCAGAGTCTACTAGCATAATAAGATTATACAGGACATTTATTTACCCTTTGGCCTAGGACAGCTCCTATGGCAAAATCTGAGGCATCGCACATAATTTCAAAAGGTAGTGACCAATTAGGAGGTTGTATGATTGGAGCTTTGGTCACAACTTCTTTTAAGATTTCATAAGCTTTAAGACAATTTTCATCAAAGTTAAAAGAAACATCCTTAGCAAGGAGATTACACAAAGGACGAGAAATTTTAGAGAACTCTTTGATGAAGCGACGATAGAATCCTACATAACCAAGAAAAGATTGAATTTGTTTGACAGAAGTGGGAGAAGGAAGTTTAGAAATTAGTTCAACTTTAGCTTTATCTACCTCAATCCCTTTCTTGGATACTATGTGTCCTAAAACGATCCCTTCTTGAACCATGAAGTGGCTCTTTTCCCAGCTTAACACTAGATTAGCCTCAATACATCGTTTTAATATTTTCTTCAAATTGTTGAGACAACTCTCAAAAGATTCTCCAAAGACTGAAAATCATCCATGAATATTTCTAAGAAATCTCCTATCATGTATGAAAATATTGACATCATGCACCGTTGAAAAGTTGCAGGTGCATTACATAATCCGAATGGCATTCTACGGAAAGCAAAGGTTCCATAGGACATGTTAAAGGTGGTCTTTTCTTGATCTCCTGGTAGATTGCTACCTGATTGTATCCGCGAGGTATCCATCTAAAAAGCAAAAGTATTGTTGGCCTGCTAGTCTTTCTAGGATTTGATCGATAAAGGTAAGGAAAAGTGATCTTTTCGGTGATTGTATTGAGTTTTCTATAATCTATGCAGACATGCCACCCAGTGGAAAGTCGTGTTGGTAACTAAGTTTCCATATTCAGTGCGGAAACCGTAAGTCCAGATTTTTTTGGAACAACTTGTGTAGGACTCACCCAGTGGCTGTCAGAGATAGGATAAATAATTCCAGCATCTAACCATTTAATTACTTCTTTCTTGACTACTTCTTGCATGTTGGATTAAGCCTTCTTTGCATCTCTCGAGTTGGTTTGCATTATCTTCTGTATAAATATGGTGCATGCATATTGAGGGACTAATTCCTTTTAAATCGGCAACGGTCCACCCTATGGCCTCTTTATATGTTTTTAGAATATTTACCAATTGGTTTTCCTATTCGGTAGTTAAGTTGGAAGCAATTATTCCTGGTAGGGTTTTCTTTGATCCTAAAAATACATACTTAAGTGATTCAGGTAAAGATTTTAGTTCAAGTTGTGGTGGGGCCTGAATTGAAGGACGTAGTGGTTCAATTTTTTGCTCAGGTAAGGGCTCAATTTTCACTGACCAAAGATAATGAATGTGATGTTGAGGTAAATTAAGCAGGGTATTTACTTCCTGGGTTTGATATCTTCAGTGGTTCATCATCTTGTAGTAAATCTAAGGAGGATTAGATTCAACTATTTCATCTATCTGATTGATTACAAAGCAGTCTTCCTCCTCTTGGGTGTACTTTGGGGTATTAAAAATATTAATTCTTACTTTTTGATTTCCAAAAGAAATATCCATAGCTTCCATTTTACAATTGATATTGGCATTCGTGGTTGCTAAGAATGGACGTCCTAAAATTATGGGAATTTTGGTTCAGCTCTTGGGAATGCGTTTTTTTTTTTTTTTTTTTTAAATTATGCTGAGCATCCTGGCCTTCCCTTCACCATTTGATGTGAACTTCTACATTTAAGGTGCAAAGTTCTAGTTTAGGGCAATCCACATATACTCTATTTTTTGCATTTTTTTTTTTTTTTTTTTTTAGAAAGCAGGTAGCTCTTTCCTTAAATTCAAGTTTCTTTAATTGAAGTATATATAAACCATCAATTTTTAGTGATAATTGAATCCTCAATTTAGCCTTATAATCAAACACCTGCTGTGCTTCATTAGTGTGCATGTGCAAGTAGAAGTGCTGTTAGCCTTTAAATGACCTAAGTAGGTTGCTAATGGTCTGACCAAATAATCTGCTTCTTGACTCGCTACCATTATTAGTTAATACTTTCTAACTTTATTACTTATCCTAGTTTATTTTGCTTAAGATTCTCTTTCCCAAAATATGGTTTGTTCAAAATTTTTTTTTTTAAATAGTTTTATTATTATTATATATATTATTTATTTATTATTTTTATTTTATTTATTTATTTATTTTTTAATTTTTTAATATTTTATTTATTTTATTATTATTATTATTATTAATTTTTATTTTTATTGATTTATTTATTTATATATATATATTTTGTTTTATTTTTTTTATTTTTTTTATTTTTTTTATTTTTTATTTTTTTACTTTTTACCCAACTGAATTGACATTGTCCTCAATAAAAGAGTGTAAATTATGTTTATTTATTTAGCATGGGTCTTGAAGCTTATGATCCTTCTCCCGCTTTTTGGTTCTCCAACTTAGCCTAAAAGAGAAAATAAATTAGATTCAAGAAGTATTGGGTTGCCTCCCAATAAGCGCTAAGTTTATTGTCTTCAGCCAGACAAAATGCAGTTTAATTCATTGTGGTTCTATTAATTGCACTTGATCAATATTTCGATTTAATGATATCCCTTCGATATATGGTTTAAGCCTTTGGCCATTTACCTTAAAAAAATTTTTAGTCCTGGGATCATAGAGTTTAATTGCACCATGTGGGAATACATGATTAACTATATAAGGTCCATCCCATCTGGATTTTAGTTTTCCAGGAAATAATCGAAGCCTTGAGTTAAATAACCAGACTTGTTGATTTGGCTCAAAGGTTTTTCTTGAAATATGTTTATCATGGAAGGCTTTCATTTTTTCCTTATAAATTTTTGAATTTTCATAAGCTTCTTGCCTTAATTCTTCTAATTCACTTAATTGTAACATCCGATTGGAACCAGCTTTGTTTAAATTGAAATTTAATTATTTTATTGCCCAATATGCTTTATGTTCAAGTTCTACCGGAAGGTGACATGCTTTTCCATAGATTAATCTATAGGGAGACATTCCAATAGGGGTTTTATAAGCTGTCCTATAGGCCCATAATGCATCATCCAATCGATCTGACCAATCTTTTCGATCAGGCCTAATAGTCTTTTGTAAGATATTCTTGATTTCCCTATTAGAGACTTCTACCTGACCACTTGTTTGCGGATGGTATGGTGTAGCTATCTTATGTGTCACCCCATATTTTCGTAATAAAGTTCGAAATTGATGATTTGTAAAATGGGTACCCCCGTCACTAATGATAGCACGTGGAAATCCGAACCTGGAAAAGATATTCTTCTGAATAAATTTTAGGACTACTTTATGATCATTGGTTCGAGTTGCTATTGCTTCAATCCATTTAGAAACATAATCGACAGCTACCAAAATGTATTCAAATCCATTGGAAGGTGGAAAAGGTCCCATAAAATCAATTCCCCATACATCAAAAATTTCAACCACTAAAATGGGGTTCAAAGGCATCATGTCTTTCTTTGAAATATTCCCTAAGGCTTGACACTTAAAACACTCCTGACTAAAAGTATGGGCATCCTTAAATAATGTTGGCCAATAAAAACCACTTTGTAACACTTTGGCCGCAGTTTTTCGTCCAGAAAAGTGTCCTCCACAAGCAAGAGTATGACAAAATTGTAAGATACTCCATTGTTCAGATTCAGGAACACATCTACGAATGATTTGATCAGCACAAATTCTAAAAAGCTCAGGATCTTCCCAAAAATAATATTTGATTTGAGCAAAGAATCGATCCTTTTCATTCTTAGACCAGCCATCAGGAATTTATCCTATGACTAAGTAATTGACAATATTTGCAAACCAAGGAGTCTTTGTATGTGAAACTGTTAACAATTGTTCATCTGGAAAAGATTCTCTGATTGATACAGGTTCATTATCTTTCACTAGGATCCTAGACAGATGGTCTGCTACAACATTTTTAGATCCCTTCTTATCTCGAATTTCAATGTCAAATTCTTGTAACAGTAAAATCCATCTAATTAATCATGGTTTAGCATCTTTCTTTGAGAGCAGGTATCTCAAGGCTGAATGATCCGAGTAAATTATGATTTTTGATCCTAATAAATATGATCTAAACTTTTCTAGGGCAAACACAATGGCTAGCAACTCTTTTTCAGTGGTGGTATAATTCATTTGTGCTTCATTCAGAGTTCTACTAGCATAATAGATCACTACAGGACATTTGTTTACCCTTTGGCCTAGGACAGCTCCTATGGCAAAATCTGAGGCATCGCACATAATTTCAAAAGGTAGTGACCAATTAGGAGGTTGTATGATTGGAGCTTTGGTCACAGCTTCTTTTAAGATTTCATAAGCTTTAAGACAATTTTCATCAAAGTTAAAAGAAACATCCTTAGCAAGGAGATTACACAAAGGACGAGAAATTTTAGAGAACTCTTTGATGAAGCGACGATAGAATCCTACATGACCAAGAAAAGATCGAATTTGTTTGACAGAAGTGGGAGGAGGAAGTTTAGAAATTAGTTCAACTTTAGCTTTATCTACCTCAATCCCTTTCTTGGATACTATATGTCCTAAAACGATCCCTTCTTGAACCATGAAGTGGCTCTTTTCCCAGCTTAACACTAGATTAGCCTCAATACATCGTTTTAATATTTTCTTCAAATTGTTGAGACAACTCTCAAAAGATTCTCCAAAGACTGAAAAGTCATCCATGAATATTTCTAAGAAATCTCCTATCATGTCTGAAAATATTGACATCATGCACCGTTGAAAAGTTGCAGGTGCATTACATAATCCGAATGGCATTCTACGGAAAGCAAAGGTTCCATAAGGACATGTAAAGGTGGTCTTTTCTTGATCTCCTGGGTAGATTGCTACCTGATTGTATCCCGAGTATCCATCTAAAAAGCAAAAGTATTGTTGGCCTGCTAGTCTTTCTAGGATTTGATCGATAAAGGGTAAGGGAAAGTGATCTTTTCGGGTGGTTGTATTGAGTTTTCTATAATCTATGCAGACACGCCACCCAGTGGAAAGTCGTGTTGGTACTAAGTTTCCATGTTCAGTGCGGACAACCGTAAGTCCAGATTTTTTTGGAACAACTTGTGTAGGACTCACCCAGTGGCTGTCAGAGATAGGATAAATAATTCCAGCATCTAACCATTTAATTACTTCTTTCTTGACTACTTCTTGCATGTTAGGATTAAGCCTTCTTTGCATCTCTCGAGTTGGTTTGGCATTATCTTCTGTATAAATATGGTGCATGCATATTGACGGACTAATTCCTTTTAAATCGGCAACGGTCCACCCTATGGCCTCTTTATATGTTTTTAGAATATTTACCAATTGGTTTTCCTGTTCAGTAGTTAAGTTGGAAGCAATTATTACTGGTAGGGTTTTCTTTGATCCTAAAAATACATACTTAAGTGATTCAGGTAAAGGTTTTAGTTCAAGTTGTGGTGGGGCCTGAATTGAAGGACGTAGTGGTTCAATTTTTCGCTCAGGTAAGGGCTCAATTTTCACTGACCAAGGTAATGAATGTGATGGTTGAGGTAAATTAAGCAGGGTATTTACTTCCTGGGTTTGAGTATCTTCAGTGGGTTCATCATCTTGTAGTAAATCTAAGGAGGAATTAGATTCAACTATTTCATCTATCTGATTGATTACAAAGCAGTCTTCCTCCTCTTGGGTGTACTTTGGGGTATTAAAAACATTAATTCTTACTTTTTGATTCCCAAAAGAAATATCCATAGCTCCCATTTTACAGTTGATATTGGCATTCGCGGTTGCTAAGAATGGACGTCCTAAAATTATGGGATTTTGGTTCAGCTCTTGGGATGGTTCCATGTCAAGTATGAGAAAGTCTACAGGAAAATAACATTTATCTACTCTAACTAGAACATCCTCAATTAAACCACGCGGTGTTTTTATAGATCTATCAGCTAATTGCAAAATGACTGACGTGGGTTTTAATTCTCCAATCCCAAATTTTTCATAAACCGAGGTTGGAAGGAGGTTTACACTAGCTCCTAAGTCTAGTAATGCTCGGTCAAAGGTTATACCTCCAATAACACATGAAATTAAGGGTGCACCAGGATCTTTCATCTTTTGAGGTATTGGATTTAACAGGACCGCACTTACATCCTCGGATAGCATAACTCTTTTGGTGGTTCGTGGCTCACGCTTTTGGGTACAGAGTTCTTTAAGAAATTTAGCATAGGCTGGAACATGCTGAATTGCATCGAGGAGGGGTAAATTAATATGAACTTGTTTAAATAGTTCCATTAGCTCCTTGTTGCGTGTTTCTTGCTTTTTGCGAGAAGAGCCTGCTTCTAAGGCCGAAGGGAACGGGGCTTTGGGTTTATATGTCTCAGCTAATTCATCTGTTCTCTTCTTTTCTTTATCCATCTTATCAGTGTCAGTACCAGTCATAAGCTCAAGTTCTTCTATATGATTATCCTCTTCTTCAAATTTCTCATCTTGGCTAACATCAGTATTGGCCTCTATCACCTGGTCTTGATATGGGTCCTTAAGAATCCTACCACTTCTAAGTTCAGATATTGCTTTGGCATTTTCTAATTGGGGGTTCTTAGGTGGAATGTTAGATGGATGAGTAAATCCAGGTGGTTGATAGACATTGGATGGATTATTTTTAGGATTTGCAATTGGTTGGCTTGGTAATTGACCCGGTTCTCTCCTCATGCTAGACTCAGCTATTTGTCCTATTTGAGCTTCTAGTCTGGCGATTGATTGTTGTTGGCTTAGAATTAATTGTTGAAGTTGATTGAATTTATCGTCGGCTAGATTGGTCTGTTGAGGAGGTGGGTATGAGGGTTGATTATAATGTAGTGGTTGAGAAGACTGACTAGGCTGACCCTTATTATAGGCATAGTTCTGGTATTGGGGCCTATTTTGATAATTCTGAACTGGTGGGATTTGGGTCTGAGCCTGAGTTTGTTGTGGTTTCCAAGAGAAATTAGGATGGTTTCTCCAACCAGGATTATATGAATTTGAATATGGGTCATTAAGTGGTTTTGAGTAACCTTGAGCAGCTTGGACTTGTTCTTGGATAAGAGGTGGTAATTGTGCAACCGTGGGACATTCACTTACATGATGTGTTGGGCTAGCACAAATAGAGCAAATCACTTGATAATTAGAAGCTGGTGTGTATTGTGCAGGGAGATTGTTGACCTAAGTTTAGGAATTGATCTAATTTCTGTGCAATAAGGTCGACTTTATCTAATTTTTGTGCTATTATGTTCAAATCTGCCTTAGAATTGAGTTCCGAAGTTTTGATCTCATAAATTCCTGCCCGTTTTTGTTGAGAAATTGATCTTTCATAAGAAGATAATGAAGCATGGTTAATAGAGTTTTCACTTAAAGTTTCAAACAAGGTATAAGCTTCATCCTCACTTTTGCTCATGAATGCACCTCCACAGGATGCATCAACCATCTGCTTATATTGATCTCCTAAACCTTCATAGAAAGCTTGTACAATTTGCCACTTAGATAGACCATGGTGTGGGCATTTTCTAAGGAGTTCCTTAAGTCTTTCCCATGATTCATGAATTTGTTCCCCTGGAAGCTGAGCAAATCCCGTGATGGCTCGCCTCATGGTATTGGTTCGTCCTATGGGATAAAATTTCTTAAGAAATTCATGTTGCATCTCTGCCCATGTTTGAATTGTTCTTCCTAATGTGCCAAGCCAGTACTTGGCTTTATCTTTTAATGAGAAAGGGAACAAGGTCAGTCTAAGGGCATCATCAGAAAAATTCTGAATTTTTACCGTAGAGCAGATTTCTAAGAACTCATCCAGATGTTTGTAAGGGTCTTCATTGGCATTCCCATAAAAAGATGGGAGCATCTGGATTGTGGTCGACTTAATCTCATAGTGACTAGCAGGGATATCAGGTATGTGGATGCAAGTCGATGGGTTGTAGGTGGAAGGAATAAAGTATTCCTTCATCTGCCTAGGTGGTTCTTCACGATTTCCAGCCATTTGATTATCTGGTCTTAAATGAATTAGTCTTTCAATTTCAGGATCTGGTTTAACTAGGTCAGGTAAAAGTGATCTTCTACCGTGCATGTACTAGTGCAATTTGATATATGGTTCAATTTTTTTTTTTTAAATTATTATTATTATTTTTTAATTTATTTATTTTTTTAAGAAAAGAAGAGAGAAAGAAAGAAGAGGAAAAATCCTAAAGAATCTTAAATCTGGAGAAGATAGGGAGGAGTTAATTTTTATGTTAGATATTATTTGGCAAACAAGTTAGGCAATCAATCCTGACTAAGAGTTATCCTAGATCTAGACAGCTCCTAACTGCCAAGATCACCTTCAAGCCCTCCAAATAGAGGATTAACCAATCAACTGGCCAGGTAAGTGTAAAGTCGGTGGGAGTCCCTCCGTTGCTTGCCTTAGACACCAATTGTGCTTGGCCAGGTAAGCGAACAGAACCAATTAAGTAACCACCTTCTTTCGGGCCCAATCGTCCCTGAACCACTTTCCTAGACACCAGTCAAATTGATTAATCCTAACTTGGTTCAACTCTTAGGATTTCTTGTCCTATTGAGCTCGAATATCCTTAAAGGTTAATGTCTAATTGATTTTAAGAGTTAAGGTTTGGGTTAATGCAGGATGCTGGTTGGTTGTTTGTGGGCTAAGGAAGGGTGATCAAATCCCCACCTTATCTTGTTTAATGGGTTGTGCCCTTAATTTGGTTTAATATGAAATATGCAAAAGAAAGAAAAAAAAAATTCCAATCAAAGAGTTCTATGCAATTTAAACTAATTAATTAAATTATAAAAAGGCTTACCTTGACTCCAGCAATCACCAAAAATAAGAATAAAAACTAATATGATGGATGCTCTAAATAATTAGGGTTTCTAATCTTGTGATGAGATTTTTAATTAGGTTTATGTAGGTAATATTTTTAATTAATTTAAAATAAAGCAAATATTAAAAATAAAGAAAGAGATTTAGGGTTTAGGAATGATCTCACCGAATAGGATTGAGAGTTTTGTTCGTGCCCTAATCTTCCTTGTTCCTTTTTTTTTTTTTCTGCAAAATAAATAAAAAAATAATGAGTAGGCAGTAAAAAAAATTCAAAGAAATAAAGAAATTTTAATTTTTATGCCTCCCCGGACAACGGCGCCAAAAACTTGATAGGGACACGATGCTGTCGTTAAGACACCATGTTTATCAATTTAAATCCGACTCTTTACTTTTTAAACTAACTAAAAATTATGAAGAAAGTGGTGAGTCGGGTCGAATCCACAGAGAGGCAATGATTTATTTCTAAAATCTTTGATTCTTTTT
Source organism: Cocos nucifera (assembly GCA_006176705.1). NCBI lineage: Eukaryota > Viridiplantae > Streptophyta > Magnoliopsida > Arecales > Arecaceae > Cocos > Cocos nucifera. Next base: position 1,241,965 of record QRFJ01000165.1, on the reverse strand, counting down.
TTTTTTAAGAAAAGAAAGCAAGGATTTTTATTTTTTAAATTAAAGTCAAAAAATAGATCTATAAATAAAAATAGAATTTAAATTATGTAAAAATAAATTTGATACTAAGATCTACTATTTAGATCTTAGTAACTACTTATAGTAAAATTAAAAAGCAATAAAAAATAAATAATTTAAAGAGCTAGAATTGAAAAGAATAATGAAACTTTCTTTATTAAATTTAAAACTAAGATGCAGAATTTAAATACAAAAAATTAAAGAAAATTCAGAATTTTAATACAAGAAATTAAAGGAAAAAGACTAGATGAAGATCGCAGATCGGCGTAGGCATGAAGATGGCGTAGAAGACCGGCTCTTCTTCTTAGCAGCACCGCAGCTTTGAAGCAACCTTTAATCCAGAGCTTGACTTCCACCCTATACCTTAGCTTCCCTTCCAACCCTCCTCTCTTCTTAGAGGCTTAGGATCCTTTTTATAGAGCTAGAAGAGGTAGATATTTATTTTTAAAAGCAATATGGGACTGATTTCCTTTGTAATCATAAAAATATGAAAAAAATTTAAATAAAAATAACTCTGTTATGACTCTGGTAAATCTGGTAAAATCTGGCTATTCGATAAGAATCGAACGGTTCAAAAATTATCAAAATCGGATGCCTATCAGCCCAGATCAGCTCGAATTAAATTTTGGCCGTCCGATCGCGCTTGATCGAGGAAATCTGGCCGCAAATCACGCTTTGGGAATCCTGATCACCATCGGGAGCATTCTGGACCGTCGGATCGAAGCTGGAATCAGGCGCTGCCATTTGATGGTGATCCGAGTGAAATTGGCAACCGAAAAAAATGCTGACCGTCCGATCTTAACCGCAATCAACCGCAGCCGTCCGATCGCGCAATTACTGTTCCCATGGACCGCGTAGACCGGCCGCACCGCACACCGCAACCAATCAACACTTCTGTCACCGAGTGAAATGACCAAATTGCCCTGTGAGCCGCGATAAATTTCTGTAGACCCTTTAAGGGTCTAGGTCCACCACGTGGCAGGCTCTGATTCGCCGGACTTTGCTGAGCTGGCGGTCCACGCCTGGATCGTAGACCGGACTGATGGCTTCAATGACTGAGTCAGCTTTGATGGCTTGGCTTGGCTTGGTGGCTCGGCTTACGGAGCCGATTGAGCCGTTTTCTTTTATTTAATTTTTATTTATTTTATAATTTTTAAAAATTCATATCTTTTCCATTTTAACTCCGTTTTACTTAAAATTTATTTCATTGTGATCAAAAAAATGAGCTCTTTCTTTTGATATTAAAATTTTATTTTTTAATTTTTATTTATTTTTTATTATTTTTTTAATTGATTTTTTAATTAATAAAAATATGAATTTTTTAAAAATTATATATAAATTAATTGATAATTTTTAAAAATTAATATAAATTAATTAATAAATTAATACTTTTATTGGTGAATTTACGATGCTTATCAGGGCCTAATCAAATGGCCAGATGGTGTTTTGGGTCCTATTAGGAGGCCTACATTGACTAAAACTTGGTTTGAAGCCTTTAAAAGGACCTGATGGCCCGTGGAGTTGAAAATATGTGGAGAGGATCAATAGATGCATAGGCATAGCACCTACAAAGGGTCAGGTGGTAAAGTAAAGGATCAGATTGCAGCAGAGTGTCTCCCTATAAGAGAGAAAGCTTTGTGAGGGGGTTAATTTTGTGCTTCTTATTAAGAGAGAGAGAGAGATTGATGTATGAGAGTTGAGAAGGTATGATCTTCTTTTATAATTTTTTCTTTTCTCATAGTGAAGCTTGCATGCTTTGTGGAGGCAAGCCTTGGCTTGATCCATATATTTGATTATATTCTTTCTTATTTCTCTTCTTTCTTTCTATTCTACTATTGACATCATCATCAGAGTTGTGCTCTTGAGTCCAGAGGGATCCATATTCTATATTATGGTATTGATTATGATGAGATATATTTTTTGATAGTAATGCTCAAATCTATTCAGATTATACTTACGATAATGGCATGCCTAGATTATAAAATCTGGCAAATAGATATCAAAATAGCTTTTCTAAATAGAAAGCTGGATGAAGAGGTATATATGACACAGCTTGAAGGATTCATATCCATAGATGAATCAAAGGTATATAAGCTTCAGAGATTTATTTATGAATTAAAGCAAGCATCTTAGAGTTGGAATATGTATTTTAATAAAATGATCAGAACATATGGCTTTGTTAAGAATAGAGAAAAATCATGTATCTATAAATAGGCTAATAGTTTTGTAGTCGTATTTTTTGTATTATATATGGATGACATTCTCTAAATTAAAAATATCATTCCTGCATTATAAGGAATAAAGGTATGGCCGTCATCTTAGTTCTCTATGATGGATTTGGGAGAAGCATCCTATATTCTAGATATGAAGATTTATAGAGATAGATCTAAAAGATTGTTTGGATTATCCTAATTCTCATATATTAATACCATGATAAAATGGTTCAGCATGACTAATTTCAAGAAAGACTATCTATTGATAGGCTAGAGAATAACTCTCTCTAAGAAAGATTATTCGACAACTTCTTAAAAGAGAGAGAGTATGAGTAGAATCCTATATGCCTCGACAGTAAGATCTATCATGTATGCCATGATATGTATAAGACTAGATGTAGCCTACTTACTAGGGACAGCAAATAGATATCAGTCAGATCTGGATGAGAAATCATTGAAAAGTTGTAAATACAATCCTCAAGTATTTGAGAAATACTAAGGACCAATGGCTCATTTATAAAGATGTTGACTTAGAACTTATAGGATATACCAATTTTAGTTTTTAGCTAGATCATGATGACAGCAAAAATATATCGGATTATATATTTACCCTGAATGAGGGGAAGATATGCTAGAAAAGTTTCAAGTAATACATTATAGCCGATTCTATTTGCAAAAAAAAAAAGCATATATTGCAGCATCCGATGCTACCAAGAAAACTATTTAGTTGAGAAAGTTCATTAGTGAGCTTTGAGTGGTCCCTCAGTTGAAGGTCCAGTTCCACTATATTGTGATAGCATTGGAGCCATCACTTAAGTAAAGAAACTTAAGTCCCATCAGAGAACCAAACATATTCTACATTGCTATCATCTTGTCCGTGAGATCATGGAGCGAGATGATATCGATCTTCAGAAGATCGATGAAAATAAAAACTTGGCCAACCCATTTACTAAAGCCCTTAAAATCAAAGAGTTCAATGATTATAAGTGGATGATGGATATTAAATATTATTCTAATTTGCTTTATTCCAAGTAGGAGTTGATGGAAATTATGTCCTAAAGCCAATTATCTATCTATAGATGATTGTACTTTTTGTAAATTATATATGAATTATAAATTAATAAAAGTTATTTAGTAGTTCATCATAATTTTTGTATCTTTTTTTAAGAACTTTTATATTATGATGAAGTCCTTAGAACTATTTTTAATCAATAAAAAAGAATTTATCAAATAGTTTTTAAACTTGTTCGTGATCAAATGATACGTTATTAACTAGGATGATAACATTTGTCAAGTATAGGTCGTTGTTTGTTATATGGGTTAGTTGTTCTCGTAACCAAGGAGTGTGAAGATATTGATATGGCATACAGGTGAAATGTAGGAGTACATTTTACTAAACATGATTCAATTACAAAGCACTTTGTTGTCAAGAGCTGCTTGCAAAAGGTATAGAAATAAGTGTTCCTCCAACCTGAGATCACCATAGTCACTTGCAAGTAACTCACTATACTTTTATGCCTGACTATCTATATTTTTAATATAATGATAGAAGATTTTTGGATATAGTCAAGTACTTGTAAAGTCCATATATAAGTCAAAATAGAATTTACCGCTCCTAATTTTAGGAGATAATGCTACATTGTGTTTTAATTTAGTAAAATCTTGATCAGGATAATCCTTGTGAGTCATAGAATTTATAAGATTGAGATACAATATGAATGTACTGATTAAGAGTTGATAATTAACCCTAAAGTCATCCTAAGTATTGAGGGTCAAAGAGATAAATTATATGGTAACCATATGTTAGGATTCTTGAATGCTGCTTTGCATTTATTCAATCTATTTGGACATCGGATATCATTGCTAGATGGTCACTTTGATTAGTACAAAAATTAGTTTTTATACTACCAGCTTAGTATTCAAACCCATAGGGTTACACATAATAGAGGTTTATATCTAATCAGATGGTTGATCAATGATTATGAATTATTCATGGGTACAATCGTTAATATGATTAATGATTAACCTCATGCAAAAGTTGTGATAAAATAATTTACTAATTATTAGTAAATTATAGGAGGATTAACTAATAATTAGATTGTTGAATAGCTCAATTTGATTAAGTATTGAGATTTGGATCAAGTCTAATTGAATTGGATTCGCTTAGGTTTGACTTGATTAGGTTATTATGTAACCTAATCGCTAAGGAAGAATAATTTCTAATTGGATCGGGACTTGGGCTCGATTAATTCTTAATTTGATTAAAATTTAATTGAGTAGCTTAGATGCTTAATTAGATTAGGTTCGCTTATTCATTTGGATCTAACCAAATTAGATTTGAATAAGAACCAATTTGGATCAAATAAAGGTACAACAGGATTGGACTTCCTAACCTTGCGCCAACTCCCTTTCTCCATGCCATTCCTTCATGCAAATTCTAAATTTGTGTGAAGTCTTTTCCATGCCAAACCACTTCTCAATGCCCCCCTCTCTCCCTTATTGATAAGGATAAAATTAGTTTTGATTTTAAATTCAAATAGGTTTGAATTTGAATCAAACTAATCCTATCCTTATCTTATCCTAACTCCCTTGTGCACCACCCTTAAGAAGGGATCATTCTGGACATGCATGAGATAGATTTGAGGAGCATATCCATTGAACAAAAGTGAAAAAAAAGGATTAGGGGGCATGAGTCTCTAGTGGGTGTGTATTTTGGGGTGGATGTCTGCTGGAAATTATGTTCCAAAGCCAATCATCAGCCTGTTGACGGTTGAGATATTATAATTAATTTATTAATTAATAAAAAATATTTTAGCATTTTTTTATCATAAGTTTACATCTTCTAATAAACTTCGTTGTTGTAATAATATTTTTAGGACTATTTAGTTTCGATAAAGAGAGGATTTATCGATTAGTTCTTAAATTTGTTCATGATCAAATGATAAGCTATTAATTAAGATGATACTGTCTATCGAGCATAGGTCGCTATATGCCATATAGATTGGTTGTCCTCTTAACCAAGGTGTATGAAGATACTGGTATGGCATATAGATGAGATGTATGGGTACATCATCATTGAACATAACTAACTTCAGAGCATTCTGCTGTCGAGAATGTCTCTGATGAAATATAGGTATAAGTATCCCTTAGACCTGAGATCACCTTAGTAACTTGCAAGCAACTCACCATACTTGATATCGAACTAACTAAATTTTTAATTCAACAATAGAAAGCTTCTGGGCACAGTCAAGTACTTGCGAAGTCAGAGTGTGATCAAGATGAAATTGACCACTCCAAGAGTTGGAGAAGAATGTATCACTGTATTTCAATATAGCAAAATCTTGGTCAGGATAATCCATCAGATGGATTTGGTATTTTGAAATACAATATGGACAACCTGATCAGAGTTGATAGTTGAACTCTGATGTATCCTACGAGCATTATGGTCAAAGGGATGAATTATATGAAAACTATATCCGCATGGGTTCTAAGAATGGTGTTCTACACCTTCGATCTATCCGACCGTCGGATATCATTGCTAGGTGGTCACTTTGATTGATATAGAAATTTATTTCTATGCTATCAACTTAGGTTCGGACCTATGAGGTCACACACATTAGATCTTACGATCTAATCAGATGGTTGATCACTGATTAAGAATTGTTCTAGGATTAAACAATCAATACAATTGGTATTTAACCTAGTGCAAGTATTGCAGGAGGATCGATTAGCAATTAGATTACTAATTGGTTTAATTTGATTAAACCAATAGACTAAAATTAAGTTTAATTAAATATAATTTAATTAGATTTAGTTTGAACTTATTTGGATCAAGTTCAATTGGTTTATTGGATAAGCCAAGTGCAAGGAAGAACTAGTCCTAGTCTAACTAGGACTCGGATTAACCCAATTTTCTAATTTGACTATAAAATAAATTAAAATTAAATATAATTTAATATAATTTAATTAAGTCTCTAAATAGATTAGGAACTTATTTAATTGGATTGATTTAATCTTAATTTTATTTGATTAAAAGATCTTGTTTGACTAATTCAAAATAGGAGTCCTAGTGTGACTAGGACTCCCCATCTCTTTGCGTCACCTTGGTCCCAATGCCCCCAATACCTATCTTTTAGAATTTTTTCATGAAAAATCTTTTTCTTTCTGATTTCCATGCCCCCACTCTCCCTCCAAGTCATATTTAGAAGTTAGGTGAAAAACCAAGTCAAAGGACGAATTGGTTTTGCTTAGGATTCTATAAGATAGAATCCTTGTTAACCAAAACTTCTTCCCTTGAGTGCCACCCCCTCTTTTAATTAATTATTTTATTATTCTATGAAAATAATCTTCTTTTTTATGTACCCTCCCTTGCTGGTCCATACCAAAAATTGTGGAGGAGGCACCCAAAAGTTGGGTGCCCCAACAACTTTCCATGTTTGGATATTCCTAGTCTAAAAATTTGACCTAACTTGGACTCTTCTTTTTTTCTATTTATTGGATGAATTTTATTTTAATTTTTTTATAAAATATAGAGATTTGGGAGAGGTTTGGGGTATGCAAAAATCAGAGGAAGAGGATCCTTGGGCATGAGGGTTCCATAGGCACCAAACTAAGTGTCTAGATGAGAGAAAAGAGAAGAAGAAGAGGGTCTTCTTCTAGGGCTGTTTTATTTTAAATCTCTCCTCCTTTCTTTTGAGTTTTTTTGAGAGAGTCTTAGATCAACAAACTCTCATCTTCCTTCTCATATTTTGGAGAGTCCAAATTTTTAAGAAGGGAGCATCGGATCGACCATCGAAGAAGAATTAGCACAGTACTAGTATATTGTACTGATTTCCTGCATCGGACTTCAGATCAGAGATCGTAGGCTCGTGTGGATGACTCCTAGAGTCCGGATGCATGTGTGGCTCATGACTTCATCCTCAAGCTTGGATCAACAAGTTAGAATATCTAAACTTGCTCATGTAATAGATCTGATCTATAAACTTCATACCTGCATTTGATGTAGTATAGATCTAGGTTGATTTGATCAACCTTTTTTCTTTCTTATTTAATTTTAATTTTTGATTTAATATCATACCTTAATCATATAATAGATCTAAGATCTAGGTATTTATATAGTTATTTAAATAAATTTTAGATTTATTTAAGTCTTCCACTATAAGATCTTGAAAAAGTTTTAAGATCTACCTATGAAATTCTAGATCTAGTTCCTTCAATTGGTATCAAAGCAAGGTTCTTATTACATAATTTTTGTGTATATTTAAATTATTTCTTAGATTAGATATAATTTATAATCTAATTATTAAATCTAAAAAAAAATTAAATCTCATGAACTGTCATAAGATTGTCCTGCTGTAAGGTTTACCCCTTATAGTGAATAGGTTGTCCTAGTTGTGCTGACCTAAAATATTGATCATAAAATTTTAAATTAGATCTAAGAGATTTTATAATCTAATTAAAAATATTTTAATCTAATTTTAGTCATCATAAATATGTTAGACTTGATCTAGGAAGATTTATGATTGATTATTATTGAAACTGTTTCAATTACATGAACCTATTTAGATTGGATCTAAAGTAGTTTTATGTTTATTTTACTTGCATATCGATTATGAATCAAACATAAAACTTGGTTGATAGAACCATATTGTAAAAATATTTTACAAACATAAAAATTATTTTCAAAAAATCGAGCCCCAACCCTCAGTCTAAAACTTAATTGAGAATTAATAAGTTGATTGATTAGGATCTAAGATTGTGAATTGAAGATCCTAAGACACAAATCATAACACATTGGGTTAAATGGATTAGTGAGGATTAGGTCCATTAATTGGGTTAGACCTAAGGTTAGATTAAAGAATGGACTTAATTAGAAATTGACTAAATCTAATCAATTGTTGTCTTAGATTAGGTCAAGGATTCTCTAGATTAATTATAATAGTTATAGTTGATTAAGTCCATATCTTTAACAAGATCCAAGATGGACTTGATTCTTGGCTATGCGGTCTAGTATAAACTGTCAGATTGATCTAATTGAAACTAATTAAACCAGTTGATATCTAAGATAAATCAGATCAGTAATTTTTAATTGGCAGTCCGCTTATCTGACCATTTCTGATGGTATCTAAGGCAAGCCTGACAGACCCTTTCACTGATCAAACATATCTAACCTCTTGGTGAGATTATATTTTGATTGGATTGCTTGACTATTCGAGCTAACCCACGTCAGCTAGGTAAATCAGTTTGACTAATTTAGGTACTCCTAGACCAGCCTATTAATGATCTCTCTTAAGCTGACTTGGTGAAGTTAGTGGGAGGATCATGACAAGCTAGTTAATCTGACCTACTTATTTCTATAAATAAATTCTCTAAAATTATTAGATTCCTAAAATGAAATAGTTATATGATAACTAGATCATAGCCTTCCATTAAAGTGGATGATAATGAGTCCATCAGTTGGATAATTATTGAAGGCCCAAAGATCTGATGCTTATCAGTTGATAAAATTATCATTCATTATATGATCTCTTGGATACATCTTTCTAAATGGTGGTCAGATGGGCTAACCAAAGTTGGGCCTGATCATTCATTGGTTGGATGGGCCAAGTATGGTCATGTTAATGGTTGGACCTAATTGGATCCTTTTCTGAGAAGGCCAAAGCTAATTGATCAGGGCTTGGGGCAAAATTTAATTACTAAAAATTATTTAGAGAAATAATTGGTTAAGAACCTATCCTTAGATATACAAGGGTGGACCAACCAAAGTTAGACTTGTGTGCAGTCTATGTGGATTCTAGTATCCACTAAAAAATTAGGATTATGTCCGATGTAGATGATTAAAAGTCGACATCTGCGAATCTATTTTTGTGTAATGATGAAACTGTCAGTTAGAAAAGTTTCAAGCAGATAGTAATAATAGATTCCACCATGGAAGTAGAATACATTGCTGCGTTAGAAGCTGCAAAGAAAGTATTCTGGTATAAGAAATTTATTGTAGAGATCGAAGTGATGCCATTAGATGCCATTCCTCTGTACTGCGATAATAATGGTGCCATAGTCTTTGCTAAGGAGCCGAGGTCTCACCAAAAATCCAAGTATATCGAGCAGCAATACCACCTCATCCACAATTATCTCGAGAAGGGTTACATCGAGGTCAAGAGAGTCGACTCCACAGATAATACGATGGACCCGCTTACAAAGTCGTTAGGCCAGCAGAAGATCGAAGCCCACCTTGAGAAGATGGGACTTAGATTTGTAGCCAATTGACTTTAGGTCAAGTGGAAGTTTGTTAGATATGTGTTCTCTAGAAGCCAGAATTGACTGACACTTATAATACACTTCTAGGAGCAAAATTATAATTTTAACTATAAATAATAAAATAGATTATTTTCTATCACGTATGTGTATTTAGGGTCTGTAATACATCTCTTGAGTTAATGATAATGATAATTCTTATTTTCAAGAGTTGAAATTTAAGACAGAAATTTTCATTATTAACTCATAAAATGCTCCTGATCGTAGGATCATCATGAGAATGGTGATTAATCCAGAAGGTTAGTATGTAATCACTTTTTTATAATAGATGAGTCTTGAGTCTATGATGTAGAGACATTGGAGCGAGAGTACAGATACTCGTTAAAGAATGAGGGCACTGAGCATCACCACCTTGAGTAGTCATAAGAAAGTCTACCTTCTCGTCGACGACTGACTCGAAGCTATAGTGGTGTGTCTGGTTCTTTGACCTGAGGTGCATCGGTAGTTCACCTTGAGGATGTTATAGTTTAACTACACCATGACTCGATCTTCTATCTATTCGAAATCCTGAGGTGTATGTTGGCTATAGCATGTTCATTATAAGAATTGCATTGCACCAAGATGGAATCTATCTATCTCGGTGGATGAGGAGCAGTCCTATGATGATCATGAGAATCAACTCTATAAGCCCATGGCCATGGTAGAGAGTGAAATAATAGAAAGAGTTTCTATTAAGGTTTTCACATCGGACTTGAATCAAATGATTAAATCATATGATGGAAATTAGGGTTGATGAGTTTACCTTAACTCTAATCTGATCGGGGCTCAAGATAGAAGAAATTAATCACACAAGTAGCTGCATCGAGAGGTTTATTTTTAATTTTGTTGGGTTGCCACCATATACTGCTAGATATCACTGATGGATTTTGGGAGCAATTAGAATGATTTAAATGATCGATCATTCCAGTTGTCTGAATCAGAAGAGTTTTGATCCGTCGAAAGGAGTTTCGATGATTTCAATGATAGAGATCATGATATATCCCATTATCATACAGAATTGAATCTAACTGGATCACACAAATAAGGGTTTGGATCTGGATATCATCAATAGGACCAACCCAGTTCAATTGATTTGAATTAGATTCAATTGGTTCAAAAAAATTATGCTAGCATACGATTGAACCTAACATTCTCCTTTTTCTATCATTAAAAGTTATCTCGATCGAGCCAAATAAGTTTGTACTCACTCAGGTACCTTTATCTAATTTGACTGGAGGTTGTCCAGGTCAAAAAAATATTGTGTTAATTTATGAGATAAATTTGAGACAACACCTACCATTTTTCATCATCTGCTAATTCTTGTCCTTTGACTTTGGTCAAATATTGATCTTTGACCCTTGAACATCTGCCCATGTATCTTGCACTTATTGGAGAGCAGATAGGGGCTTGTCTCCTTACTAGATTTTAGAAAGAAAGGGGTGCACGCCTAGGATGGCGTGCGCCCATGGATAGGAATGCCTGGAGTCCCATAAGGATGGGACTCCAGATTACTTCTTGGATTCAAACTAGGTGACCCTTACCTATAAACTTTGACCAGTCTTAGGTGCCATCTAAGGATGAATATGTGGGTCTCTCATCTGATTGGATTAGATGATGTCATCCCATCAATCAGATTTAGATCTGATTTCATGAAGCAACATGATTGGCTAGGGTGATGTGGCACTGCGTGGTGCAGCAGGGTCTATATAAAGACCTGACTGCACCCAACTTTGATAGAACTTTCTCCTAGCCATACCCCAAGGCTGTCCCTCTCCCTCCTCCATGCCACCTTTCTGATCCTCTCTCTCCTCTCTACGTCCAAGGATAGTTGGGCTTTAGATTAGTGCGATTCAAGCAAGAAAAGGCTGACGAGAAAGAAAGAAGGCAGCACTGCTGCAGAGACGACAGTAGATCTTCGAAAGAAGTTTCAAAGATCCTCCAAATCAGATTCAGATCTGATTTTTGGAGATATGATAAAAAAGAAGATCTCCAGATCTAGCCCAAGTGAATAATGGTAGAGGCCAGGCGCTTACGTGGCTAGATCCAGAACCTCAAGCTATCAGTAGATCATCAATAGATAATCGGATTACCCATATCAAGATAAAACTAATTTAGATTTAATTTAATTTAATTTTTTTTATTTATCAGATCATAAAATTAGATCTGAAAAATGTCAGATCTGATTTGGATCTAAGAAAAAATTTTTGAAATATGCCTCTTGATCCAATCAGATTTGAACGAATCTGACCCAAAAAATCAAGATTTTCTCTTCAGACACACCACTGCAACTTCGAGCCAGTCATCAATGAGAAGGTAGACTTTCTCATGACTGCTCGAGGTGGTCATGCTTAGTATTCTAATTCTCTAACGAGTACCTATATTCTCGCTTCGATGTCTCTACACCATAGACTCAAGACTCATCTATCCTAAAGATGCGATCGTACGCCAACCTTCTGGATCAATCACCATCCTCATGATGATCCTACAGTCGAAAGCATTTTATAAGTTAATAATAAAAATTCATATCTTAAATTTTTAACTCTTGAAAATATGAACTATCATTATCATTAATTCAAGAAATGTATCATAGACACTTTCAAATACACACTATGATAGAGAATAATCTATTTATTATTTATTATCAAAATTATAAGTTTTATCCTTAGAAGTGTATTACAAGTATCAACTAATCTAGCTTCTAGGGCATACATATCTAACAATTTGGTTGTTTTATTATTCAGCAATCTTTCACTCTTGTCCTTGCACATCACTTATCACATTCAAAGCATAATTTTTGTGATCCACTCCTCACTTAAATATGAAACTATTGGAAAAAAATATATTTCAAAAATACCTATATATTTAAATAAAAATTAATATAGAAGAGATAAGAATAATGAGCATGTTCTAAGCATTGATAGTTTAATCCTTTCTTTTGTCAATTCTATCTTCCAACTAGTCCCTACACTTCAACTTCATAAACTTTTAGAAATATAATGACATAAAACTATATACGTACATAACACACTAGACGTACATGCATGCATACTACACAAATACATGTCTAGAGACAACATATTCTAAAAATAAATAAATTTAATATATAAATAAAAATTTAAAATAAAAATAAAGAATATATGAACATGACCAAGATCATCTAGATGGAGTAGTGGAGAAGGCCAACTATGATCAGAGGCCTTGCAAGCCACATCTACCTCATCACCTTGGTGAGGATTCCACTTTGCACTTGATTGAGATCCTGAGAATGGAAACAATAGAGGAAAGTGCAAAGAAAAACATAAAAAAAACCAATGAAAATAAAAAGAATGTGGAAAATTAAAAAAGGAAGATCTTTTTCTGCATAGATTGTTCATTTTTTTGCTTTTTTCCTTCTTTTTCTTTTCATTTCTTTCTCTTTTTTGGATATTCGTGGGAAAGATTGTACTTGAGGGAGAAAATGAAAACACCTGCAAGAAGGACTCGAGAAGGGTTCCAAGCAAAAAAAAAAAAAAATAGAGATCTATGGAAAGAAAAGCACCTACGGGAGATTGGAAGGAGAAGGAGGAGATGGGCAGGGGCTTGAGGAAGTAGTCGGAGGCTTGAGGAAGCAATTGGGGGCTCGAGGAGGTAGGAGGTGGCTAAGGGCTCGCAATCAAAGGCTCGGGGAGGTGGGAGGCGGTCGGAGTCTCGGAGAGATAGGAGGCGGCCAAGGGCTCACGGTCAGAGGCTCGAGGAGGTGGGAGGCGGGCGGATGCTTGGAGAGGCAGTTGGAGGCTCGGGGAGGCAGGGGCTTATGCCCGAAGGCTCGGAGAGCCGAAAGGTGGCTAAAGGCTCATGGCCAGAAGCTCGGGGAGGCAAAAGGTGGTCGGGGGATCGAAAAAATGGGAGGCAGTTGGGTGCTCATGGTCGAAGGCTCGAAGAGGTGGCCAGGGGCTCGGGACGACCACGGACATGGAGGGACATGGGCTTTAGGCAGTGGGGCTGGGTCGGTGATGTCGAGGCCGATGGGGTCGGGGCGGCCGTGGGCATGGAGGGATGCGGGATCGAGGCCGCAGGATGCTGGAGGGATGGGGCTGGGAGGGATGGGACGAGAGGGAGGAAAGAAGGGTTAGAGGGGTTTGAGAGGGATTTGGATGCTAGTAGCAGGAGGATCATGGAAAGGAGCGATACCGACGCGCGTGAGTGAAAATTTTTGGTGGAGTTTAGAAATTTTGGCAAAGTTTTAGCGACGGCAAAATGCCATTGCTAATACCATCGGTAGAATTATTAGCAACGACAATTTTCATCACTAAAAATAATAGCCATCACTAATATTAATAATTTTTAAAAAATATTTTTTTATAATTTTATTTTTTAAATTAATTTAATTATAATTATAATTAATTTTTTAAAAAAAATTAAATCTATTAGTGATGGTGTTTGCTATCGCTAATAGTTATCCATTGCTAATACTAACTTTTAGCGATGATGAAAAGACCATCGCAAAAAGTCATTGCTAATAACCTTTTTCATTCAACTTTGCTCGATCTAGTATATATAATTTTAAAATTTAAAGACCATCTTCACTATTCATTATCTAAATAATTATCATTAGAGTAAACAAATGATAGTCTCAATCCAGTAGCCCTAGGTATGTCGATCATTAAAATTTGATTTCGATGGTCACAAACGATCGTATGATGATCTAATAGATAGAGACCATCGATGAGTCTGAAAATTCGCAATGATGATCTCAATAATATTTGTAGCATACTATCAAAATTTTACTTCAATCGAACATCATTATCATGATCAATTTAGTACGAAATATTTTGGATCGTTAAATGTGAGTGATTAAAAAGCCAAACAACGTTCGATTTAAATAATTTTTTACATAAATAATTTTTGCTACTATTTTAATCATTTATACGATGATGATCGTAAAATTCAAACCGTACATATATGAACCATTCATGTTAAGTAGATTTTATAAAAGCACAAGTATAATTACTTATGGACTTCAAGAATAGTACCAAAAGACATAGTTTTGGATCATTCATATACGCATGGTTTGAATTTTACGATCATCATCATACAAATGATCAAAATAGCATCAAAGATTATTTATCTAAAAAATTATCTTATAATTGAATGTCGTTTGGCCTTTTGATCACTCATTTTTTATTTAACGGTCCAAATCTTCCCATGTTAAATTGACTATGATAACGGTCCAAATAATCACAATTGAAGTAAAATTTTAATAGTATTCTATACATATCATCAAGATCATCATTGTAAATTTTTGGATCCATCAGTGATCTTTATCCATCAGATCATTATGTGATTATTTGTGACCATCGAAATTAAATTTTATTGATCAACATAGCTAGGTCTATTGGATCAAGGCAATTTTTTATGATGATACTCTAATAATAATTATTTAGATAATAAATGATGAAGATGAACTTTAAATTCTAAAATTATATCATATTTTAAAAAAAAAATTAAAATTAATGATGGCATTTTTGCCATTACTAATACCACTATTAGCGACGATGAAACCATCACTAATAAGTATCTACCATCGTAAATAATAATAAAATATAATTTAAAAAAATAAAATTATTTTTTATTAGCAATCATAAAATATTATCGCTAATAATTATCTACCATCATTAATAATAATAAATCTAATTAAAAAATAAAATTATTTAGTATTAGCGATGGCTAATTACCATCGCTAATACTATTATTAATAACTATAGTGACGGCATAACTGTCGCCACTGTCGTCTCTAATAACTATTAGTGATGGCTAACCTTCCATTGCTAAGACTATCAGTAGAAAATGTTATTAGCAATAGTGAAATTATCGTCGCTAATTTTATCGCTAATATCCATTATTAGCAACATTGAAAATACCATTGCTAATGTCCATCGCTAATACTTTATTTTCTTATAGTAAAAATCAAAAGTCTTATATCCATTGAACATCCAATAACTATAAAATAGAGTAGTAAATCTAAATCTAAAGTATGTTGATACTATCAAATCTTGCTTCTAATCTTACTCCTAAAGCAATATCCACATCCACAACTAACCATCTCAATTTGAAAAAGAAAAAGAGAACTGATAAGCTTGACGACATAGTAAGCAATAAATATCTTGATTAGATAATTTATGTGATAATATAGGATGCGATAGTCAAAATACAATTATCATTAATCAATGCACAAATATAATCAAATTTATTTTTAAAATATAAATTTAGTAATGTTAGTATCTTTTAAATATTTATATACATCATTATATATCTAATTTAAAATTAATTATATTCAATAATTTATTCAAAATAAATTTCATTCAACTCATCAGTCTTTCACTATGACCATACTTATACCTTATGGTAGGACCGGAATATCATATTTATATCTATAACTGAGCCAAAATATTATATTATATCCTATAGTGAGGTTGGAATATCACACTTATATCTTATGGCAGGGCCATAATACTATATTTATACCATGTGATCGAGTCAAAAATAGGATCTTGAGCTCAATGATAGTCATTGTGCTAATGCATAATTTTTAATTGGTAGGTTTCAAAATATAGTTAGATTGAGAATCTAAATCCATAATTCATATCAAAATTTTTTTCATAGAATAATACATATTTTATAATCAAATCAAAATGTGCATATATAATTTTAAATTTATAAACAATTATAGTAATAGTATAAGAAATATTACTTCAAAATTTTATATTAATTTTCATTCAAAATATAATTTTCATACAGTTCATAAATATATATAAATCCATTAACAATTTATTCTATATTTAAAATAATATTATGTAAATAAAAAATTTAGAGAAAGTGAATCATTACTTACCTCACATATACTCTAATTAGTTCAAATAATTTTTGATTTTTTTTTGAAATCTTTAATGAATAGATCATATCATAGTATTTCACTATTGGACATCTTCTTGTCGAGATAATTATACTCCTATACGGAATAAAGTCTAACAATTACAAAGGATGCAGATAATTAAGAGAGATATAATTCATAGATAGTCACATCTAATGATTTAGGTCAATCCAGTCATCTAATTTTATTTGATCAGGATTAAACTAGGATATAGTTAATTTGAAGTCCCTCTATCAGGTCAACTTAGATTTAAAGTAATAGGGCTCAGGATACTTTATTGGATTCATAAATCAAGTAAAGAGAAAATACTAGGGAAGAGAGAGATTAATAAAATAGAATAGGGTTGATTGAGCGTATTGCCCAGCATCCTAATCAGTTTGATCAAGATGATTTAGTCAAATCATGATTAAATTAATATATAGATGATCAAATCTAGTAATATCCAATCAAGCTAAAATGGGTGCCGACATGCTGACCGACGACCATAGATCAGGATCCTTTCATCAAGATTGATCAAATTAATTGAAACAATCTTCTCAAAGATTCAAAAAGCCCTCGAAAAGAGAAACCATATGTAGAAAAAATCTAGAGAGAGAAAATTCATATAGAGAGTAAAACTATTCTGGAGAAAGAAAGTGCATAGAGAAAGTAAGAGAAGGAGAGGAGAGAGAGAAAAGATAGAACTAGAAGAGAGAACTCCCTCTCTCTTTTTTTTCTCTCTTTTTTTTCTTTTCTTCTTTTCTTTTCTTCTTCTTCTTTTCTTTTTGCTCTTTCCTTCTTATTAGAATAGGGGACTTTTGCTCCCCGTTTTCCCCTAAATAGTGGAGGGCACCTTGTTGGCGGCAGCTGTGGCCTGTGACATGGACCACGGCGGTGTAGTTGAAAGTTGTCTGACTGGCAAATGATGGTGATGATCGGCATCAAAAAATCCAAAACAATCACCAAAAAATAGGGGAACTCTGGGATTCGATTTCTTTTAAGAAAAATTCAACAATAACCGGCATGAATCGGAGCTCCCGAGGGTTGGAGAAGATGGGGGAAAGGTTTACTAAAGATTCTCGACATCATACTTAGCTTCCTAGCTGTGCTTGGTTGTAATTTCTGCTGGGCTTGGTGATGATCATCCGCAAAGAAAAAGAAGAAAGATGAGAAATCACCAGGGATTTTCGGCTATGAAATCCAAGAGAGGGTGGGCTCATTAATAGAGTAGAGAAAAGCTGATTCCTACTTGAAATTAGCTTGCAAATGTGAAATAGCTTTCTTATACTCATGTTATCCCAATGTACGCAGCATCCAAGCCTTCCACCCAATTTGTACATGTATGTTGCATTATAGATAGCGGTGAAAATGGATTGGGTCAGATTTGGCCATGAGTAACCCCAACTCAATCCGGTTCCTTAATCAAGTTCAAAAGTTGGACCCAAACCCAATTCAATAAAAGATTGGGTTGGGTCGGATTTGATCCATAACCAAAATTTTTGTATCCAACAGGTTATTTGAATAATGTCGGATTGATGTATAACCCACCCCAATTAAAAAATTCAGATCTAGATCAAATCCAACTCAAATGTAGCCAACTATATTTTAATTATCATATAACTATTTTTAACCACACAAAATAGATAATAAATAATATTACTCTCAAAATAAATTAGAATATAAAAATAATTTTAAATCTATCTTTATATTAAAGATATTGCTCATATAAATTTTAAACCACAGCTTAGAGGTTCAAATAAATTCAAATCGATCCTAACAGTATATTAGCTAGATTTAGATTGGATTGGATCGTAGAAGATTCAAAATTGACTCAAAAATCAAGTAGATCGGATAGGATTAGATCATATATGAATTCAATAAATCCAAATCTAGTCTAAAAAATGAAATAGACTTAATTTTAGAATCTGATTCAGCCCTAAAGGTTATTTAAATAGGATTGGAATGGATCTAAATGGGTCAAGTCATCGATCAACCCGATCCATTTATAGCCTTAATTGCAGAAATAACTTTTACAACTGCTAAACAACCATCTAAACCTTCTATGTTTTTCAAATCCAGGAGACGAAACACAGATTAAGAAACAAACAAAAGACATCCGCAATAATTGGAATGTAGCTCTTATAGCAAATATGTGCAATCTTATCCAGTGCTCCGGGGATAACGGGAAAGACATGATCTGATGAAACCTAATCCAGGATACCTGCCAAAAGAAAAAGAAAGGAAATTGGGCATATCCGTGGACATTAAATCCTATGTATCTGCGTCACAAATTAGTGTGCTCTATGTCCTTCTTTTTATATATAGAGAGGCCGGTGGGGAGGTCCAAAGGGTAGAAGAAAAAGAAAGAGAAACGAGAGAGGGAGACGAAGGTGATGGAGCAGTGTAAGGAGACCGGGGCCGCGAAGCACGAGATCGCCGTCAGCAGCACCAGCGGCAGGTCCCCAGTCTCCAAGGACTCCGTTGTTAATCTGGAGTTGTGAGTATTCCCCACCACCGCCCGCTGCGCTCTAGTTTTTATTTTTATTTGTTTGGTTGGATGCCGTCACCGCAGGTGGAGGCTCGCGATGACGGCTGGGAATGAGATCTTTCCGTTGAACCGTGATGGCCCCTTCCCCCCGAATCCCCGAACCCCCAACAAAAGAGAGTTCATTTTAGAGCCTCTTCGGCTACTCCAGCGTGATTGAGCCGATAATCGTAGGATTTCTAGATTCAGCTGCTTCGTTTGGATATATTTTTGTATCCAAATCAATCAGAATAAAAATTTAAAAGTTCAACTAATATTTATATTTATATTTATGTCAAAAAAAAATAGATATGAATATAAATAGTTAACTATCCAATCTATATTTAAATATTCAAATTTATATATAACTTTAAATAATTTTATATAATATTTATTAAATTTTAAAAAATATATATAACTATATAAATATGTTATTAATTTGATTTATCATCTATTTAATAATATTTTTAATTATATAGATATAAAATTTAATTATGTAAGTTATATTTATAATTATATTTATATTTTTAGCATCTAAATTGTATCATATCTGTTTAAAATAAATATGAATATATATCTTTGCATCCGAATAATATTTATATTTATATTTATTTATTAAATAAAATAAATATGGATATGAATATGTTGATATCTGATTCATTTTTGATCCAATTTCAACCCTATTGTACTAACCAAACTCCATCCAGCCAAAATCCTATAAAAAAAGAATCCATGGATGTTTTCTTTTCTAATAGCCTAAAAGATAGAATCTGAATTGGGTTTGAACGAGCTATTAGAAAATGCAAGATTTTGTTGGGATTTTTAGCTCAATCCTCAAAAAATATTAAAAAATGCCCCTATTTTTTAGAAAAAGGAACAAAATTTAAATTTTAAGAGGCAACAATTCCTTTTATACATTTTATTCTTAAATTGGATAATTTTTTGACTTGACATTTAAAGTTTAATTTGTTAATTATGGTGCTACAAACCATAATAATGTTGCCTTTCTTTTTTAGGGGGTTTTCGATGTGTGATAATAATATATAGAAACAATAATTCTACTATCTTTGTCTTGTTAGTCTTAATTATCCTAATTATTACCCATACTTTTGTATAATTTCATATTTTTTTTGAAATTAACATTTTAAATCATATATAATTTATGGTTTCATATGTCGGCACATATAAGTGATATGTTATTAATGTATTTAATAGCTAGTCTCTCCATTGACCGAACTAAAATTTATAGTTCATGTTTCCTCTTTAAATTTCGAAGTTTCTTTAACTCCAAATGGCTATGTATAGTTATATCACTATATATATATTGTAACAAATAACATTGTACACATAGGTATAAGTGCGTGCGGATATAACATAAACTATGCGAAGGGACAATATAACCATATACAAGAACTGTTATAACCATCTGTTATAAAAGTCTTCAAGTGTGTACAAGACTAAAAATTAAATGCTAGTAGTCAAGAGACCACATGTTAATTAAAGTCCAATCTGAAAAAAGAACGGTTTTAAGCTCCTCTCTCTCTCTCTCTCTCTTTCTCTCTCTCTCTCTCTCTCTATATATATATATATATATAGAAAAAAGAATAGTTTTAAGCTCTTCTCTCTCTTTATATATATAGAGAGAGAGAGAGGTAGACTGGGCTCCGATTGATTGGAGTCCAGTTCTTATCTGGTCTGATTTTCGATCATTGGATTAGTATGGATCTTCATACCAAAAAGAAAAAAGGTGTACTTAAAAAGACGTACCTTTAGGTTGAAAAAAATAGGCGTCGGTGCTTGCACGCCTAAAAAAATCAAAAAAAAGTCTAAAAAAAATTAGAAAAAAATCTAAACCTAAAAAAAACTTAAAAAATCAGAAAAAAGTTTGACAAAAAATGTTAGAAAAAATCTAAATCTGAAAAAGAATTCAAAAAAAAAAGCCTGCTACCTGAAAAAAAATTTAGAAAAAAAAGTTTGAAAAAAAAAGCCTGGCATGAATTCAGAAAAAAATTTTAAAAAAAGCTTTAAAAAAATTTAGAAAAAACAAAAGAGGAAGAGGGAAGAAGGCGCCTTCTTTGGGGACTTCTTCCTTCTTCCCCTTTTTTTTTTATTTTTTGTTCTAATTTTTTTTCAAATTTTTTTCTAAATTTTTTTTCTTTTTTTTTGAAATTTTTTTTATTTTTTTCAGATTCAGATTTTTTTACTTTTTTTTTCTAAAAGTTTTTTTTCCTGAAGGTGCCTACACGATAAAAAAATGTACCTTCAGAGTGCCGGTATTTTTTTTTTCAGGGCACCTCCGGTGCCTATTTTTTTTAGTCTAAAGGCGCATCTTTTCAGACATGCCTATTTTTTTTTGGCATGAAGATCCGTGCTGATCAATGGTCGGAGATCCAACTAGATAGAAATTGGACTTTGATCGATTGAAGACCAATCTATCTTTTTCTTTCTCTCTCTCTCTACATATATATATATATATATATATATATATATATATATATATACCTTTTTCTTTCTCTCTCTCTCTCTCTCTCTACATATATATATATAGCTGCATATGGTTTGCACAACCATGTTAAATGAAGCTGTATATATGCAACTTGTATATAGACTAACC
Organism: Cocos nucifera; assembly: GCA_006176705.1. NCBI lineage: Eukaryota > Viridiplantae > Streptophyta > Magnoliopsida > Arecales > Arecaceae > Cocos > Cocos nucifera. The sequence continues at coordinate 1,220,375 of QRFJ01000165.1, read as the reverse complement.
AAACATGGTAGCTATTTGTAAGGAAAAAGATAGGGTCAAGAGACCACATCTATATATAAACCACTAGTCGAAGACCCATGCATTATGCGGGATAGATAATTATGATCTATAATTATTAAAATTTTTAATAATAAATATTTATAATAAATATTTTTTAATTTTTAAAAATTTTATTTTATTTATTTATTTATTTATTATATAATATATTTTTTATTATTTTATAAAATAATATTTTATTTTATATTTTTTCTTCCTGCTCTATACTTTCTACACGCCTGTCAATACCACTGCACCCCCTATCACCCCATCACGGCTCCCTTCTTTCGATAAATGTTGATCCTAAATGCACCCTCGCTTTCTTTCTTCTTCTCATACCTTCTTTATGCATACCTTCTTCATGCCTGTCAGTATTGCCCCACCCCCTATCGTCCTACCACCACTTTTCTTCTCTTTCGATAAATGCCGATTTCGATCACACTCCCTAGCACCCTTGTCGATACTATCGGCCTCGGCACCATCACTGAAGAAAGAGAGAAAAGCTCTCTCTCTTCTTTTCTTTTTTCTTTTTTTTTCTTTTTTTTTCTTTTTATCAAATAATATTTTATTATTATTTTTTTCTTCTTCTTTTTTATTCTCATACTTTCTCCGCACCTTTCGATGCTACCCCACCATGGCTCCCATTCTCTCTCAGTAAATACCGATCCCGATCGCACCTCCCCTCCTCACTTCTTCTCATACCTTTTCCAAACTTTCGAAGGCTTATACAAAGATTTGGCTTTTAAATTGATGGCGTACCTTGTTCTATTTATGGATAATTTATTAGATTTAATTTGATCTGATCCAATAGATCGATTTAGATTTTAAAATATATTATTTTTTAAAAAATAATAAAAATATTATTTTTAAAAAATAAATTAGTATGTTATTATTTTTAAAATTAAAAAAATGATATACTATCTTTTAAATTAATAATAAATTAATAATTTTAAAAAATATTATTACTATTTTTATAATATTTTATTTTTTAAAAATAATAATTTTTTTAAAAAATATTTTTTATCTTTTATTTTTTATTTTTATTTTTAAAATATTATTTTTTTTTAATTTTTTAAAATATTATTTTATTATTATTTAAAAATAATATTTATATTATTATAGATAATAAAATAATAATTTATATGATATAATTAAAATTATCTGAGATGTTGAGATAGCAATACTATAATATTTTTCTATAAAATATTATTATATATATATATATAATAGATAATAGATTGATTAATTATAATGATATTGATGTCTAATGATGCAGTGGAGATCCAACCATGTACGAGTCATTTTGGAAAGGGATGGGGGATCAAGGCAGCATCACCATTCCAAGTTGGCAAATGATAAGTTATTTCTCGGACGTGACCAATTTGTGCTGGTTTCTTGAACCCGAGTTTGCTCAAGAGGTACGACGCCTACACAACCTCGTAGGCAACGCTGTGACCAAGGACAGGCACATAATCGTGGGCACAGGCTCGAGCCAACTCTTGCAAGCTGCGGTCTACGCTTTATCCCCATCTGATGCCCCTGACCCAATGAGCGTAGTTTCTGCCGTGCCTTTCTACTCGGTAAGCTCTACTCCATTGCACCAAATGTGATGCTCAAAATATATTAGTAAAATTTATGACTAGAAACAAACTAAAGGGTATTAGTTCTGTCTTAATTAGATAAAGGTTTATGAACATAAAACTGATCTTTAAAAGTAATATTGCTATAGAATACTATACATTTTTTGAGATATGATTTACATATTTCTCTATATATATAGAGATAGACTGGACTCCACTTGATCAAATTCTAATTTATTTCTGATTGGATCTTCTATCATTAGATCAGCACGCATCTGCATGCACGCGCCTAAAAAGATGCATCTGAAAAAAAATAAGAATGCGTCTGCATCTAAAAAAAAAAATTTTTAGTTTTTTTTTAGGCCCGAAGATGCCTGTAAAACTAAAAAAAAAAATTTAAAAAAAAAAGGCCATCTCTTTTTTTTCTATAACTTTTTTTTAGGATTTTTTTTTCAAATGTAGGCACATCTGTTTTTTTTTTTTTTAAGTATGCCTTTTCAAATGCATGTGCACACAGATACGCGCTGATCCAATGGTCGGAAATTCGACTGGATATAGAATGAGATCCGGTCGAGCAGAGTCCAGTCCACCTCTTTCTCTCTTTCTATATATATATATATAATTGTTCTATGAAAAATATTATTGCTTTGCCATTTTATAGATAAAAAAAATGTTTAACAGGAAATAAAATGATGAAGCAATATTATAGATATTGTACATTAATTGTTGAGTATCCAATAGGCCTCAAAAGCTTAGTGTAGAGAAAGGGTCAATAACGTATATCAAGCTTAGAATCCTCCATGTTTTCCATTAATTTATAAGATTTGATGTTTTTTACTCCCTTCAGTTTATTTTGAAGTACTTAAACACTTTGGAATGATTACTATATATATATATATATATATATATATATATATATATATATATATATATATATATATATCAATTCTAGGTAGATATGTAAGAAAAATCTAAAAAGCTAGAAGAATTTGACACTTTTTCTCTGAGACATAAAAAAAATATGACACTTCAGAAGATATCCACACTTACACTTGCACTGGTGTCCATATAAAAGAGTATGTAACAGATGTGATGTTGTTTCAACTAGTTTATTTAACATTATTCCCTTCCACTTCTGGAAAACAGAAAATGCCTTGCAATGAAAGTTGGATGGAGATCAACCATGATGCGCTTATTTCCATGTTTTTTTTTCTTTTCCCATGTAAATATGTGATTAATGGATTTATAACCGATTGAGTTGATTGGCCTTGCATAAGTTGAAAGCTATATTATTTTCCAATATAAATAGTATAAGAGAATGGCTTTTCTCCAACAAGGTGTTAGTGTTTGTTTTCCATCTATATTTCCAGTGCCACTATTCTTCATCTATCTAATGCATGGTTTTGTTGTCTTAGCTTCTGATAATTCTATTTTTTGATAGAAGAGCTTTTGATAATTCTCACAATTATGTCTTCCAATAGTTTATCTTCTGATAATATTTAAAAAGCCTTAATACAATGTGTTTTGTTCAGTTTCATACACATGATCTATGGCACACTAAGGGATTGTTTGGATATTTTTATGTAATTGGACTAAAAGTCTTACAGAAATTGGCCCTATTGGCCTATTCGGCTCGCATTTTCTAAGATTCTACTCAAATTCTGGTTAAAATCCCAGCCTATAGGCCTATTGGTCTGCACACACGCAAAAAAAAAGAAAAAAAAAGAAGAGAGAGGGAGATCCATAGAGGCCTTTTTTCTCTTTTCATAGGATTTAGATTAGGACATATTTAATTGATTGAGTATGCTTAAATGGATAGCACAATTCATGAATCAGATAGGATATTCAATCAAATTCTGCTAGATTATCCAAACAGGCCTTAATATGCTCTACCTAACTTTGATAAATTTCAAATAGTCAAAACCTATATATATGATAATTGTGGGAAGTTAATTTATAATTAACTCTATCATTAAGATTAACAAGTCCAAGAGTCATGTAACTCTTGTTGTTAATGTATTATGAAGATTAAAGAGTTATCTAATTCTAGTATTTAATATAATATGGAGATTAAAAGATCTTATTAAGTAAACTAAGAGTCATGGATGAGGACAGTCTAAGAATCATATTTGTATCTATAAATAGATGTCTAGATCCTTAAGCAAAGTAAGCCATTTTGAAAGTCTTTTGTACCGCTCCACTATTTTAATGAAAATCTTTCTTGCTTTTCATGATTAAAAAGTTTTTTGTCTTGCATCTTGTTTTCTATATTTCTTCTTGTACCCAACAATAATAACCCTAACGATCCGTTGACTCGACAAAAACTGCATAAATTAGAGAGCACAGATAAAGAAGCTTCTTATGGTTTTAAATTGATAAGCTGATGGAAAATATTTTTTTCTGATCAAATTTAACAAATTTTCCGATTACAGTCATATGAGCCGCTTATGAATTACCTTCGATCCGGACTTTTCCGGTGGGCTGGAGATGCATGCACGTTTAAGGGTGATGCATATATTGAGTTGGTCTGCTCTCCTAGAAACCCTGATGGCTTTCTAAGGCAAGCAGTCTTGAAGTCTAAGGGTGGGACGACAATCCATGACCTGGCCTACTATTGGCCTCAGTATACCCCAATTACCGGTCCAGCGGATCACGACATCATGATCTTTACTGTCTCCAAGAGCATTGGCCATGCTGGATCTCGTATTGGGTAACGATGCCTCTTCCAGTTCCATTTTCCATAAAATTAGATTGGCCTCTTTACTGAGGCTAAGTATTCTTACAGGTGGGCTCTAGTGAAGGACACTGCTGTTGCTCTGAAGATGGTCAAATTTTTGGAGATAAGCACCATTGGAGTGTCCAAAGTCTCACAGATTCGAGCAGCAAAGATTCTTAAAGCAGTCTCGGACAGCTATGAGAATCCAATCCCTGGAAACCAAGACAAGGTCTTCGATTTTGGCCGGCATCTTCTAGCCAATCGGTGGAAGAAGTTACGAGAACTTGTCAAAGCCTCAGGCATCTTTAGCTTGCCGGAGTTCCCTTCTGAAACTTGCAAGTTCACCGGGGAGAAAGCTGAAACCCTTCCTGGTATGTGACTACAGTTTTTAAAACCTACCTGTTTCTCATGTTTAAAATTGGAATTGCAGGTTAGGTATTAGGCTTTGGTGAATATTTCATAAGCTAGTTTGCTTCCGCCTCAGTGTGGTTGAGTGTGGTCTAGAAGAGTCCCAAGCGGCGGCAGCAGTACCACGTGGGAGTGATCATGAAAGTATACGTACTAGTCGCTTTGGTCTCATCAATGTATCAGATCCTATTTATCCCATCATCTCCTTGGAAATACGAGCATTTTTTCCATTTCATAAATTATCAATAATTATAATTTTAGCACGTATATCGAAGTAGAGTATCTTATATCCGAAGATCCATGCATTGCATGGGATAGATAATTATGGTATGTAATTATTAAAATTTTTAATAATAAATATTTTTAAATTTTTTAATATTTTATTTATTTATTTATTTATTTATTTATTATATATGATATATTTTTTATTATTTTATAAAATAATATTTTATTTTATATTTTTTTTCTTCCTATTCTCATATCTTATACGTGTCCGCCGATACCGCTGCACCCCCTGCTATCCCACCATAACTCTTTCTCTCTCAATAAAACTTTCCGACTCTCCTGTCGGTACCACCATCTTTGACACCACCATTGGAGGAAGAGAGAAAAGCTTTTTTTATAAAATATTATTTTATTATTATTTTTTCTTTCTTTCTGTTCTCATACTTTCTCTGTGCCTGTCCGTGCTGCTCCATCATGGTTCACTTTTTCTCTCGATAAATGCCGATCTTGATCACATCCCTACCCCTTCACTTCTTCTCATACCTTCTTCAAACTTTCGGAGGCTATTAAATACAGAAATTTAGCTTTCAAATCGATAGAGTACCGTGCTCTATTTATTGATAATTTATTAGATTTGATCTGATCTAATCCATGGATCAATTCAGATCTCGAAATATATTATTTTTTTAAAAAAAATAAAAATATTATTTTAAAAAAATAAATTAGTATGTTATTATTTTTAAAATTAAAAAAATGATATACTATCTTTTTAAAATAATGATAAATTAGTATTTTTTAAATATTATTTTTTTTTATAATATTTTATTTTTTAAAAATAATAATTTTTTAAAATATTTTCTATCTCTTATCTTTTTTTTTATTTTTTTTTAAAATATATATTTTTTTAATTTATTAAAATATTATTTTATTATTATTTAAAAATAATATTTAAATTATTATAAATAATAAAATAATAATTTACATTGTACAACTAAAATCATTTGAGATGCTGAGATAGCACTATCATAATATTTCTCTATAGAGTATTATTATATATATATAATAGATCACACCTTAATAGTCTTGTCGTGTTTTAAATATCATGTTTAGATAATCATCTTATTATATCTCTATTTTACCTTAATTGTCATGCTTTTTTTTTGAGTATATTAACCCACATATCATGTTTAGGTTGTTATCATGAATAGAATAACTATTTGGGTGCTCTCGTGCTATGGCAATTCAGTGATTAACTCGCTGACTTCAGATGGAACATGTCGATGACCAGTCTAAGTAGCTAGTTTGTTTGATGGAAGTAACATAAATTTCAGCTTCTTATATTTAAGTTTCTCTTTTTTTTTTCTTTTCCTGATCATTTTGTTTTACAGCCTTTGCATGGTTGAAATGTGAAAAAGAAGGAATAGAAGACTGTGCGGGCTTTTTAAGGAGCCACGAGATCATTGCTCGAGGTGGGCGCTTTTTTGGAGCAGATCCCAAATATGTACGGGCTAGCATGTTAGATCGAGACGAGACATTTGATCTTTTTATTGAAAGGCTTTCGTCCCTTCGCTGAGCTCCTGCCTGTTGCTGATGATGACTCCTTTCCACCTCGGTGGGAGCATTATTTCCGTAATGTTGGAAGTGTCAAAATATTTGTCAGCAGCTGTCGGCCGAATTGCCTTTCTGGCACGACTTTGCTCCGCAATTAGCAAGCACTGCAAGTGCAGTGCTTAATAATACTTTATTATCAAAAATATTTAAAATATTATTTTATTATTTTTTATATTTAATTACTTTTTTCTTTGTAGCTTTACAGCATCCATCTTTCTAACCCCCCTCCTCCATCCACCTCTTTGCTCAGCCCATCGCTGCAACCATTCTCTTTCCTCCTTCGTCCATCTCTCCGGCAGTCAGGCCCGCCATCTCTCATCATCAGAGCATCCATTGACAACAACATCTCCATCCTCAACCTCATCTACAAGCACTTCCTTGGAGACCCCATCATCTTTAACAATGATCTTCTCCTCTCCTCTCTCCCTCCACCCTTCACTTCTCAGGACATCACCATCACTGACTACCTCGACACCACTCCACCCTTCCCCATCCCTTTCTTCTTCCTTCTCTTCCCCCACCTCTCTATTGATTGGGCCTGCCGATCGCCTCCCCAATGCCAATGCTCGTCTTCCCACCGCTCGCTTTCCTACTGACATAGCCTATAACACGACGTTTCATTGGAAAGAGACAAGAAGACATGCGAAACTAGAGTAAACAGCAAAGAAAGGAAGATAGCTCTCTCTTCTAAAAATTTTAATTCAAAAATTTGATTACAAAATTGGCCTAAATGACCTTATTTATAGAATAAAAATACTAACAAACTTAAATAAGAATTAAAAATATTAATCCTAATCAAAATAGCAGAGAAACTAAAAGTCCCAACTCGAGTAGGATCTTGCACATATCCGTTAACTTGTTAGATGATTGAATTAGGCTTCGAAATAAGTCATGATGGTGAAGCGGTCAAGCCTGTAGGGCTCAAAAAGAGCTTTCCGAATTATGGTTATAATAAAGATTCTGACATTGGATGAAATAGTTATGGCCATTTTAGTTCGTAATTTCATACCTTTTTGGATCTGATCCCTCAAATTCATGAATCTGACTGGTATGACATCTGTATCACCCACCCTCTTTCTCCTTCCACCACTCAAGCTGGCCGCTGCTCGTCTTCTCAAAACCACATACCTTCTCCTTTCTTCCTCCTGTTCTATCGCTCGCCACTCCACCGCCACACGTCGACCTTCGATGGGAAGAGGTGGTGGTCAATCAGAAAGGAGCAAGGAGGGGGGTAATCGGTGCAACTTCCAAAATATCCCACCAGTTCTTCTTAATTTTGTTTTCTAGATTGCATTTAAAATTTGAGTTATTTACTACACCAGCTATATACATAGTTAGTTAAAATTGATTGCTGATAAATAGATCAGTGCCATCCATCTTAAAATGGATGGTTAGAAAAAAATCAACAATCAACCGACTAAAAGAGGCTTTAGAGCACCATAGTAAAACATGCAAATTGAAATTTCACTGGCATTTGTTAGATAAATAATTGTTGGGGATATATATATTGTTTAACAATTGAAAATTTTTTCTCCTGATTCGATCTGAGAGAAGAAATTGAGTTCAACTCGGATCTTTTAAAAGAAAAAAAAAATGATGGAAGAATTATGAAAATAGAACTTATATAACCCTTTCTTTCTTTGATTAATTTTTTATACCACATACTGAGGTACATAACCCCTATAATAGTGAGATCCATCCTTACATGATTTGGATTGGATTTCTTTTTAGAAAAGACATCCATCATTGAACAGTTTGGATTGGACTTCTCTTTCTAATTTAAATAAGACTAGATTTATAAAAAATATATGATTGATATAAAAAATTATAAAAAAATACTAAAATTTACAAAAGATACATTTCGAGTTCTGCATCAACTTTGCCTCCATCTAATTCTTCACAGATTTTAAGATAACTTTCGATCAAAGTTTTTTTTCGAAAAAAAAGTTTTGATTTGATTAGCCCATTAAGGCCTAAATAATAAAATTTTGATCCAATTTGGCTCCTTTTGAGGCTATCCCAAAGTTGTAGATCTCGAAAGGATATCCAATTTCATAAAAAAGATCATCTTAATTAAATATCATATGACCAAGTAATCATCTCCTGAAGTTTGATGCATGATTTGGCTTCTTGATATGGCAGATCTTACTTTTGGATTTTGTCTAACTCTACTCGTAGTAGCTGACATGATCTATATCGAGTTTTTATAGTGGCAAATATGATCTATATTGAGTCTGGTGATCCTCTTGAATTCTGTAGTGGTCTACATCAAGTTTAATGATCTACTTAGATCAGAAGTCGTGGTGTCTAGGGGATTAGCTCCTGCTAAATTAGAATTGAAGATGGGATACACTTGCTTCCTTGACTTACAGATTAACTGCATGGTTTTGTTTGGAGATAGTTTCTAGCTTCAATCTCCCTTATTAGATGATAAATCTTGATCTTTAGATGTTGGAAATAACTTCACTACAGAAGTTGCTGGTGCTTGTATTGAAAGCACCACCAATTGAGACATGGCCTAGATGAGTTGAATGATCTTCTTTTCTAGTTGTGTGAAACATTCCTTTATCTCATCGTCCATCAAGATAAAACTAGCAGCCATATTCATATTGTCCCTCGATATTGAAGCACAGATAACACTTCTCTTGATTACTTGTGTTGAGTGGCGTCAGCTAGCAAATTCTTAATGTCATTAATGAGAACCATGAAGCTCAACAACAAAAGAAGATCCAGTGGGTTCTAAAACTATTTGAGATCTAACGAGCTCTCGACTTATAATCGAATAGGTTCTAAATCAAAAGAGACTTCATTGTCAAATGTTAGAAACAGTGATTCAAAATATTGAGAGCCGGTATGCTGAGAACTTGGACGGGAGAAAATCTGAGCTCAGGAAGCAGGGATTCAGAGTCATGTTGGGAAGTTAGGAAAGGGAAAAGACCATTTCCATATACGTTCTCTCAATATACCTTTTGTTTTCCAAGAAAAAAGAAACCATCAGAAAACAAGAACATGATCTCTTTTTAGCTTGCTCAGGATGTGAAGGTTACTTTTTCTCCCGAACCTATAAATTTTTGGGAGTGTTGAGACTGCTGGTAGATCACCTGGTAGAGATTTTAATTGGCCAGGCAATCAAAAAACAATCCATACCCATTAGTTTCAACTAACTTCTATAAGAAAATGTGTGGTAGAGAGAGCAGCTCCAGCGAAAACAGGAAAGGACACCGTAGCGACCCATTCACACAGTCAGGGAGGCTCAACGAAGACAAAGTCACACACCACAGCTTGCATCACCAACCCTCCCTGGTCTCTGGCCCAGCTTGCTTCCAACCAAAGATGCCCAGAAAGATTTCTCAACAGAAGACTGGTGACCTAAACAAACAAAACCTGCTCCGATCTCCTTCTAAAGCAACATTCACAGCTTCCTTCAAACTCTTGTTCCCACTTCCTTGAGGCATCTCATCCGGCTCTTGGAGGCCATTGGACTTTGGTTGCCCCCAAATGTCGGCACCTGTCTAGGGTGACACGTCCGTTCACCGGCAGAAGGAATCAGCACTACAGTCTCCGACATCGGTCTCAACCTCCACCTGGCAGTGGACATCCCCTGCTCTCAGGTGCTAATCTTATCTCTCTTGGTGGCAGAAGAGCAATAGTTAATTTGCAAGTGGCGTCCCGCCCCTCTGCACTTCAACAACCTTTGCCCCCAACTTGTATCCTGTCACCTTAGCATTACTCGACTGCCCTTTATCCTTTTGTACCTTCCCATAACCATTACTCAACTCGCCCACTGAAGCTCCCAAACTGTTCAGAGGCCTACGTCAAACCATACCCTAAAAATGATCGCCGCTCCGATTTTCTTAAAGACGACAACAGTATATATCTCAATGCCCGAACGGCGGAGAAAAACCACGAAAACCTGCTTTGACCCATTACACCACCCAACCTACCACAGCCCTCCCCCGCACCACCCCACGGGGCAACCCCCCTCCCCCTCCTCCAAACATAGAACTCTTCCCTTTAATAAGGGTCTTTGCTTCTGCTGGGGTGATTGGGATCACCAAAAATCCTCTTGTAGAAACCCCATCCGTTGTTTCCTTTGCCTGAAACAAGGCCACCCGACTAAGATGTGTATTTTCTCCCGAAACCACCCCAGAAAATTGCGATCATATAGCAGCCAATGCTGTTGGCATGTAAACCCAGTTTAATGTATTCTTTTTTTATTTATTTTGTCCGATGATATTTATGTAATTTTCTGATTTTATAGTATACTTAAGAGTATTTTAGTTGGTATCCACTTGTTAGGATAGTAACATAAATACCTCGGATTGGCCATGTTGATGATTAAGATACCTCAGATCAGCATATAGTCACCAACGTCTTGGGCAAGTTAAGTTTCCAACCTAAAAAGCAAACTTAGGAGTGTTTCTGAGCTGTTTTCTTCAATAGCAGCTCGTCCAGCACTTAAGTTTTCCTAGTCATTTCAGACAAGCAATTCCTAAACACGCGGTAATCCCCCTACGGATAAGCAACAATCCAGCTATATCCAGTTGTAACCAAACTATTATCCACTCTGCCTGATTTCGTAGAAGCAGATAAAGCATTCAGATCATGCCAGCAATAGCCTCCTTATTCTAGAGAAGTGAGAGGAGACCATAATGCCACAATGGCATGACTAGTGGCCCAAGATTTACGAAACGATGCAACTGAAGGAAAATCCTGATTTTTCGGATCAGGTTCGTTCAGATCTGATCGGATCAAAAGATATATTTCAAAAATTTTTCTCTTTGATCCGAATCAGATCTAGAATGTTTCAGATCTGATTCTTATTATTTTAATAATTAAAATAAAATTTAGATAAATTAAATTAAATTTAATTTATCTTGATGTAGGGTAATCCTATTACCCGTTGATGATCTTGTAAGCAGCGAAAGATTCTGGATCTAGCCACACAAGTGCCTGACCTCTATCGGTATCCACTCAGACTGGATCTGGAGATCCTCTTCTTTTCTATCACATCTCCAAAAAATAGATCTGAATCTGAATTGGAGGATCTTCAAAACACCTTTCGAAGATCAGCAGTTGTCTTTTGCAGCAGCGCAGCCTTCTAGCTTTCTATCATCTTTCTCTCATCTGGATTGCACCAACTAAGATCCCAAACTACATTGGGCATGGAGAGGAGAGGGAGAAGATGGGCTTGGCTTGGAGGAGGAGGAGAGAGCCAGCCTTGGGGCGTGGGAATTGTGTTCTCTCTTTAAGTTGGGCGCAGGATCTTATTTATAGACTATGCATGATCCAACTCCTCTTCTTCCCAACCAATCACAATCCTTTATGAAATCAGATCTAAATCTGATTGGTGGAAATAGAGTTCCTTGGATTCATCCTTAGATGGCACCTAAGATCAGTCAAACTTGGTTCTTAGGAGGAGTCTAATTGGAATCCAAAAAGGAGATGGAGTCCCTGTCCAATAGGGACTCCTGGGCGCCTCCAGCTTGGGCACACGCCAAGGGTGGCGTGCGCCCTCCTCCTTGCCAGGTTCTGGTAGGGGGACAAGCCCCCACCAGCTCTCCAATAGGTGTGTGACATATGGACAGAAGTCAAAGTGTCATTGGTCAATATTTGATCAGTCAAAGGTCAACTTTTGACCAAAGTCAAAGGATGAGAAATGACAGGTGACTAAAAATGGCAGGTATTGTCTTACAAAATAAGACAACCCTTTTCTGATCTGGATAAGCTCCATTCAGACCAAGTGAAGGCCTCTAATCGAGCACAAACTTCTTTGGCTCAGTTAGGACAACTATTTATGATAGTAAAAGAAGAACGTTAGGTTCAATCGAGTGCTAGCATGATTTTCTTGAACCTAATTGAATCTCATTCAGATCAATTACACTGGATCAGTTCAATTGATGATCACCAGATTCAAATTCTTATATTTATGTGATCCAGTTAGATTCAATTTTGTATGGTAATGGGATATGTTATGATCTCTATCATCGGCATCATCGAAACTCCTTTCGATGGATCAAAACTCTTCTGATTCGAACAGCTAGAATGATCGATCATCTAAATCATTCTAATTGCTTCCAAAATCCACCAGTGACACCTAGCAGTATATGGTGGCAACCTATCAGAGCTGAATGCGAACCTCTTGGTGCAGCTACCTGCGTGATTAAGTTCTTCTATCTTGAGCTCTGATCAGATTAGGGTTAAGGTGAACTCGTCAAACCCTAGTTTCTATCATATGATGTAATCATTCGATTCAAGTCCGATGTAAAAACCTAAATAGATAATTCCATCTTGATGCTAATTTCCTACAATGAACATGCCATGGCCAACATACTGGACTTGATTCTCATGATCATCATAGGGTTGCTCCTCTAAGAACCACCGAGGTAGATAGATTCCATCTTGATAACACCCTCAAGGTGAACTGTCGATAGTCAAACTATAACACTGAACTCAGGCACCTCAGGTCAAAGAACCAGACACACTACTACAGCATCGAGTCAGTCATTGACGAGAAGGTAGACTTCCTAATGACTACTCGAGGTGGTCACGCCAGTGCCCTCATTCTCTAACGAGTATCTGTACTCTCGCTCTGGTGTCTCCATACCATAGACTCAAGACTCATCTACTAAAGAGAAGCGATTATACACCAACCTTCCGGATCAATCACCATCCTTGTGATGATCCTATAGTCGGAAGCATTTTATGAGTTAATAATGATTATTCATATCTTAAATTTTCAAACTCTTAAAAAATATGAATTA
>QRFJ01000165.1:1132304-1206035 GCA_006176705.1 Cocos nucifera | reverse complement strand
TGCCGAGCTTTTTCATCTACTTTAAAGGGAGTAGCTAAAAATTGATACTCGGCATTGAAGCTGAGTACGATCTTCTCTTTCGATCAGATGAGCAGTCAGTTTGTGGCTCACTTCATCAGCAGCCGATGTCCGTGCCGAGGTTTGAATTCCTGATGAATGTCAAGCAGAAGCGGAAGGAATCTATCCGGACTTACGTCATCCGATTTAATGCTGCGGCATTAGAGGTCCAGAACTTAGACCAGTTTGTTGCGATGGCCGTACTTAAGGGCGGCCTTCAGAAAAATGACTTCCTATTCTTTCTGAAAAAAAAAAGTATCCCAGGGACTTCGCCGATCTGCTGGCTTAGGCCGAGAGATATGCCCATGCGGAAGAAGCCTTCAAGTTGAAGGATGAAGAAGCCTTGAGAGAGCGACTGGCGGATGATGGAGAGCCCAGCGAAGTTCGGCCGCGCTCACGGACTCCCTCTGAAAGCAGGTGGGGCCGAACTCCTTGAGCTCGCCATCGAAGAAGCCCTGACAGAGGGGCACGATGAAACCCTCCTCTTGGAAGGTTTCGCGACACGTCCCCCTCAACGCTCCTCGAACTCAGATTCTCACCGAAGTTAAGAACCAGCTGCCAAGATCAGAAGGGTTACGGTCTCCCCCAAACAAGCACGATCGAAGCAAGTTCTGCCTCTACAATCGTGACCATGGCCAAGATACTGAAGAATGCATCCAGCTCCGAGATGAAATTGAGGAGCTCGTCAGGAAGGAGCGACTGGATAAATTCCTTCGACAGAAGAAGATCGGTTAAGGGCACTGCCGTAATCCAAAATGATAAGGTCGGCCGCCTTACAGCATCATCAGTGTTACTCTAGGGAGGAACTTGGCATTGAAGGAAAATCCTGATTTCTCGGTCCAGGTTCGTTCAGATCTGATCAGATCAAGAGATATATTTCAAAAATTTTTCTCTTTGATCTGTATCAGATCTGAGATGTTTTAGATATGATTCTTATTATTTTAATAAAAAAATAAAATAAAGATAAATTAAATTTAATTTAATTTACCTGATTTGGATAATCCTATTATCCTGTTGATGATCCTGTTTGCAGCGGAAGGTTCTGAATCTAGCCATGCAAGCGCCTGGCCTCTACCGATATCCACTCAAGTTGGATCTAGAGATCCTCTTCTTCTCTATCACATCTCCAAAAATTAGATCTGGATCTGATCTGGAGGATCTTCAAAACTTTTTTTGAAGATCAGCAGTCGTTCCTTTGCAGCAATGCAGCCTTCTAGCTTTTGATCACCTTTCTCTTGCTTGAATCGCACCAACAAAAATCCAAAACTCTTTTTGGACGTGGAGAGCAAGGGGAGAAGGTGGTTTGGCGTGAGGATGAGGGGAGAAAAGGACTTTGGGCATATGGAAACTCTTAGTCTCTTTTTGAGTTGGGTACAGGGTCTTATTTATAGACTAACTGTGATCCAACTCCTCTTCTTCCCAACCAATCACAATCCTTTGTAAAATCAGATCTAAATCTGATTGGTGGGAATAGAGTCCCCTGGATTCCTCCTTAGAGGGCGCCTAAGATCAGTTAAAGTTGGTTCTTAGAAGAACTCTAATTGGAATCCAAAAGGGAGATGGAGTCCTTGTCCAACAAGGACTCCTAGGCGCCTCCAACTTGGGCACACACCAAGGGTGGCGTGCGCCCTCCTCCTTGCCAGGTTCTGGCAAGGGGACAGGCCCCCACCAGCTCTCCAATAGGTGCATGACATGTGGTCATAAGTCAAAGTGTCAATGGTCAACGTTTGACCAGTCAAAGGTAGACTTTTGACCAAAGTCAAAGAACAAGAAATGGCAGATGACCAAAAATGGCAGGTAATGTCTTACAAAATAAGACAACCTTTTTTGACTTGGACAACCTCCAGTCAAATCAAAGAAGATCTCTAATTGAGCACAAACTCCTTTGGCTCAGACAGGACAACTTATTTTTGATAGCAAAAGAAGAACGTTAGGTTCAATCGAGTGCTAGCACGATTTCCTTGAACCTAATTGATAGGGACGCGATGTTGTCGTTAAGACACCGTGTTTATCAGTTTAATCCGACTTCTTAAAATCATTGAAAATGCATAGATAGTAGTGAGTCGGGTCGAATCCATAGGGAAGGTAGTGTTTTTAGATTTTAAATCTTTGATTTTTGAAAAGAAAAGAAGAAAAAGGAGTTTTAGGATCAAAAGTGAAGTTGGAAAAGTGAAAATTAAAAAGTGCAGGAATTTAAACTTGGTACTAAGATCTACTAGTTAGATCTTAGCATCTATTTGCAAAGCAATAATTTAAAGTGCAAAAATTAAATTGCAATAAAAAAAAAAGCAAGAAATTAAAATATAAAAATAAAATTTTTATTAACTAAAATTTCAGAATTTAAATACATAAAATTTAAAAAGAAAAGATAATAAAATAAAATAGCCTGATCTCTGATCTTGGATCGGCATTGACAGAAAGATGGTGTAGAAGCTCGGCTCTTCTTCTCGGCACCCATTGCTTCGAAGCAGCCTTTAACCCATAGCCTGGCTTTGCCCTGTACCAAAGCTTCACCTTGATCGGAGATGTTGATTTCTGGTGGCTTGGAGTCCTTTTTATAGAGCTAGGAGGGCTGGATATTTTTTCTAAAGGCAATATGGGACTAATGCCTTTGTAATCGTCAAAATATAAATAAATTTGGATAAAATTTGAATCAAAATAGCTCTGATATGACTCTGATAAATTTGATAAAATCCAGCCGTTCAATAGGAATCCAACGGTCCAAAAATCATCAAAATCGGATGCAGATAAGCTCAGATCGGTTTGGATTAAATTCTGACCGTTGGATCGTGCTTGATCGAGGAAATCTGGCCGCAAATCGCGCTTCGGGAGTCTTGATCACCGCCGACAGCATTCTGGATCGTCGGATCATCACCTGGATCGAGCGCTGCCATCCGATGGTGATCCGCGTGATGTTTGTATTTGAATAAAATTCGGAAGCAACCACATCCGTCCGATCCTGACCGCAAACAACCACATCCGTCCGATCGCGCAATAACTGTTCCCATGAACCCTGTGGACCGGTCGCACCACACACCGCAACCAATCAGCGCCGCTGTTATCGGACGAAAGGACTAAATTACCCTTGTGAGCCGCGATAAATTTCTGTAGACCCTTAAGGAGTCTAGGTCCACCACGTGGCAATCTCTGATTCGTCGGAATTTGCTGAGTGGCGGTCCACGCCTAGATCGTGGATCGACTGATGGCTTCAACGGCTGAATCGGCTTGATGGCTTGGCTTGGCTTGGTGGCTCGGCTTACGGAGCCGACTGAGCCGTTTTCTTTTTTTTATTTAATTTTTATTTATTTTATATCTTTCAAAATTCATATCTTTTCCATTTTAGCTCCGTTTTACTTAAAATTTATTTCATTGTGATCAATAAAATGAGCTCTTTCTATTGATAATAAAATTTTATTTTTTTTATTTTTTTATTTTTTTATTATTATTTTTTTAATTAATTTTTTAATTAATAAGAATATAAATTTTTTAAAAATTATATATAAATTGATTATTAATTTTTAAAAATTAATATCAATTAATTGATAAATTAATACTTTTATTGATGAATTTATGATGTTTATCACACCCCCCAACTTAAGCTTTGCTCGTCCTCGAGTAAAGAAAGAATTTAGTTTTAAATACCTTTTAACTTTAGAGTTTCGAATTTTACCTAAGCAATTTTCAAAATGGCCATTGATATTCAGTAGAGCTTAAATGAGATATATCATTGGGGTATTAATATTTATCAATAGAAAAATTAAGTAAAGAACATTAAATTTTTCAGAACTTTTTCTAAATTATTCCACTTTTATCTCTGATTTGTCTAAACTTTTATATAGGCAGGTGTATTGCTACTTCCATCCTTCATTTATTAATTTTTATTTTCACATTGCCCACTTTTTGATGCGAATATCATTGCTTACTTAGGCAATGGGACCCGGTTACTCGGTGGGAAAACCAATATTTTTTTTTTTTTTTTTTTAACGTTGTACCACTATTGAGTGTCTTAACTCCTTAAGCTTTCTATTTGATCCATGTAGCGAGTCTTGGGCCAATGACTCCCAAACCAGTTGACTTTAGGGCACTAGGTATAGAATACCCCTCGGGCTTACTAGCTCGAATCAAATAGGCTACGAGTTAAGACTAGCTTTACAACGAGCTTCTTTGCCCTTCCCACCTTTTGATGCAAAACTCAATGCTTGCTTAGGCAAAGAGGCTCGGTTACTCAGTGAGAAGTACTTGGAAACTATTTTATTAAAATAAATTTTTATATGAAGAAACGTATAGTTACCCTACACAAGCCTATAAAAAGTAGACTTTTCTTTGATGCTAGTAGAAATAATTAGAAATGCTCCAAGAAATTTTTTTTTTATGTTCTAGACTTAACTCTTTATTGAATTTTCTTAATACTTGATTCCTCAATATCTCATAGATTCTCTAATCTGTATCAATTTTCTTTTTAAAATGCTTAGTTTAATTCGATTCTTAAGCATAATCAAGTATCTAAATACTAAATACTAACTTTTTTGAGGACTTAAAATTTTAAAAAAAAATTTATTTTTCTCTCCCCCCAACTTAATCGACATTGTCCTCAATGGAGAAGAAAAAATAAAGGATGTAATAAAAAAACATGGAAAGAATACACCTAACTCAGTATATATATATATATATATATATATATATATTGGTCCAGCACATGCCTTTGAAAATTTGAGCTCTCCCTCCAACTTATTCAAATTATCCTAAAAAAAATAAACTAAAAAATAAATTAGATAAAAACTAAATATTGGGTTGCCTCCCAACAAGCGCTAAGTTTACCGTCTTCAGCCAGACACAATGCAGCTCACTATCCTGTGTCGAATATTGGATTGACAAATTCCAATGGTTTTGGATTGCCAATCTCAGAAAGTTGATTTTAATTTTTAATCCCATTATTGATATATTCACTGTTAATTTTTGAGATATATTTTATAATTACATTCTCAGAATTACTCCTATTTGTTCTTCTAAAATGCTCATGAATGGAGTTTTAGGAGTTAAGTTTAATTCAATGGGTGCTGGAATGGTGACTAAAGGCGGTTTTAATTTTGAAGGTAAATTAATATGATCCTGCTTAAACAACTCCATTGATATTTCATTACATGCCTTTTGATTTTTATAAGAAGAACCAGCTTCTAGGGTTGAAGGGAATAGGATATTAGGTTTATAAGTCTCGGGTAAATCATCTATTCTCTTTTCCCTTATTTCTATCTCATTTAAACTGGAACTAGTATCAGTACTAATTCCTGGCTTGGATTCTTCTATGTGGTTAGTCTCAGTACTAACCAATTTCTCTAAGTTTTTATTTTGGCTAGCATCAGTACTAGCCTCTCTCACCTGGTCTTGGTATGGGTCCATAAGAATCCTATAGCTTTTAAGGTTCAGGAATTACTTTGGTATTCTCAAATTGGAGATTCTTAGATGAAACATTAGATTGATAATTTAATCCAGGTGGTTGGTGGTCATTAGGTGGGTTATTTAAAATTGATAGGTTAGGTAGTTGATCTAGTTCTCTCCTCATGTTAGACTCAACTAATTGTCCTATTTGAGCTTCTAGTCTGGCGATAGATTGCTGTTGAGTTAGAATTAATTGTTGAAGTTGGTTAAATCTATCATCAGCTAGATTGGTCTGTTGAGGAGGTGGGTATGAAGGCTGATTATAATATGATGGCTGATTAAACTGACTAGGCTGACCATTATTATAGGCATAATTTTGATAATTTTGCTCAAGTGAAATTTGGGTCTGAGCCTGAGTCTGTTGGGATGTCCAAGAAAAATTAAAGTTACTCCAATGTTGGTTATATGAATTTGAAAATGGTCCTTGAGTAGCTTGAACTTGTTCTTGGATAAAATATGGAAATTGTGCAGTCATAGGATATTCACTTACATGATGGGTTGGACTAGCACAGATTGAATAACTCTTCTGATAATTAGAAGATTGTTGACCTAGGGTTAGGAGTTGATCTATTTTCTGATCAAGAAGGTCAACTTTATCTAATTTTTGGACTATTAGATTTATATTAGCCATTTGATTATTATGTTTAATGTGAATCAACCATTCAATTAAGTTCAACTAAATCAGAAAAAGCAATTTCCTACCATGCATGGTGTAACCCTAATGTATGGTTTAAAAATTTTTAGAATATTTTTTTATTTATTATTATTATTATTATTTTATTATATTAAAAATTAATTTTTTTTAATTATTTTTATTTATTAATTTTAATTTATTTTAATTTAATTTAATTATTAATTTTTAGTTAGTTTAATTTTTATTTTATTTTATTTTTAGAGGAGAAAGGAGAAGAAAGAAAAAAAAGAGTTCTAAAGAAGAGGTCCTAAGGAGTCCTAGAACTAAGAAGAAAGAGAAGAATTCGGTTTAATTAGATCTAATATTGGTTAGCAATCAAGTTGGTCAATCAATCCTGACTAAGGGTTATCCTAGATCTAGATAGCTCCTAACTGCCAAGGTCACCTTCAAGCCCTCCAAGTGTAGGATTAGCCAATCAACTAGCCAGGTAAGTGTAAGGTTGGTGGGAGTCCCCCCGTTGCTTGCCTTAGACACCAATTGTGCTTGGCCAGGTAAGCGAACGGAACCAATTAGAAACCACCTTACTTCGGGTCCAATCGTCCCTGAATACTTTCCTAGACACCAGTCAAATTGATTTATCCTAACCCGGTTCAACTCTTAGGATTCCTTGTCCTATTGAGCTCGAGTTCCTAGGGTTGATGTCTAATTGATTTTAATTTAAAGGCTTAGGTCAGTGCAGGATATTGGTTGGTTGTTTGTGGGCTAAGGAAGGATGATCAAATCCCCACTTTATCTTGTTTAATTGGATTGTGCCCTTAATTTGATTTAATATGATATGCAAAAAAAAAAAATTCAATCAAAGGGTTCTATGCAATTTTAACTAATTATATTCTGAAAGGCTTACCTTGCCTCCAGCAATCACCAAAAAAATAAAAATAAAAATAAAAATAAAACTAATATGATGCATGCTCTAAACAGTTAGGGTTTCTAATCTTATCATGAGGCTTTTAATTAGGTTTAAATGAATATTTTTTTAAATTAATTTAAAAATAAAATAAATAAATAAAAAGAAAAGAGGACTAGGGTTAGGATTGTTCTTACCAAAATTAGATGCTTTCTTCATTTTCTCCTTTTTTTTCTACAAAATAAATAAAAAAAATTAGTAAGCAATATTAAAAAAAATATAATTAATTTACAAAAAAAATCAAAGAAATCAAAGAAAAAAAAATAGCATCTATTCCTTTCCCGTCAACGGCGCCAAAAACTTGATAGGGATGCGATGTTGTCGTTAAGACACCGTGTTTATCAGTTTAATCCGACTTCTTAAAATCATTGAAAATGCGTAGATAGTAGTGAGTCGGGTCGAATCCACAGGAAAGGTAGTGTTTTTAGATTTTAAATCTTTGATTTTTGAAAAGAAAAGAAGAAAAGGAGTTTTAGGATCAAAAGTGAAGTCGGAAAAGTGAAAATTAAAAAGTGCAGGAATTTAAACTTGGTACTAAGATCTACTAGTTAGATCTTAGCATCTATTTGCAAAGCAATAATTTAAAGTGCAGAAATTAAATTGCAATAAAAATAAAAAGTAAGAAATTAAAATATAAAAATAAAATTTTTATTAACTAAAATTTTAGAATTTAAATATATAAAATTTAAAAAGAAAAGACAATAAAATAAAATAGCCTGATCTCTGATCTTGGATCGGCATTGGCAAAAAAAAGATGGTGTAGAAGCTCGGCTCTTCTTCTCGGCACCCGTTGCTTCGAAGCAGCCTTTAACCCATAGCCTGGCTTCGCCCTGTACCAAAGCTTCACCTTGATCGGAGATGTTGATTTTTGGTGGCCTGGGGTCCTTTTTATAGAGCTAGGAGGGCTGGATATTTTTTCTAAAGGCAATATGGGACTAATGCCTTTGTAATCATCAAAATACAAATAAATTTGGATAAAATTTGAATCAAAATAGCTCTGATATGACTCTGATAAATTTGATAAAATCCAGCCATTCAATAGGAATCCAACGGTCCAAAAATCATCAAAATCGGATGCAGATAAGCTCAGATCGGGTCGGATTAAATTCTGGCCGTTGGATCGCGCTTGATCGAGGAAATCTGGCCGCAAATCGCGCTTGATCGAGGAAATCTGACCACAAATCACGCTTCAGGAGTCTTGATCACCACCGACAGCATTTTGGACCGTCGGATCATCGCCTGGATCGAGCGCTGCCGTCCGATGGTGATCCGCGTGATGTTTGTATCTGAATAAAATTCGGAAGCAACCACAGCTGTCCGATCCTGACCGCAAACAACCACATCCGTCCGATCGCGCAATAACTATTCCCATGGACCGCGTGGACCGGCCGCACCGCACACCGCAACCAATCAGCGCCGCTGTTGTCGGACGAAAAGACTAAATTACCTTGTGAGCCGCGATAAATTTCTGCAGACCCTTAAGGGGTCTAGGTCTACCACGTGGCAATCTCTGATTCCCGGAATTTGCTGAGCTGGCGGTCCACGCCTAGTCGTGGAGATCGGCTGAGTCGGCTTGATGGCTTGGCTTAGCTTGGTGGCTCGGCTTACGAGCCGGCTGATTTTCGCTTCATTTTACAAAATTTATTTCATTATGATCAATCATTCTAATTGCTTCCAAAATCCCAGTGACACCTAGCAGTATATGGTGGCAACCCATCAGAGCTGAATGCGAACCTCTTGGTGCAGCTACCTATGTGATTTAGTTCTTCTATCTTGAGCCCCGATCAGATTAGGGTTTAGGTGAACTCGTCAAACCCTAGTCTCTGTCTTATGATGTAATCATTCGATTCGAGTCCAATGTAAAAATCTAAATAGAAACTCTTTCTATTATTTCACTCTACCATGGCCATGAATTTCTGGACTTGATTCTCATGATCATCATAGGGCTACTCCTCTACCACCGAGGTAGATAGATTCCATCTTGATGCAATCCAGTTCCTACAATGAACATGTCATAGCCAACATACACCTCAGGATTCCATATGGCTAGGAGACCGAGTAATGGTGTAGTCAAACTATAACACCCTCAAGATGAACTGCCGATGCATCTCAGGTCAAAGAACCAGACACACTACTGCAGCATCGAGTCAGTCATTGACGAGAAGGTAGACTCCCTAATGACTACTCGAGGTGGTCACGCTCAGTGCCCTCATTCTCTAACGAGTACCTGTACTCTCGCTCCGGTGTCTCCACACCGTAGACTCAAGACTCATCTACTAAAGAGAAGCGATTGTACACCAACCTTCCGGATCAATCACCATCCTCGTGATGATCCTATGGTTAGGAGCAATTTATGAGTTAATAATGATTATTCATGTCTTAAATTTTCAACTCTTGAAAATATGAGTTATCATTACCATTAACTCAAAGGATGTATCACTGACACTAAATACACATATGTGATAGAAAATAACCCATTTATTGATTTTAGTCAAAATTATAATTTTGCCCCTAGAAGTGTATTACAAGTGTCAGCCAATTCTGACTTCTAGGGCACATATATCTAACAATGCTCAGTGCCCTTATTCTCTAACGAGTATCTGTACTCTCGCTCCGATGTCTCCATACCGTAGACTCAAGATTCATCTACTAAAGAGAAGCGATTGTACACCAACCTTCTGGATCAATCACCATTCTCGTGATGATCCTATTATTGAGAGCATTTTATGAGTTAATAATGATTATTCATGTCTTAAATTTTCAACTCTTGAAAATATGAATTATCATTACCATTAACTCAAAGGATGTATCACAAACACTAAATACACATATGTGATATAAAATAACCCATTTTATTGATTATAGTCAAAATTATAATTTTGCCCCTAGAAGTGTATTACAAGTGTCATCCAATTTTGGCTTCTAGGGCACATATATCTAACAGCAATGTCTATGATATTTCTTTCCTATAAATATCAAAAGTTTCGAGGACCTAGGTAAGTAAGAAATTCTTCTCAGAAAACTCATTGTTGCTCCATTATTCTCTGCTGACTTGAATGTTAGAGGATCCTCGTTGGAGTAAAATCTTTCAGTTTGAGCATATTTTGCAGGTCACTCCAGCGTTCCTGTGCGAGACTGATCATTCGACTTCCGACGTAGACAAATCTGAGCAATAATAGATAGAAGAAGGAAATACTTTCTAGAAACCTGCCACCAAAGAAAGCTTTGTCTCGTCTCACCAATGCCACCACCTCCCATCAGATAGATACTCAGGCTGACAAGCATATTCAGCCACCAATGGCAGAGACTTGTCTGCTAGCCCAATCGGTGCTAGTCATGATTGACCAATTTAACCTACTCCAGTAGGTACACTCTCTGATGGTCGTCATTCAGATAGTTCAAACTGCTTTTACACCTCCCTTCATGGTGCAGCAGCCAAGTTAGGCTGCCCTTACACCATCCTCAATGATGTAACCTGTACTTTCTTTAGCGGTGCTGATTATGCTCCCAGCAATAGTATCACTTTAGGCACTGGCTTTCCTACCACAGTAGCAAGTCGAGCCTCCCTGAATGCTTCTTCGAAGTCTGATGAGGAGACAGACTCATCAGTGGTCTATTAGCCCATGATCAGGGCATGATTCAACCCCTGGTCGCCAATCTCCTCAATAATCTGAGGCCTACACCGCCTGGGACTTGGTTATCAAGAAGAGGCTTCAAAAGCTCGACAAGCAGATCAAGGCTATCAACAAAGCTTCTTTGGCACAGCCTTATGATGGGTTTAGCAGCGAGCCGCCCTTTGATTCAAAAATAATGCAGAAGCCACTGACTCCCAATTTTAAGTTGCCTCAGTTGGAGACCTACGATAGGACTCTTGATCCCATCGATCATATAGAGACATGAAGGAACTAGATCTAGAATTTCAGGACTAGATTTTAAAATTTTTTCAAGATCAGATAGCGAAAAACTAAAATTAATCAAAATTAATTTTAAATATCAGAAAATATCCTAGATCTAGCGATCTATTACATGATCATGGCGTGTCCTTAAATTAAAAATTAAAATATAATGAAGAAACAAAAATATGTTGATCACATCAACATGTGTATACACTATATCTAATGCATGTATGAAAATAATAGATCAGATCTATCATCTATGCAAGTTAGACATTCTAACTTACTAATCTGAGCTTGAGGATAAAGTTTGTGAGCTGCACACACATCCAACATCTAGGAGTCATCCACACGAGCCCACAAATCACGATCAGAAGTTCGGATGTAGAAAATTAGCACAATATGCTAGTACTATATTGATCTTTCTTTAACAGTCGATCAGATGCCTTCTTCTTCTGGATTTAGACTCTTTCAAAGAGAAGAAGGAGGAGAGAAGGCTTTAGATGTGAGACACTCTCAAAAAACTCATAGAAAGAGGAAGGAAAGAGGTGAACATAGCAACCATAGAAGAAGACCCTCTTCTTCTTCTCCTTGCTCTCACCTAGACACCAAGTTTGATGTCCATGAAATCCCCACATCCTAATATTCTTTCTTCTTGATTTTTACACGCCCCAAAGATCTCTCAATATTCTAGAATTCCATCAAAAATCAATCCAAAATTCATCCTAAATAATAAGTTAGGATAGACTCCTTGTCTAGATCAAATACCTAGCAAGGAATATCCAAAAAGGGCAAGACTTGGGGCGCCCAAGAGTTGGGCGCCCCCTCCTTTTTTGCTGTGGACTACCAGCAAAAGGCACACAATATGTGCCATAAAATTCATGAAAATCATAGAAAAAATCTGGATAAAATCAATGCCATAAGGAAAGAGTTTCGGTTTCCTAAAATTCTATCTTAAAGAATTTAAAATCAAAACTAATTCCTACTTTGACTTGGTCCACAACCACATTCCATGTAAGAAAGAAAGAGAGAAAAGCTTTAGGTGTGCATGAAGGTCTGGGGAGAAGTGTTTCGATGCACAAAATCCTAGAAAATAGGATGGGGGCATTGGGAAGCCAAGTGGCGCAAGAAGAAGGGAGTCCTAGTCATACTATGACTTTCAATTTGACTTGGTCAAATAAGTTATTTAAACCAAATTAAATCAGAATCAAATCATCCCAATTAAAATAAGTCTTAACCCAATTAAGAACATAATTAAATCAGATTAAATTAAAATTAAATTTGATTTAATTTTCTAATCAAATTAGAAATTGGTTTGATCTAGTCCTAAATGAACTAGGATTAGTTCTTTCTTGCAATTGGCTTATCCAATAAGTCAATTAGACTTGATCCAATTAAGTCCAAACTAAATCTAACTAAATCATATTTAATTAAACATAATCTCAGCCCTTCAGTTTAATCAAATTAAGCTAATTAGTAATCTAATTATTAATCGATCCTTCTGTAATATATGCACTAGGTTAAACATCAATCGTATTGATCATTTAATCCTAGAATGATTCTTAATCATTGATCAACCATTAGATCAAATCATGAGCTCTAATGTATGTGACCTCATAGGTTCGAACCTAAGCTAATATCATAGGAATAGTCTCTATACCAATCGAAGTAATCATAGTAATGGTATCTGAGAGTCGGATAGGTCGAATATGTAAAACAACATCCTTTAAATTCATGTGGATATAGTTTCCATATAATTCATCCCTTTGACCAAAATTCTCGTAGGACACCTCAGACTTCAACTATCAACTTTGATCAGATTATCCACATTATATTTCAAAATATCAAATCCATCTGATGGATTATTCTGATCAAGATTTTGGTATATTGAAATACAGTGATACATTCTTCTCAAACTCTTGGAGTGGTTAATCCCATCTTGATCACACATCAACTTTGTAGGTACTTGACTGTACCCAAAAATCTTCCATTATTGAATTAAAAATTTAGTTAGTCCGATACCAAAGCATAGTGAGTTGCTTGCAATTCACTAAAATGATCTCAGATCCAAGGAACACTTATACCTATATCCCATCAGAGACATTCTTGACAGCAGAATACTCTAAAGTTGATCATGTTCAATGACGATGTACCCATACATCTCACATGTATGTCATACCAATATCTCCATACTTTGTAATTAAGAGGATAATCAATCTATATGACATATAGTGATCTATGCTCGATAGACACTGTCGTCCTAATTAACAGCCTATCATTTGATCATAAATAGATTTAAGGACTAATCGATAAATCCTTTCTTTATCAAAGCTAAATAGTCCTAAGGACTTCATCACAACAATGGAGTTCATTAAAAGATGAATATTTTATGATGAAAATACTAAAAATATATATTTTATTTATTAATAGATTAATTATAATTATAATGTAGCACAACCATCAACAGACTGATGATTGACTTTAGGATACATTTTCCAACAACTTTCATTTATCCTAAAGCCACTCGACATAGTATCTAATATCCATCTTTGACTTGTGGTTGTCAAACCTCTTTATCGCCAGCACTTTAGTGAAGGGATCGACCAGGTTCTCCTTTTCGTTGATCTTCTAAAGATCGACATCATCTCGATCCATGATCTTTCGGACCAGGTGGAAGTGGCGTAGGATGTGCTTCGTCCACTGGTGTGTCTTTGATTCCTTCACCTGAGCTAAGGCATCAGTGTTGTCTTAATAGAGCAGGACCAAACCATCTAGGAAAGATGCTACTCTGAGCTCGATGATAAATTTTCTCAGCCATACAGCTTTCTTTATGGCATCTGATGCTACGATATACTCTGTTTCGCAAATAAAGTTTGCCATAGTATGTTGCTTGAAACTTTTTCAGTAGATGGCTCCATCATTTAGAGTAAAGATATATCTCGACATGCTTCTACTATCATCATGGTTAGATTGAAAGCTGGAGTCTATAAATTATTAGATATATGTGCCCTAGAAGCCAGAATTGGCTGACACTTGTAATACACTTCTAGGGGCAAAATTATAATTTTAACCATAATCAATAAAATGAATTATTTTCTATCACATATGTGTATTTAGTATCTGTGATACATCCTTTGAGTTAATGGTAATGATAATTCATATTTTCAAGAGTTAAAAAATTTAAGACATGAATAATCATTATTAACTCATAAAATGCTTCCGACCATAGGATCATCATGAGGATGGTAATTGATCCAAAAGATTGGTGTACGATCGTTTCTTTAGTAGATGAATCTTGAGTCTATGGTATAGAAACACCAGAGCAAGAGTACAGATACTCGTTAGAGAACGAGGGCACTGAGTGTGACCATCTCGAGTAGTCATTAGGAAGTCTACCTTCTCATCAATGACTGACTCGATGCTGCAGTAGTGTGTCTGATATTTTGACCTACGGTGCATCAGCAGTTCACCTTGAGGGTGTTATAGTTTGACTACACCATTACTTGATCTCCTAGCCATATGGAATCCTGAGGAGTATGTTGGCTACAACATATTTATTATAGGAACTGGATAGCATCAAGATGGAATCTATCCACCTTGATGGTAGAGGAGCAGCCCTATGATGATCATGAGAATTAAGTTCAGAAGTCCATGGCCATGGTAAAGTGAAATAATAGAAAGAGTTTCTATTTAGCTTTTCACACCGAACCTGAATCGATTGATTACATCATATGATAGAAACTAGGGTTTGATGAGTTCACCTTAACCCTAATCTGATCGAAGCTCAAGATAGAAGAACTTAATCACACAGGTAGCTGCACCAAGAGATTCGCATTCAGCTCTAATGGATTGCCACCATATACTGCTAGGTGTCACTGATGGATTTTGGGAGCAATTAGAATGATTTAGATGATCGATCATTCTAGCTGTTCGAATCAGAAGAGTTCTGATCCATCGAAAGGAGTTTCGATGATGTCGATGATAGAGATCATGACATATCCCATTACCATATAGAACTGAACCTAACTGGATTACACAAACAAGGGTTTGAATCTGGTGATCATCAATTGAACTGATCCAGTTCAATTGATCTGAATGAGATTCAATTAGGTTCAAGAAAATTATGCTAGCACTCGATTGAACCTAACGTTCTTCTTTTACTATCATAAATAAGTTGTCCTGACTGAGCCAAAGGAGTTTATGCTCGATCAGAGGCCTTCACTTGGTCTGACTGGAGCTTGTCCAAATCAGAAAAGAATTATCTTATTTTATAAGATAATACCTACTGTTTTTGGTCACCTGCCATTTCTCGTCCATGCCCAAAGTAGTTTGGGATCTTAGTTGGTGCAATCCAGATGAGAGAAAGACGACAGAAAGCTAGAAGGCTGCGCTGCTGTAAAGGACAACTACTAATCTTCGAAAGATGTTTTGAAGATCCTTCAAATTAGATCCAGATCTGATTTTTGGAGACGTGATAGAGAAAAAGAGGATCTCCAGATCCAGTCTGAATGGATATCGATAGAGGCCAGGCACTTGCGTGGCTAGATCCAGAACCTTCCGCTACTTACAGGATCATCAACGGATAATAAGATTACCCACTTCAAGGTATATTAAATTTGATTTAATTTATTTAAATTTATTTTAATTATTACAATAATAAGAATCAGATCTGAAATGTCCTAGATCTGATCTGGATTAAAAAAAATATTTTTGAAATATATCTCTTGATCCGATCATATCTGAACGAACCTAGTCCGAAAAATTAGAAGTTTTCTTCATAAATCCCATAAGTTTCAGATCTGACTCGCCATAAACCAACCACTAGTCTTTCATATTTTTTAAATACTTAAGGATAGCTTTAACCACTTTCCAGTAGTTTTTTCTAGGATCAGACTGATATCTACTCACTACTCCTAGTGAATATACCACGTTTGGTCTCGTACATGTCATGGCGTATATGATAGATTTCATGATCGAAGTATATGAGACTCTACTCATATGCTCTCTCTCTCTTTAGGAGTTATCGAATAATTCTTCTTAGAGAGAGAAATTTCATGGCCTATCGAAAGATAGCCCTTTTTGGAATTCTCCATGCCGAATCTTTTTAGCATAGTATCTATGTACGTGGACTGGGATAACCCAAGCATCCTTTTAGATCTATCCCTATAGATCTTCATCCTTAGGATGTAAGATGCTTCATCCAAGTTCTTCATAGAGAACTGTGATGACAATCAGACTTTTATTTCCTATAGTGCGAGGATGTCATTCTCAATTAAGAGAATGTCATCCATGTACAAGACAAAAAATATCACTATTGGACTATTTGCTCATTTGTAAATGCAAGACTCTTCTCCATTCTTAACGAAGCCATATGTTTTGATCACCTTATCAAAATGCATATTCCAACTCCGAGATGTCTACTTTGCACACCTTGGACTCATCTGTAGATGTGAATCCCTCATGTTGTATCATATACACCTCTTCGATCAGCTCTCCATTTAGAAAAGCTGTCTTCACATCCATCTGCCAGATCTCATAGTCCAGATGAGCAGCTATCGCAAGCATTATTCGAATGGATTTATGCATTGCCATAGGAAAGAATGTTTCATCATAGTCAATATTATAATGTTGATGATATCTCTTGACAACCAGATGGGTTATATAGATCTCCACCTTTCCGTCTGTGCTCCTTTTTCTTTTGAAGATCCATTTTCATCCAATGATTTTAACCCCTTTAGGTGGGTCAACCAATGTTCACACATCGTTGATCTTCATAGACTCTATTTCAGATTTTATGGCCTCAAGCCATTTCTTAGAATTGGATCTCTACATAGCATCCACATAAGTGATCGAATCTTCATCGTTCTCATCGAGTTTGATGGGATCACCATCCTGGACTAAAAAATCATAGTATCTATTCGGATGATGCGGTACTCTATCGAATTGTCTTAATGGTGCAGGTACATTAGGCTCTAGATCTGATCTAATCAAATTCGACTCAGGTTCAGCTATAGGTGTTAGTTTTTCTACCTATTGAACTTCATCAAGTTCAACCTTAGAGACAATAATTTCTTCATCAAGAAACATTTTTTTCAAAAAGATTGTCTTAAGACTGACCAACACCTTTTGTTCATCAGCATGATAGAAAAGGTATTATTTGGTCTCTTTTGGATATCTTATAAATGTGCACTTATCAGACCTAGGTCCAATTTTATCGATAACTAACCATTTGATATAAGCTGGGTACCCCCAAACCCTAAGGTGTGAAAGTGCTGGCTTATGCCCTATCCATATCTCATATGGAGTCTTAACTACTACAGACTTACTTGAAATCCTATTATAGATGGCAAGCCGATTCGATTGCATATCCCCACAAGAATATCGGTAAACTGATAAAACCCATCATGGATTGGACCATGTCTAATAGAATTTGATTTCTCTTTTCAGACACATGATTATGCTATGGTGTTTCTGAAGGAGTCTATTGGGAGAGAATCCCATTCTCTCCTAGATATATGAGAAACTCATCGAAAAGGTATTTTCCTTCTCAATTAGATTGAAGAGTTTTAATACTCTTCCTAATTTATTTTTCTACTTTATTTTGGAATCGTTTGAACATTTCAAATGAATATAACTTGTATTTCATCAGATAGACATATCAATATCTGGATAAATTATTTATGAAAGTGATGAAGTAGAAACATCCATCTCTAGCACTTATGCTTATTGGTCCACATACATTAGTATGTACTAGACCTAAGAGCTCAGTAGCTCTCTCATCTTTTTTAGTAAAAGGTGATTTGATCATTTTACTAAGAAGATAAGACTCACAGGTTGGGAGTAATTCATAATCACTGACTTCAAAGATTCTCTCTTGAGTCAACCTATTTATCCTGTTCTTATTTATATGACTTAGCTTACAGTGCCATAAATAAATATCTGATACATTATTTAATCTAGGGTGCTTGCTAGTTGAATAGACTGTGTTAACAAGTTGTGATAGCATATACACATCATTTTTTAAATATCCATAGAAAACAGTAACACCATTCATAATGATGTTACAAACTTATTTTTTTATTAAAATTTAATAATGATTTTTGGCCATAAGGCCTATAGAAATAATACTTAAAAAAAATTAGAACAGAAATGACAATCACTAAGAACAACGATATGGGACTCAAATATAAGTTTTAGGATTTCTAAGTCTAGAATTGGAACTGATCTTCCATCTTCAACATTCAAAAATCTTTTGCTTTGCTTGAATCCCCTACTGACCTACAATTTCTGCAATGAATTATAAATATGGTAAGGACTACCGATATCCAATACCCAGTCAGTAATATCATAAATAAAAAAATTATAAGGAGTTATTATATGAATACCTTGCCCAGTAATAGCTTCTTTTTCTGCCTATTCAGATCTAGAGAGGCAATGTATTGAGGATAGTTCCTCTTTCAGTGCCTCCGCTTCTTGCAAAAGAAGCATTCAACTTGACTCTTATCGGGCTTGATCTTTCTAATCTAGCCCTGCACAGATATCTCAGTCTAAACTTGCACCTTCTTAGCTTTCTTCTTTTTGTTCTTCTTTTCTTTCCTAAAGGATCGAGAACTAGAAGACGAGCCTTCCACTAAGTTCACCAACTTCTTGTGGAGTTGGTGATCCTTCTCAAAGTCCTGAAGCAACCCTAGTAACCCATAGTAATCTACTTCAAACTTTGTCATTCTGAAATGAGTAAGGAATGGGAGAAAAGACTTGGATAGTGAGTTCAGTATTGCATCCTTCCCAAGTTGTTTACGTAAGAAGAAGTCGAGCTTGCTTAATCGCTCTATCAGCTTAATCATGTACAATACATGATCAGTGATAGAGGTACCATCCTGCATCCTGGTGTTGAAGATGGCACAACTAGTCTTATGCCTCTTCATATCATCGGGTGTGCCAAAAAAATCCTTCAATACTTGAAGCATGTCCTTTGGCTGAGTTATCTTAAATCTACGATTGAATTCATCGCTCATGGCAGCCAGTATAATGCAGTGCATCGTGGTTTGATCACTAAGCCACTTTTGATAAGTATCTTTGACTGTTTCACGTGCATTGACAGCTGGCTCCTCAAGTGCAGAATTTGTCAGCACATATAGGATCCGTTCATGTCCAGAACTATCTTCAATTTTTGGTACTAGCTATCGAAGTTAGGTCCCACCAACTTATCATTATCCAATAATGATTGAAGCGATATGAAAGTGGCCATATCTGCACAAAAAAAATTCATAATCTAATTAGTGATTGATTCATTAAATCTAAAGATTTGAAGTTTAATCAAAAGATTCTCTCACTATTTTATTTAAATTGGTAGCCTCTACCTCCAATTCAAGGAATTACCCTAATTTCTTAGTGGGTACTAGAATCCACATAGACTGCACATGAGCCCAATTTTGGTTGGCCAACCCATGTACATCTAAGAATAGATTCATAATCAATTATTTTTTCAAATAATTTTTAGTAATTAAATTTTGCCCCAGTCTCTAATCAGTAGGCTTTGGCCTCCACTGAGAAGGTTCAGTTAAGTCCAACTATTAATATGACCATACTTGGCCCATCAAATCAATGAATGATTCGGCCCAACTTTGGTTGGCTAACCTAACCACTATTTAGAAAGATGCAGCCAAAAAATTATATAATGAATGATAATTTCATTAGTCGATAAACACTAGGCCTTTGGGCCTCCAATGATTATCCAACTAATGAACCCATTATCATCCACTTAATGGAAAGCTATGATCTAGTTATCACAATAACTATTTTATTTTAGGGACTTAATAATTTTAGAGAATTTAATTTGAAGATGAGGAAAGGTCAGATGAACCAGCTTGTCATGATCCTTCCACTGATTTCACCAAGATATCTTAAGGGAGATCATTAATAGGCTAGTCTAGGAGCACCTAAATCAGTCATACTGATTTACCTAGTTGATATGGGTCAGCTCGAATAGTCAAGTGATCTGATCAAAACATAATTTCACCAAGAGGCCAGGTAAGTTCGATCAATGGTAGGGTCTGCTAGAGCTTATCTTAGACACCATTAGAAATGGCCAGGTAAGCAGGCTGCCAATTAAAGACCATCGATCTGGTTTATCTTAGACACCAACTAGTTTAATTAGTCTTGATTAGATCAATCTAACAATTTATGCTAGACTGTGTAGCTTAGAATCAAGTCCATCTTGGGTCTCGTTAAAGACATGGACTTGACCAACTACAACTATTGTAATTGATCTAGAGAATCCTTGACCTAATCTAAAATAATAATTAATTAGATTTAGTCAATTCTCTAATTAAGTCCATTCTTTAATCTGACCCTAAATCTAACCTAATTAATGGACCTAATCTCAACTAATTCATTTAATCCAATGTGTTATGATTTGTGTCTTAGGATTTTCAATTCACAATCCTAGATCCTAATCAAACAACTTCTTAATTCTTAATTAAGTTTTGGACTGAGGGTTGGGGTTCAGCTTTTCAAAAATAATTTTTATATTTATAAAATATTTTTACGACATGGTTCTATCAACCAAGTTGCATGTTTGATTCATAATCAATATACAAATAAGATAAGCATGAAACTACTTTAGATCTAATCTAAATAAGTTCATGTAATTGAAACAGTTTCAACTATAATCAATCATAAATTATCTTAGATCAAATCTAATATATTTATGATGATTAAAATTAGATTAAAATATTTTTAATTAGATCATAAAATCTCTCAGATCTAATCTAAAATTTTATGATTAATATTTTAGATCAGCACGTACTAGGATAACCTCTCCACTGTAAGGGATAAATCTTACAGTAGGACAATCTTATAATCAGTCCATGTAGTCTAAAATTTTTATTTTTAGATCTAAAACTATTTTAAATCTATTAAATCATAAATAAAATTAGATCACATCTAATAAATTGATGATTAGAGATAGATCTACACGAACTAGGACAATCTCTCCACTGTAAGGGATAAACCTTACAGCAGGATAATCTTATATCAGTTCGTGTGATCATCATTTTTAATTTTAAATTTAATAATAAGATTATAAATTAGATCTAATCTAAGAGATAATCTAAACATGCACACATAATCATATAATAATCAACCTAAGCTCTTATACCAATTGAAGGAACCAGATCTAAGGTTTTAGGGCTAGATCTTAAAAATTTTTCAAGATCAGGCAACGAAAGACTAAAATTAATTAAAATTAATTTTAAATATCAAAAAATATCCTAGATATAGCGACCTATTATATGATCATGACATGTCATTAAATCAAAAATTAAAATATAATGAAGAAACAAAAATATGTTGATCACATCAACATGTGTATATACTACATCTAATACAGGTATGAAAATAATAAATCAGATCTATTACCTATGCAAGTTAGATGTTCTAACTTGCTGATCTGAGCTTAAAGATGAAGTTGCGAGCCACACATGCATCTAGCCTCTAAGAGTCATCCACACGAGCGCACGAATCACGATAAAAAATTTGGATGCAGAAAATCATCATAGTATGCTAGTACTATGCTGATCCTTCTTTGATGGTTGATCAGATGCCTTCTTCTTCTGGATTTTGACTCTTTCAAAGAGAAAGAGGAGAGGAGGTTTTAAATGTGAGACACTCTCAGAAAACTCAAAGAAAGAGAAAGGAAAGAGATGAACACAGCAACCCTAGAAGAAGACCCTCTTCTTCTTCTCCTTGCTCTCACCTAGACACCTAGTTTGGTGTCTATGAAATCCCCATGCCCCAATATTCTTTCTTTCTGATTTTTACATGCCCCAAAGGTCTCTCAATGATCTAGAATCCCACCAAAATTCTATCCAAAATTCATCCTAAATAATAAGTTAGGACCGACTCATTGTCTAGGTCAAATACCTAGCAAGGAATGTCCAAAAAGGGCAAGACTTAGGGTGCCCAACTCTTGGGCACCCCCTCCTTTCCTACCGTAGACCACCAGCAAACGGCACACAATATGTGCCATAAAACCCATGAAAATCCCAAAAAAGATTTGGGTTAAATCGACACCATAAGTGAAGAGTTTCGATTTCCTGAAATTCTATCTCATAGAATTTGAAATCCAAACTAATTTTCACTTTGACTTGGTCCACAACCACATTCCTGAAGGAAAAATACTATTTTCCATTGCAGGATTGTGCAGATCTAAGGAGGATTTTTCTAAAAATTTCTAAATAATCCAATTAGATCTAAAAATTCTCAGATCTAACTATGGTGATCTGATATTAAAAATTAAAAATTAAAATTAAATCAGATTTATTTTAAAGTACCTGATTGGGTAATCTCATTACCCTGTAATAATCCTATTGATTTCTGAGGTTCTAGAAGGAGCCACGCACGCGCTTGATTTCTACCGATATCCACTTGGGCAGGATCTAAATATCTTCTTTACACAAACCTTTCCTCCAAAAATCAAATGTAGATCTGATCCGAAGAACCTTCAAAACTATTTCTCAAGGCAGCCCATCGGTCACATGAACATCGTCGCATAAATCCTAAATATTATGCAAAAAATGTTGGATCTTCTTCTTAGATTTATGCCTAACTTTTTAGGCTTGTAGAAGAGAAGAAGAGAGAGGATAGAGGGGGTGTGAAATATTAGGGATGGCAGACTTTGGGCATGAAAAATTATTTCTTACGTTTAATGCACTTTGATGTGAGAAAGGCTTTTATGTCCAACACCTACTAAGAGTCCCTTTTGACCAAAATAACTCCTTTATTTTATCATTAGAACTCTAGAACTTATTCTCCATAAAAAACCATCAGACCTCATCTATTTTTTTTGCCAAAAATGATTCAAAAAGGTGTCGGCATGAGTAGATAAGGAAGAGTCTACTGCGCCTAGGACTCTTCCCTCATGAGTTTGATTCAAATCAAATTCTACAATAACATAGTGTAGATATCTCCAAAAATCATAAAATTTGGTACACCCAATGCATAACTCGTGCTCTATCACATATCCAAAATTCAAATTAAAATAGTTTTTAAAGAATTTTTTAGAAGTATCTGATTATGTGACCCTCAATTTTCATAAACAGATCAACTTTTGACCATAGTCCAATTTGACTATGAATGGATTTAATTTCTATAATAAATCTAACATGGACTTATTCTAGTTAGATGAAAATAAACTTATTCAAAATATAAGAATGAGTCAAATCAAATTTGACTCAATTGTGATGAATCAGAAAGATTTTAGAAGAAAAATGTCAGGCTCAATCATGTGCTAGCACGATTATCTTGAACCTGATTGGATCTAGTCCAAATCAATCAAACTGGCTTAGCTCAATTGATGATATCCAGACTCAAACCCTTATTTATGTGATCCAATTAGATTCAATTCTATATGGTAATGAGACATATCGCGATTTCCATCATCGACATCATCGAAATATCTTTCAATAGACTAGAACTTTTCTGATTCATACAATTAGAATGATTGATTATCAAAATCATCCTAATTGCTCCCAAAATCTATCAATAATACCTAGTAGTATATGGTGGCAATCCATCAAAACTAAAAGTGAACCTCTCAGTAAAGTTACCAATGTGATTGAGTTCTTTTATCTTGAGCCTCGATAGGATTAGGATCAAGGTAAACTCGTCAAACCCAATGTTTGTCATCTGAATTAATCATTCGATTCGAGTCTAATGTGAAACCCTAATAGAAACTCTTTCTATCATCTTCACTCTACCATGGCCATGGGCTTATGGACTCAATCTCATGATTATCATAAGGCTACTCCTCATCTACCAAGGTAGATAGATCCCGTATTGGTGCAATCCAATTCCTACAATGAACATGCTATAGCTAACATACACCTCAGAATTTTGAATGGCTAGAAGATCGAGTAATGGTATAGTCAAACTATAATACCTTCAAGGTGAACTATTGATGCACCTCAGGTCAAAGAACCAAATACATCACTACAGCATCGAGTCAGTCATCGATGAGAAGGTAGACTTCTTTATGACTACTCGAGGTGGTCATGCTCAGTGCCCTTATTCTCTAACCAGTATCTATACTCTCGCTTTGGTGTCTCCACACCATAGACTCAAGATACGTCTATCCTAAGAAAGTGATTGTACACTAACCTTCTAGATTGATCACCATCCTCGTGATGATCCTATGGTCGGAAGTAGTTTATGAGTTAATTATGAAAATTCATATCTTAAATTTGCAACTCTTGAAAATATGAATTGTCATTACCATTAACTCAAAGGATATATCACAGACACTTTTTAAATATACACTATGATAGAAAATAACTCATTTATTAATTTATAGTCAAAATTAATTGCCCTTAGAAGAGTATTATAAGTGATAGCCAATCTGGCTTCTAGGACAAACATCTAACAAACTCCCACTTGACCTAAAGCCAATTGGCTACAAATCTAAATCCTATCTTAAAATGGGCTTCGATCTTCTGCTGGCTCAATGGCTTTATCAGCAGGTCAGCAACATTATCTATAGTGTCGACTCTCTTGACCTTGACGTATTCCTTCTCGAGATAATCGCGTATGAGGTGATATCACCGCTAGATATGCTTAGATTTCTGATGAGACCTCAACTCCTTAGCTAGAACTATGGTGCCATTATTATCGCAGTATAGAAGGATGGCATCTAATGGCATCACTCCAAGCTCTGTGACGAACTTCTTATACCAGAATGCCTTTTTTGTAGCTTTCGATGCAGCGATGTACTCTGCTTTCATGGTGAAATCTGTAATCATAGTCTGCTTAAAACTCTTTTAGCAAACAGTACCACCATTGCACACAAATAGACTTTTAGATGTCAACTTTCGATCATCTATATTGGACATAAAATTTGAGTCTGTATACTCTTGAACCTGGAGTTCTCCATTACCAAAGACTAGAAACATATCCTTAGTCCTTTTCAAGTACTTAAGGATACATTTTACAGAAGTTCAGTGCTCTTCATCTGGATTCAATTGATACCTGCTCATGATACTCACAGCATGGGTAATATCAGATCGTGCATATAGCATGGCATACATGAGGCTTCCTATTGCTGAAGCATAAGGGATCTTGCTTATGCATTCAATCTCCTCAGGTATGTTGGGACACATCTTCTTGGAGAAATGAACGCCATGTCTAAAGGGCACCAATCCCCTCTTAGAGCTTTCCATGCTAAACCCTTTTAGCACCTCTTCTATGTACATCTTCTATGAGAGACCTAGCATCCTATTTGGTCTATCTCTATAGACCTTAATTTTTAGAATAAAGGATGCCTCTACTAGATCTTTCATGGAGAATTTTTTAGACAACCATATTTTGACTGTAGTCAATATGGAAATATTATTTTCAATTAGGAGAATGTCATCCACATACAGTATGAGAAAGACAGCACCGCTCCCACTGACCTTTTTGAAAACACAGGCTTCTTTTCGTTCTTGATAAATCTAAATGATTTGATCACATTATTGAAATGAGCATTTCAGCTCTGAGATACTTGCTTAAGTCCATATATGAACCTTTTTAGCTTGCAGATCTTGTGATCAGTATCACTGGATGTGAAACCCAGCGGCTGCTCTATATAGATATCTTTCTCAAGATATCCATTTAAGAATATCGTTTTCACATTCATCCGCCATATTTCATAATCAAAATAGGCTGCAACAATAAGCAATGTGCGGATGGATTTGAGCATGGTTACTAGCAAAAAAATATTCAGATAGTTAATGCCTTCGCGCTGATTATATCCTTTTGCTACGATCCTTGCTTTGAATGTCTCTACATTTCCATCGGCACCTATCTTTCTCTTGAAGATTCATTTACACCCAATAGGTACTATACCTTCATGTGGATCTACCAAGGTTCAGACTTGGTTCAAGCGCATTGAGTCAATCTTTGACTTTATTATCTTTAACCATTTCTTGGAGTTGATATTTGATATCACCTCATCATAGGTTTTGGGATCATCACCATGAACACCTTTTCCTGTGAGGAATATTTACTCTACGTCCTCTGAAATAGTACCTAAGTACCTTTTAGGAGGATGAAAATTTTTTTCTGATCTACGGGTGGATGAGGTAGTGATTAGACTGGCTCAATCTGATTGGATTCCATAGGTTTTTTGGCTCGTGGCTCTTGGGAGATTTTCTCCTCGAGCCTAATCTGTCTTTCGATGCCATTATCTTAAATAAACTTATTTTCAAGAAAGATGGCGTGTCGACTCACCATCATATTATGATCTTTCGGAAGATAGAAAAAATATTCTAATGACTCTTTAGGATATCCAATAAATCGAGCTCTAAAGAACCTAGACTCTAATTTACCCGCCTGTTGTCTCTTGACATGGGTCGGATAATTCCAAATTCTAAGATGACTTAGACTTGATTTCTTACCATGCCATATCTCATACGGTATGGTAGGAACGATTTTAGATGGAACTCTATTCAATAGATATATAGCAGTCAATAGACTATGTCCCCAAAGAAACTCAGAAAGATTTGTGAAGCTCATCATGGATCGAACCATATCTAATAGGATCCAATTTCTCCATTCAGAAATCTCATTGAGTTGAGGCATTTCAGGTGGAGTCCATTGTGAGACTATGTCATTGTCCTTAAGATAGTTTAGAAATTTTCGACTAAGATATTCACCTCCTCGATCTGATCGAAGAATCTTAATAGATTTTTTTGTTTGTTTTTCTACTTCGAGTCTGAATTTCTTGAACTTTTCAAAAACTTTAGACTTATGTCGCATCAAATACACATATCCGTACCGAGATAAATCATCGATTAAGATGATGAAGTAGATGTAATTACCCCTGGTTAGCACATCAAATGAGCCACATACATTAGTATGTACTAGGGCAAGCAAGTCTGTGGCCCTTTTCCCATGCCCCATAAAAGAAAGGTTGGTCATTTTGCCATGCAAGCACGATTCACAAATCGGATATGATGCAGAAGTCAACGGACTCAATAGCTCAAATTTCTTCAATTTGTTAACCCTATCTTCAGCTATATGACCTAGCCTAAGGTGCCAAAGATATCTATCATTTAGGCCATTCCTAGGTCACTTTGATCCTATGGCATTCACATTTTGCTCGATATTAAAAATAGAAAGATTAATATGTAACTGATAGAGACCATTTATAAGAAAACCACTTGCAATTTTATTTTTTTCATAAAGAATATTATATTGGTCCTTAAAAAAACTAATTACATAATCTTTCTGTGCTAAACATGAAATAGAAATCAAATTTTCATTTGCTGCAGGCACATGAAAATAGTCCCTAAGTACTAAGTCTAATCCTAATGGTAATCACAGAGGGTAGGTTCCCACAGCCACAGCAGTAACTCTTGCTTCATTTTCAATGTGTAGGATCATTTCACCATCCCTCAGCCTCCTGTTATCCTCAAGACCCTGCATAGAAGTGCACAAGTAAGCACTAGAACTAGAGTCAAGCACCCAACTGGATGCAGAAGAAACTATAAGATTAGATTCTATAATGAGCATACCTCCAGAAGGACTTGCCTTCTTCTTGTTCTTCAGGCTAGCCAGGTAAAGAGGGTAGTTTCGCTTTCAATGGCCGTTAGTGTTGCAATGAAAATATTTTTCTTCGTCAGCAACCTTCTTCTTTGGCTCTATCTTTTTCATCTTCTCATCATTCACCTTCTACTTCTTTGCGGACTTCTTCTTTCCAAAAGACTTTCTCTTGAAAGAAGTTTATTTCACAGTAGGTACTGAGCCTTTAAAACTTTTCATAGAAAGCTCAGCAGTAACCAGCATATTCATAAGCTCAGCCAAGGTATTATGAAGTTTATGCATATGATAGTTCATGATGAACTGCCCATATGCATCAGTCAAAGACTGTAGAATTATGTCAATCTGTAGATGCTGATCTAACTTGATACCAAGCTTCTCAAGCTCTTTCAAGTCCTTGATCATCATAAGATAATGATCTTGGAATGACTGTCCATCATGCATTTGAGCCTTAAAAATTTTTTTAGTGACTTGATATTTGGCTGCGCGACTCTATTCACCAAATAACTTTTGCAGCTGAGCCAACATTTGGCAGCTAGTCTTAATGTCTTCATGTTGGCGTTGGAGCTCATCAGACATCGAGTCCAACATATAATACATGGCATTGTTATATTCATCCATCCACTTCTCGAGAGATGCTCTCTGGTCAGCGGATGGATGGGCTAGTAAGGTGGGAGGATCCTGTTCCAACACATGAGTCAACTTTTTGGAACCCAAAATAATTTTGAAGTTTCGAAGCCAATCCTTGTAGTTGGATTTGGTTAGTCTATGGGTATCCAGGATATGGGCTAGTGGATTGGATACAGACATTTTTCTATAGAAAGTCAAAATTTTTAGTTAGATTTTATAATTAGACTTAAATAATTTATTTAAAAATTTTATTTTTAAATAAATTAGGCTCTCACTATTTACTCAGATTCCTACACTTTCTTGGTAGAGATGCGAAAATCTCCACGATTATAGATTTTTAGTGGATGGTGCAGTTCCATCAACTAACTCACCACCTCACCTAATAGTTATTGGTGATCGATCAATCAATGAGTGGACAACTCTTGTCCAATGATTCTCTAATCATGGTGCACCCAAACTTGATCTCTAATTCATGAATCTCATTACCATATGAAATTGAACCTAATTAGGTC
This sequence comes from Cocos nucifera, assembly GCA_006176705.1. Classification (NCBI taxonomy): domain Eukaryota; kingdom Viridiplantae; phylum Streptophyta; class Magnoliopsida; order Arecales; family Arecaceae; genus Cocos; species Cocos nucifera. Next base: position 1,177,334 of record QRFJ01000165.1, on the reverse strand, counting down.
ACACAAACAAGAGTTTGGATCTGGATATCATCAATTAGACTAACCCAGTTCAATTAATTTTAATAAGATTCAATTAGGTTCAAGAAAATCATGCTAGTACATGATTAAGTCTAATGTTCTCCTTCAACAATCATTAAAAGTTGTCTCGACTGAGCCAAATATGTTTGGGCTCACTCAAGTACCTTTACTTGATCTGACTAGAGCTTGTCCAGGTTAGAAAAGTATTATCTTCATTTATGAGATAAATTTGAGACAACACCTATCATTTTTTGTCACCTGTTAATTCTTGTCTTTTGACTTTGGTTAAATATTGACCTTTGATACTTAGACATCTACCCATATGTCATACATCCATAGAAGAGAGATTTGACCTTTGTCCACCTGCTAAAAGGAGGAAAGGGAGGAGGCACATGCCTAGGGAGGCGTGCGCCCAAGGATGATGATGCCTGGAGTCCCATACAGATGGGACTCCAGGTTGCTTCATGGAATAAACTTAGGTGGTGCCTAAGACTCAACTTTGATCAGTCTTGGTGCCACCCAAGGATGTTTGAGAGGATTTCTCATCTGATTGGATTAGATGATGTCATCCCACCAATCAGATTTAGATCTGATTACACAAAGAGATGTGATTGGTCGAGATGATGTGGCACTGAATGGCTCAGTAGGGTTTATATAAACCCTATATGCGCCTAGGTTTCAAGAGTTCTTTCCTTGCCCATGCCACATAGCCCCTCTCCCCTCTTCTCCATGCCTACCTCTTATCTTCTCTCTCCTCTCCACACCTAAGAGGCCTTGGGCTTCAGTTTGGTGTGATCCAGGCAAGAGAAAAGCGATAAGAAAGGAAGAAGGCAGCACTGCTGCAAGAGGCAATATTAGATTTTCAAAAAATATTTTGAAGATCTTCAAGATTAGATCCAGATCTGATCTTTGGAGGATAGATTGAGAAGGAGAAGATCTTTAGATTCTGTCCGAGTGGATACCGGTAGAGGCCATGCGATTACATGGCTGCATCCAAAATCTCAGGCAATCAGCAGGATTATCATAGGATAATAAGATTACCCAACAACAAGATATAAATTAAATCTAATTTAATTTATTTTTATTTTATTTTATTAGATTCATCAAATTAGATCTAAAAGGTATTAGATTTGATTTAGATCTAAGAAAATTTTTTTTTGAAATATTTTTCTTGATCAAATCAGATCTAAACGAACTTGATCCAAAAAATAAGATTTTTCCTTCAACTGATATCAGAGCTAGGTTTTCATAAATAATTTAGATCTAATTTTAATCTAATAATTAGATGATTTTAGATGTCACATGAGATATGATTAGATATAAAATTAGAAAAATTAAAAAATTAAATAATATAGATCTAAGTTGTACGAGATGCATGACTAGTTGTAGAATAGAACTGCTCTATGTATAGTCTTACATGATCATAATTTAATTTAATTAATTTTAATTTTTAGATCTATTTATTTATTATTTTTTAATATTATAAATATTATAATAAGATTTAAAAAATAAAAAATAAAGTTATTTAATTTTTGTTCATATGAGATATGATGAATGCATGTTTAGACTAGTTGTAGAATAGTTCTACATAATTATCTAGAATAGAATTTATTTTGATAAGATTAATTTAAATTTGATCTTTTAGATGATTATGAGATAATTTAGATATGAAAACATGCATGATATGATACATAAATATGTGTGCAAAACATGTTTAAAGTTAGATCTAATTTATATATGAGATATATGATATAGATCTAACTAGTTTTGTAGTTTTCATATTCTGATTAAGGTATTCCCCTTGGCCGTCCGATCATAAGAATAAAGTAGGATTTAAAGGCCCTCTCCTTCATTCGATGGGGTGTTCTTATGATGTGTAGGGGTGCTGTGCATTCATCCTTAATCAAAAAATTCAAAAAATAAAAACTTATTTTCTGCAAAATTTTAGATCCTGAAAATCCTAGGATTTTATTTACATATTTTATTTATGAACCCTAAACTTAATTAAGAATTAAGATTATGAAATATATTAGATCTAAAAATTAAGAATTTTTAGATCTAAGACATATTCATAAAATTGGGTTCTGAACTTGGGTAGCTCAATTAGGTCTAAGCGGTTGATCAAACTAAATCAAGAGTTGGTTAGATGGGATCAAGAGTGCTTAAATTGACCAGCCTAATAGGATTAAGTTTGGGTCAAGATCAAATCACATGAGTGATCGATCAAGCTAAGACCTAATTAGGCTCAGTGGTTAGAGTCTGGATTGTAGGCTAATCCGATTGGTTCTGGCTCAATAATTTGGTGTCTAAGGTAAGTCTGGCATAGATACGATCGAACTGAATTTTTAATTAGGAAGCTACTCGACTCGAATGCGTTCTTATCGAGTTAATGGCATATCCCTTCCATCGATCTCACTTACCTAGCCATATTATGTCGATCCAGTTCTGATCTAAAGGTGGTTAATAATTCGAGCTAACCCATGCCACTAGGTTAGTCATAATTGTTATGACTAAGTAAGTCAAGTTTAAAGAGACCTAAATCAAATCTTCCTAAGAAAAGATTAAGTCTGAGGTCTTCCACCATTGTAGATGTGCGGGCCCTTTCTGGGATTGATTATTCTTGGTTGGATACAGTGGCTTCAAATTGCACCGAAAAGATGCAACCATGTCTATTAGGCATTGGATGCTACAGGGCTTGGAGGATGGGTTGGGCTCAATATTTTGGATACGGTGAGAGACCCAATTAGGAATCCAATCTATGTAAATGGTGGGTCTGACTTAACTAAGGAGTGGATCAATATTCTGGGCACATGGTGAGATTCATGAATTAGAGATCCAAGTTTGGGTGCACCATGATTAGAGAATCATTGGAACAAGAGTTGTTCACTCATTGGCTAACCCATCACCAATAACTGTTAGGTGAGGTGATGAGTCAGTTGGTGGGACCGCACCACCCACTTAGAAATCATTAATCATGGAGATTTTTGCATCTCTACAAAGGAAGTGTAGGGATCTAAAAAAATAGTGGAAGCTAATTTATTTAAAAATAAAATCTCTAAATAAATTGGTTAAGTCTTAATTACAAAATCTAACTAGAAACTTTGACTCTCTATAGAAAAATGTCTGCATCCAATCCACTAGCCCATATCCTGGACACCCATAGACTGACTGGACCCAATTACAAGGATTGGCTTCAAAACTTTAAAATTATTTTGGGTTTCGAAAAGTTAACTCATGTATTTGGATCAGGATCCCTCCACCTTACCAGCCCGTTCCATCCACTGAACAGAGAGTGTCTCTCGATAAATGGATGGATGAAGATAATAAGATTAGATACTACATGTTGGGCTCGATGTTTGATGAGCTTCAGTGCCAACATGAAGATATCAAGACTGTCCACTAAATGTTGGCTCATCTGTAATAGTTGTTTGGTGAATAGAGTCGCGCAGCCAAATGCACGAAATGACTTTTTAAGGCTAAGATGCATGATGGGCAGTCAGTCCAAGATCATTGTCTGATGATGATCAAGAACTTGGAAGAGCTTGAGAAGCTCGGAGTGAAGTTAGGATCAAAATTTGTACAGAATGATATAATTCTGCAATCCTTGACTGATGCATATGGGCAATTCATCATGAACTACCATATGCATAAACTTCAGAATACTCTATGGCCAAGTTATGAATATGCTGGTTACTACTGAGCTTTCTATGAAAGGTTCTAAAGGCTCAGTGCTTGCTATGGAATGGACTTCTTCCAAGAGAAAGTCTTTTTAAAAAGAAGAAGAAGAAGAAGAAGGCAAAAGATGGAAGGTGGAAAGAAGAAAAGATAGAGCTGAAGAAGAAGGTCCACTGATAAAGGAAAGTATTTCCATTGCAACAGCGAACGGCCATGGAAGCGGAACTGCCCTACTTACCTGGCCACCCTAAAGAACAAGAAGGAAGCAGTCCTTCTGGAGGTATGCTCGTTATTGAGTCTAACCTTACGGTTTCTTCTGCATCCAGTTGGGTGCTTGACTCTGGTTCTAGTGCTCATCTGTGCACTTCTATGCAGGGTCTTGAAGGATAGCAGGAGGCTGAGGGAGATGGAGACATGATCCTACGCGTCGGTAATGGAGCAAGAGTTGCTGCAGTAGCCATAGGGAACATACCCTCTTTTGATTACCGTTTGGCTTTAGACTTAGTACTTTAGGGACTATTACTTATGTGCCTGCAGCAAGCAGAAATTTGATTTCTGTTTCATGTTTAGCACAAGAAGGCTATGTAATTAGTTTTCTTAAGGACTATTATAATATTCTTTATGAAAGAAATAAAATTGCAAGTGGTTTCCTCATTAACAGTCTCTATCAGTTACATATTGATGCATCTATTTTTAATATCGAGCAAAATGTGAATGCCATAAAAATAAAATGACCTAGAGATAGTCTAAATGATAGGTATCTATGGCACCTAAGACTATGTCATATAGCAGAAGATAGGATTAACAAATTGAAGAAAATTAGGCTATTAAGTTCATTGACTTTCGAGTCATATCTAATTTATGAATCTTATCTTCATGGCAAAATAACTAAGCTTTCTTTTATAGGACATGGAGAAAGGGCCATGGATTTACTTGCTCTAGTACATACTGATGTGTGTGGCCCATTTGATGTACCGACTAGAGGTTATTTTATCTACTTCATAACTTTCACCGATGATTTATCTTAGTATGGATACGTGTATCTTATGAGACACAAGTCTGAAGCTTTTAAAAAGTTCAAAAAATTCAGACATGAAGTCGAAAAGCAAATTGAAAAATCTATTAAGGTCCTTCGATCAGATCGAGGATGTGAATACCTTAGTCAAAAATTTCTTGACTATCTCAAGCAAAATGGCATAATCTCTTAATGGACTCCACCTGGAACACCTCAACTCAATGGGATTTTAGAATGGAGGAATCAAACCCTATTAGATATGGTCCGATCCATGATGAGCTTCACAAACCTTCCTAATTTTCTTTAGGGATACAGTCTGTTAGCTGCAATATACTTACTAAATAGGGTTTCTTTTAAAACCGTTCCTACCACACCATATGAGATATGGCATGGTAAAAAACCAAGTCCGAGTCATCTCAGAATTTGGGGTTATCCGACTTATATCAAAAGACAACAAACGGACAAGTCAGACTTCAGGTCCTTTAGAGCTCGATTCATAGGATATCTTAAAGATTCATTAGAATATTATTTCTACTATCCAGAAGATCATAATGTGATTATGAGTCGGCATGCTATCTTTCTTGAAAATAGTTTATTCAAGATGACGGCATTGGAAAGCAGATCAAGCTCGAGGAGAAAGTCTCACAAGAGCAATGAGCTAAGGACCAAATGGAACCAAATCAGGTTGAGCCAATACAATCACTACCTCCACCTCATAGATCGAAAAGAATTTTCCATCCTCCTGAGAGGTACTTAGATACTATTTCAAAAAAAAATAGAAAAAATATTCCTCATAGGTAATGGAGTTTATGGTGATGATCCCAAAACCTATAACGAGGCGATATCAGATATCGACTCCGAGAAATGGTTAGAGGCAATGAAGTCAGAAATTGACTCGATGCACTCAAATCAAGTCTGAACCTTGGTAGATCCACCAGAAGGTATAGTACCTATTGGATGTAAATGGATCTACAAGAGAAAGATTGGTGCAGATGAAAATATGGAGACATTCAAAGCTAGATTAGTGGCAAAAGGTTATAGTCAACGTGAAGGCATTGACTATTAGGATACCTTTTCATCAGTAGCTATGCTAAAATTCATCCGCACATTGCTTGCTATTACAGCCTATTTCGATTATGAAATATGGTAAATGGACATAAAAATGGCATTCTTAAATGGATACCTTGAGAAAGATATCTATATGGAACAACCACTAGGTTTCACATCCAGTGATGCTGATCACAAAGTATGCAAGCTGCAAAGATCCATATATGAACTTCAGCAAGCATCTCGGAGCTGAAATACTCATTTTAATGATGTGATCAAATTATTTGGTTTCATCAAGAATGAGAGGAAATCATGTGTCTTCAAAAAGGTCAGTGGGAACACTATTATCTTTCTCGTATTATACATGGATGATATCCTCCTTATTGAAAATGATATTTCCATATTGACCATAGTTAAAATATGGTTTATCCAAAGAATTCTCCATGAAAGACCTAGGAGAAGCATCCTTTATTCTAGAAATTAAGGTCTATAGAGATAGATCGAATAGAATGCTAGGACTTTCACAAAAATTGTACATAGAAGAAGTGCTAAAGAGGTTTAGCATGAAAAACTTCAAGAGGAGTTTGATACCCTTCAGATATGGCATTCATCTCCTTAAGAAGATGTGCCTTAGTACACCTGAGGAAATAGAACGCATGAGCAAGATCCCTTGTGCTTCAGCAATAGGGAGCCTCATGTATGCCATGTTATGTACACGATCTGATATAGCTCATGCTATAAGTGTCACGGCAAATATCAGTCGAATCCAGGCAAAGAACATCGGAGTTCTATGAAATGTATCCTTAAGTACTTAAGAAGAACTAAGAATATGTTGTTGGTTTTTGGTAATGGAGAACTCCAAGTTTAGGGGTATACGGACTTAGATTTTATGTCTGATGTAGATGATCGAAAGTCGACATCTGAAAGTCTGTTTATGTGTAATAGTGGTGCTATCAGTTGAAAGAGTTTCAAGTAGACAGTGATCGTAGATTCCACCATGAAAGCAGAATACATCGCTATATCAAAAGCTACGAAGGAGGCATTCTGGTACAATAAGTTTGCCGCAAAGATCAGAGTGATGTCATCAGATGCCATTCCTCTATATTATGACAACAATGATGCCATGACCTTACTAAGGAGTCGAGGCCTCATCAAAAATTCAAGCACACCGAGCGGTGATATCACCTCATCCGCGATTATCTCGAGAAAGATTACACTAAGGTCAAGAGAGTCAACTCCGTAGACAATGCAGCAGACCCACTTACAAAGCCATTGGGCCAGCAGAAGATCGAAGCCCACCTTGAGAAGATGGGACTTAGAATTGTAGCCAATTGGCTTTAGGTCAAGTGGAAGTTTGTTAGATATGTGTGCCCTAGAAGCCAAAATTGACTGACACTTGTTGTACACTTCTAAGGGCAAAATTATAATTTTAACTATAAATAATAAAATAAATTATTTTCTATCATAATGTGTATTTAGTGTCTGTGATACATCTCTTGAGTTAATGGTAATGATAGTTCATATTTTCAAGAGTTGAAAATTTAAGACATGAATTTTCGTTATTAAATCACAAAATGCTTCCGACCATAGAATCATCATGAGAATGATGGTTGATCCAAAAGATTGGTGTACAATTGCTTCTTTATAGTAGATGAGTCTTGAGTCTATGGTATAGAGACACCGGAGTAAGAGTATAGGTACTCATTAGAAAATAAGGGCACTGAGCGTGACCACCTCAAGCAGTCATGAGGAAGTCTACCTTCTTGTCGATGACTGGCTATAGTGATGTATCTGGTTCTTTGATCTGAGGTGTATCAGCAGTTCACCTTGAAGGTGTTATAGTTTGACTACACCATGACTCGATCTCCTAGTCATTCGAAATTCTGAGGTTTATGTTGGCTATAGCATGTTCATTGTAGGAATTGGATTGCACCAAGAGGGAACTATCTACCTCGGTGGATGAGGAGTAGCCCTATGATGATTATGAGAATCAAGTCCATAAGCCTATGGCCATGGCAGAGTGAAATAATAGAAAGAGTTTTTATTAAAGTTTTCATATTGGACTTGAATCGAATGATTAATCATATGACAGATATTAGGGTTTGACGAGTTCACCTTAACCCTAATCCGATCGGAGCTTAAGATAGAAGAACTTAATCTCATAGATAACTGCACTGAGAGGTTCGTTCTCAATTTTGATGGATTGCCACCATATATTACTAGGTGTCACTGGTGAATTTTGGGAGCAATCAGAATGATTTGGATGATCGATCATACTAGTTGTCTGAATCAGAAAAGTTCTGATCCATCGAAAGATGTTTCAATGATGTCGATGATAGAGATCATGACATATCTCATTACCATATAGAACTGAACCTAGCTGGGTCATACAAATAAGGATTTGGATCTAGATATCATCAATTGGACTAATCCAGTTCAATTGATTTGAATAAGATTCAATTAGGTTCAACGAAATCATGCTAGCACATGATTGAGCCTAATATTCTCCTTCAACGATCATTAAAAGTTGTCTCGACTGAGCCAAATATGTTTGGGCTCACTCAGGTACCTTTACTTGATTTGATTAGAGCTTGTCTAGGTCAGAAAAGGATTATCTTAATTTATGAGATAAATTTGAGACAACACCTGCCATTTTCCATCACCTGCTAATTCTTGTCTTTTGATTTTGGTCAAACGTTGACCTTTGATACTTAGATATCTGCCCATATGTCATGCACCCATAGGAGAGAGATTTGACCTTTATCTATTTGCTAAAAGGAGGAAAGAAAGGCGGTGCATGCCTAGGGAGGCATGCGCCCAAGGATGATGACGGCTGGAGTCCCATAGAGATGGGACTCTAGATTGCTTCATGGAATAAACTTAGGTGGCGCCTAAGACTCTACTTTGATCAGTCTTGGTGCCACCCAAGGATATTTGAGAGGGGCTCTCATCTGATTGGATTAGATGATGTTATCCCACCAATCAGATTTAGATCTGATTACATGAAGGGACGTGATTGGTCGGAATGATGTGGCACTACATGGCATAGTAGGGTCTATATAAACCCTGTCTGCACCTAGGTTTCAAGAGTTCTTCCCTTGCCCATGCCACATAGCCCCTCTCCCCTCTTCTCCATGCCTACCTCTGATCTTCTCTCTCCTCTCCATGCCCAAGAGGCCTTGGGCTTAAGTTTGGTGCGATCCAGGCAAGAGAAAGGTGACAAGAAAGGAAGAAGGCAGCACTATTGCAAGAGGCGATACCAGTTCTTCAAAATTTTTTTTGAAGATCTTCAAGATCAGATTCAGATCTAATCTTTGTAGGATAGATTGAGAAGGAGAAGATCTTCAGATCCTATCTGAATGTATACCGGTAGAGGCTAGATGATTACGTGGCTGCATTCAAAACCTCAGATAATCAGCAGGATCACCATAGGATAATAGGATTATCCAACAACAAGATATAAATTAAATTTGATTTAATTTATTTTTATTTTATTTTATTAGATCCATCAAATTAGATCTAAAAGGTATCAAATTTGATTTAGATCTAAGAGAAAAAATTTTTGAAATATTTTTCTTGGTCAAATCAAATCTGAACGAACCTGAATCGAAAAATAGGATTTTCTCTTTAAGGACTTCATCACAATAATGAAGTTCGTTAGAAGATGAATACTTTATGATGAAAATACCAAAATATATATTTTATTTATTAATAAATTAATTATAATTATAATATAGCACAACCATCAACAAGCTGATGATTGACTTTGAAACACATTTTCCAACAAGACCTTCAAAGAGGCATTGCTCTTTCAAGGAGCATCTGATGTGATCTTCTATCAAGTGTTCTCCGCTACCATCAAGGGGGCAGCCCAGTAGTGATATTCGAGTTTGAAGTTAGCCTCGATCAACTCTTTTAAAGTGTTAAGCCAATTTTTTGCTGCACACTTCATCAGCAACTGAAAGCAGCAAAGGCAATCTGCCTACCTCAACACCATTAGACAAAAGAAAGGAGAGTCGATCTGTGCCTTTGTGAGCCACTTCTATGCGGCAACCCTGGAAGTCCGCAATCTGGGCCAATCAGTCGCAATGATCATCTTGATAGGTAGACTCCTAAAGAACGACCTTAAAAGATCGCTAATAATGTATTTTTCTTGGGACTTTATAGAGATACTTGCCCGCACGGAAAGATACTCCCACTTGGATGAAGCTTTCATTGAGCATATACCTACCGATCCTATTACTATAGGATCAAATAAAGAGTGCTCCTCAGAGCTGGAGGAGAGTTACCACCAGCGCTCTCGATCTCCACATCCAAGATAGTGAGGTGGGGGCCCTTTTAGAAATCATCGATCTCAAAGTCCTCAAAGAAGAGACCGACAGCATTCTCTCTCAAGGCAGTACAATAATATACACCTCTAAATATTTTTCAGAGAGAAGTACTAATGGAGGTTCATACTGAACTACCCCAGCCTTCAAAGATGTGGACAAAGCTCGAACGTTGCGATCCTACCAAGTACTGTTTCTACCATCAGGGTTATAACACTAAAGACTATCGCCATCTCCGGAATGTGATCAAAAGGCTCATCAAGGAGGAAAGGTTGGATCACTTTATTCGAGGAAGAACTTCTCCATGGCGACCTCCTCCAAGAGCTCGGCAGCCACCCCATCAACCTTGACATCCAATGCCAGCATCAGCACAAGAGATGAAGGAACCACCAGCAGCAGAGGCACAACCCCTAAGAGGTGAAATTCACATGATAATTGGAGGATTGTCCAGATCAGTGGTGTCAAAGAGGCCAAGGTTGGAGAATAAGCTAGAAGATGCCATCACTTTCACCAAATAGGATGCGGAAGATGTACAATAACCACATAATGATGCTATGATGGTCACTATAAATATTACTGATTACAATATACACCGTATATATATTGATAACGAAAGCTCGATTGATGTTTTATACATTTCCATATTTTCTCGAATGGGGTTTACCTCGGATCAACTAAATAGATTTGATACCCTGATCCAAGGGTTTTCTAGAAAGCTCACTGACATTGCAAGGCATAATCAAACTACCTGTCATAGTAGGCACCCCATCCTAGCAAGCAATGATCCAAGTAGATTTTTTGGTTGTCATGCTTGTCTTGACTTACAACATAATTCTCGATCATCCAAGCCTTTGGACTTTAAGGGCCATAGTTTCAAGCTATCACTTGATGGCAAAATTCTCGATAAAAAGTAGAGTGGGATGAATTCGAGGCAACCAGACTATAGCTCGATAATGCTTTGCTACAAAACTTCGAGTGTAAGACCAACTAGAGGCCCAGCCTAAACTTTTGATAGAACTGGACACTCAAGATGATTTGGCCGAGGAGCATGCTCAACCATCTATGGAGCTTCTAGAGATACTATTCAGGAAGGAGAATCCTCATCAAACTATAAAGATCGACTTACGCCTAGGTCAGCTAACAAAAGATCGACTAACCACTCTTTTGTAGAAAAATATGGATCTTTTCACCTGGTCAGCCATAGATATGCCCGGGATAGACCCAGAAGTAATATTCCATTACCTAAAGGTGGACTCAACTTGTCACCCAATTAAATAGAAAAAGTAGAGTTTCACCCTAGAGTGCTAGAAAGCCATAGCTGAGGAGCTGGACAAGCTAATTAAAGCTGGCTTTATCAGAGAAGTGATGTATCCAAACTAGCTAGCTAATATTGTGTTGGTGAAAAAAGTGAATAGAAAGTGGTGCATGCGCATCGATTTCACTGATCTAAATAAAGCTTATCCCAAAGATAGCTACCATTTGCCCCGGATCAACCAATTGGTAGATGCGACTTCAGGGCTGAACTCCTTAAGTTCATGGATGTCTTATGTGGCTATAATCAGATCTGGATGGCACATGAAGATGAGGAGAAAATGATCTTTATTACTAATCTAGACTTTTTTGTTATAGGATAATGTCCTTTGACCTGAAAAATGTAGGAGCCACTTACCAATGGCTAGTAAATAAGATCTTTAAAGATTAGATTGGCCAAAATATGGAGGCATATATTGATGATATACTAGTCAAGAGCCGTGCAATATCGGGCCATGTTGCTAATCTTCAAGAGGCTTTTAACACTCTTTGTCAATTCAAGATGAGGTTAAATCCTACGAAATGTGCCTTTGGAGGTACTGTCGGTAGATTTCTCGGCTTCATAGTTTCACACAGAGGCATTGAGGCGAATCCAAAGAAGACCAAGATAGTACTAGAGATGACACCGCCAAGAACAGTTAAGGAGGTACAATGTCTAACCAATAAAATTGCCTCTCTCAACCATTTCATCTCTAGATTGGCCAAGAGATGTCTCCCATTTTTTTAAATCCTTAGATAGCTGAAGAACTTCCAATGGACCCTGGAGTGCCAAAAGGCCTTTGAAGAACTAAAATAATATCTCAGCTCCATACCAATGCTTACTAAATCTCAGCCAGGTAAGAAACTTCTATTATATCTTGCTATTTCTCTTGTAGCAATCAGCATGGACCTCATTCAGGAAGAGGGACAAATTTAGTAGCTTATTTATTATATTAGCAAAGTCCTTCACGATACGAAAACCAGATATTCCAAGCTAGAGAAGTTAATTTTTGCATTGATTATTTCAACAAAGAAAGCTCCGACCCTATTTTCAGGCTCATACTATAGTGTTGCTCACAGATCAGCTAATTAAGGTTGTGCTATATCGCCTAGATATCTTAGGATAGAAAGCAAAGTGGGCCTTGGAACTTTCAGAGTTGGACATACAATATCGACTAAGATCTTCCATTAAGGTCCAAGTCTTGGCAGACTTCATTCTTGAATGCACCATCCCAGACAAGGAAAACCCAAAGAAGGGAGGAGTTGGAGAAAGCTCAAAAGATCCTGGGAAATCAAAAGATAGTGAAACTATAGAATTAAATCCTGAAGAACTATGGACCTACACGTCAATGGCTCATCAAATTTGTTAGGATCAAGAACTAGACTTATCTTAGCCGATCCCAAATGAAATATAGCTCAATATGCCATGCACTTTAAATTTTTGGCCACTAACAATAAAGCGGAATATGAAACTTTGATCGCTGACCTAAGAATTGTAAAAGAAGCTGGGGCTCAACATTTGAAAATCTTCAGTGAAGACAAATATGAACCTCAAGAAGAGAATATGAAAAAGTACCTTCGAAAGGTAAAGGATTTAACTTCATCCTTTCAAAGTTTTGATATTCAATAGGTTCCTAGGGAATAGAATGCTAGGGTAGATGCATTATCCAACTTGGAATCATCATTACCTACTAACCTAAAGAAGACTTATTTTGAAATTCTGAAAACCTCAAGCCTTGAAGAGCCTACTGTTGTTCAGCAAGCTGATGAAAATCCTAGCTAGATAGATCCTCTTTTGAAGTACTTAAGATCAGGCGAACTACTGCTCGATCGAAAAGAAGCCTAAAAGATAAGAAATAAGGCTGCTCGATATGTGCTACATAATAATAGGTTGTATAAGTGGTCTTTCTCTTTGCCTCTGCTGAAGTGCTTGCACCTATTCAAGGCTGACTATGCGTTACGAGAAGTTCATGAGGGGATGTATGGAAATCACATGGGGGGTAAGTCCCCATCTTACAAAATTCTTTGATAAGGCTACTACTGACCCACTATGCGACAAGATGTGAAAAGCTTCATCAAAAAGTGTGAATAATGTCAATAGAACGCTAGAGTCCAGCACTAGCCAGCAGCACTTCTGACTCCTATCAAGGCTTTGTGGCCATTTGCCCAGTGGGTATGGACATCTTAGATCCTTTTTCTTAAGCATTAGTCCAACATAAATTTCTTCTGATAGCCATCGACTACTTCACAAAGTGGGTTGAAACTGAGCCTCTAGCTCACATAATCGAAGAAAAAGTGAAAGATTTCATTTGAAAATCAATCATTTACTGATATGATCTTTCCAAAGTGTTAATCTTCGATAATGGTAGACAATTCAGGGATGCTTGACTTCGTGAGTTTGATGAAGACCATGGAATAGAACAACACTTTATCTCAGTAGGTCACCCGCAAGTGAATGGAGAGGTGGAAGTTACCAATAAAATCCTCCTACAGGGCTTAAAAGTCAGGATAGACCAGACAGGGGGGTCATAGATAGATAAACACACTACAAGAAATTTGATCTTTTGCAACAAAATTTTTTGGTTGCTAAAAGTCACTTTTTCATCACAAAAACTATAAGCGATGAAAATTTTCATCGCTAAATAATTATCGAGAAAGCCTCGTAGCAAAAGGTTTTCATGATGAAAAAAAAGTTATTTTGTCGCCAAAGCTATCCAAGCACGATAGAATGAAAATTTAGCATTAGCAATGAAATAAATTATTTCATCCTAAAACATAGCGATGAAAAATGTTTTACTGCTAAAATATATTTTTTGTGATGAAAATGTTTTATCACTAATTTTTGCAACAAAAAATATTTCATCGCTAAAAGAAAAAAGTTTCATCGCTATTTTTAGCAATGAAATATAATTTCTTTGTAAAAACTATTTCTCATGATAAAATATAATTTTATCATAAAAACTATTTCTCATGATGAATTTCTTTTATCGCTAAAATCACTCTTTAGTGACGAAATTATATTTCATCCCTAAAAGCAGCGACAAAACAAAAAAATTGGCTTTAATTTTATTGGAATCCCCTATTCAAATATAGAAAATATTCTATATAATCTATTCAAATTTAAATAATATTTCAAAACATACTGTTGGTGCAGAATCTAGTTGATGTCGGATCGAGTTGAAATTGAAAAATAAGAGGTCACCGTTGGTGATCTGCAAAATAAAGTTCCATCTAGAGTCAGTGGTGGTGGCTCCAGCAGGATCCTCCGACGATCAAGTCAGCTCTTCTGACCAACAAAAATGGAGTGCTCAGGCAAGAATTCAGCAAGATTTTGGAAAGAAGAAGAGAGCTAAGAAAAAATGTATCTAAAGGATCCCTTTTTATAGACGGAGCCTATCATAACCATCCGATAGTAGACCACTCGAAGCCACGTGAAATTTATTAAGGAGAGAGGTGTCGCTCGTAATAGACTGATAATGACAGTTGTAATCATCCGATAGTAGAGTCACCTGTAGCAAACTGATAAATGACAGTCATAACTGTTTGATATGACTGAAGAAGAGGTCTGAAAGGAGTTCGACTCCTGAAGGAATCCGACTGAAGGAGAGGTCCGAAAGGAGTTCGACTCTTGTAGAAATCTGACTGAAAGAGAGGTTCGAAAGAAGTTCGGCTCCTAAAGAAATTTTCGACTGAAGGAGAGGTCCAGAAGGAGTTCGACTTCTATCGGAATCCAACCGAAGGAGAAGTTCGAAAGGAGTTCGGCTCCTGAAGGAATTCGACTGAAGGAGAGGTTCGAAAGGAGTTTGACTCCTATAGAAATCCGACTGAAGAAGAAGTTCGAAAGGAGTTTGGCTCCTGAAGGAATCCAACTGAAGGAGAGGTCTAGAAGGGTTTGGCTCCGGTAGAAATTTTTGACTGAAGAAGAGGTTCGGAAGGAGTTTGACTCCTGAAGAAATCTGACTGAAGAAGAAGTTCAGAAGGAGTTTGACTCCTATAAGAATCTGACTGAAGGAGAGGTCTGAAAGAAATTTGACTTCTGAAGGAATTTTTGACTAAGTTCGAAAAGAAGTTTGGCTTCTGTAGGAATCCGACTGAAGGAGAGGTCTGGAAAGAGTTTGACTCCTATAGAAATCCGACTGAAGAAGAGGTCCGAAAGGAGTTCGGCTCCTAGAGGAATTCGACTGAAGGAGAGGTCCAAAAGAAATTTGGCTCTTAGAGAAATCCGACTGAAGGAGAGGTTCAGAAGGAGTTTGGCTCTTGAAGGAATCTGATTGAAGGAGAGGTTCGAAAGGAGTTCGACTCCTGAAGAAATTTTCGACTGAAAGAGAGATCCAGAAGGAGTTCGGCTCCTATAGGAATTTGACTGAAGGAGAGGTCCAAAAGGAGTTCGACTTCTATAGGAATCCGACTGAAGAAGAGGTTTGGAAGGAGTTTGGCTCCTGGAGGAATCCGACTGAAGGAGAAGTTTGGAAGAAGTTCGGCTCCTGCAGGAATCCAACTGAAGGAGAAGTCCAGAAGAAGTTCGGCTGCTAGAGAATTTTCGATCGAAGCTCTTCTATGATTATCAATTACATTAGACTAAGCATCAGACTGGATTTCGACGGGAGCGGGATTCATCCCCAATAATAGTTTCTCCACTCTTGAGTTCAAAATTTGAAGAAAGGAAGTACAAAAAAAGTGATTGCCAAAGTTTTTTTTCTGGGCTCTGCCCCCATTGAGGTTGAAGGAGATCTTATCTCCTATTGACATTAAAGCTCGGAGAAGATCTTATCTTCAATCGAGGTTGAAGGAGATCTTATCTTCTATTGAAGTTGAAGCTCGGAGGAGATCTTATCTTCAATCGAGGTTGAAGAAGATCTTATCTCCTATTGAGGTTCAAGCTTAGAGAAGATCTTATCTCCAACTGAGGTTGAAGAAGATCCTATCTTCCATTGAAGTTGAAGCTTGAAGGAGATCTTATCTCCAACCAAGGTTGAAAAAGATCTTATCTCCTATTGAAGTTGAAGCTCTGGTCGAGGTTGAAAGAGATCTTATCTCCTGTTGAAGGATTGGAGCTTAGGAGAGATCTTATCTCTAGTCGAGGTTGAAGGAGTCGAGGTTGGAGGAGATCCTATCTTCTGTTGAAGTTGAAGCTTGGAGGAGATCTTATCTTCCATGGAGGTTGAGAGAGATCTTATCTTCTTTTAAAGTTGAAGCTTGGAGGAGATCTTATCTCCAGCTGAGGTTGAAGGAGATCTTATCTCTTGTTAAGGTTGAGGCTCGAGGGAGATCTTATCTTCTTTTGAAGTTGAAGCTCAGAAGAGATCTTATCTCTAGCCGAGATTGAAGAAGATCTTATCTCCGATGGAGTCGGGGCTTCTCTTCTCACCTCGTCTAAAATGAACGAGGTCTTTAATTTTGCTCATGTTAGGATGAGGTTCTCCTCCTATTCCTAACGAAATATAGGGACACATTAGGATCATTATCAGAACCTCTCCCCTCATCTCATCTAAAATGAACGTGGTCTTCGACTCTGCTCACGTTAGGATGAGATTCTCCTCCTGTTTCTAACGGACTGTAGGGGCACATAAGGGCCGTTGTCAGGGCCTCTCCCCTCATCTCATCTAAAATGAATGAAGCCTTCGATTTTGCTTACGTTAGGATGAGGTTCTCCTCATATTCCTAACAGACTATAGGGGTACATAAGGGCCATTGTCAGGGCTTCTTCCCTTATCTCATCTAAAATAAATAAGGCTTTCGATTTGCCGAGGTTAACATGGCCATTTTTGATTGCTTCTTTCTTATCATCACATAGTTTTTACACCAAAAAATAATAATGTTGAAATGGAGGAGTTTTATTGAAGAAAAATTACTAGTAGTACATTCTCAGATTTTCTAAATTCTAAGATCGTGGGAGCGTTGTTCCTCCGAACTCCTTCAGACGATAAGTTTCGGATCAAACAACCTCCTCTATTTTATATGGGCCTTCTCAATTCAGGACGAGCTTCCCCTGGCTCTGAGGCTGAGAGATGGCGGCTCGCTGAAGCACTAAGTTCCCTACTTTGAACATTTTATCTATGACTCTGGAGTTAAAGAATCGGACCACCCTTCGCCTATAGGCCACCATCCGAACCTGAGCTTCCTCTCTTTTTTCTTCCAGCAGATCGAGATTGATTCTAAGGTCCTATGAGTTATGTAGCTCCTTGAAGGCCACGATCCATGCTGATAGGAGTTTAAGCTCAATTGGGATGATTGCCTCCATTCCAAAGGCTAAGGCGAATGGTGTTTTCTCAATTGGTAGCTTTTTAGTTTGGTACGTCCAGGGGACGTGATAAAGTTCATCCATCCAGGCTCTCCTTGCTCTATCGAGCCTTGTCTTGATGCCTTGCAATAGGATCTGATTGGTCACATCAGCTTTTTCGTTTGCCTGTGGGTGAACTACCAACGTAAAATGATGGAAGATATTTAGATCTTTGCAGAACTTAATGAACCTCATCCCAGCAAACTATCGTCCATTATCTATTATGAGAGTTCGAGATAGACCAAACTAGCAAATGATTGACTTTCAGATGAAGTTCTATACCTTGGCTTCAATAATTTTTGCTAGTGATTCGGCTTCGACTCATTTGGTGAAGTAGTCGATCACAACCAAGAGAAACTTTCATTGTCCGGATGCCATTGGAAAATGGTCAAGTATATCCATTCTCCACTGTGCAAATGGCCAAGGTGCGCTTAGTGGTGTAAGTTCGAAGGCTGGCTATCTTTGTATGTTTGTATTTCTCTAACAGTGGTCACATTTCTTGACGTACTCCATAGAATTATGGTACAAAGTTGGTCAATAGTATCCTTATCGAAGTAGTTTTTGTGACAGTGATCTGGCTCCTATAAGACTTTCACAAATTTTTTCGTGCACTTTTCATAATGCAAAGTCAGCCTCTGAAGGTCAATGACATCTCAACAGCGGTAGCGAATATGATCTTTTATACAATTTTCCCTCATATAAAATATACCGAAAGGCTTGATTTTTGAATTTTCGAGCTTCTTTCGGATCACGAGAAAGAACTCCCTCTTTGAGATAGGCAACTAATGGATCAATCCAGTTTGGCTCGAGCTCTGTCTGCATAACGAGCTGTGATTCCTCTGAGCTTGGGCATTTTAGAGTTTCAAAAAATACTTCATTGGACAGTTTTACTAGGGCTAAAGTGGCCAATTTAGAGAGGAGGTCGGCTCTCATATTTTCTATCCTCGAAATCTATCAAATACCAAAATTATCGATGGTCAGAGTCAAATCCTTTACTTTCTCAAAGTATTTCATCATACTTTTCTTTCGTGCTTCATAGTTGCCACTAACTTGGTCAGCCACTAATTGAGAATCACTGTAGATTTGAAGCCGATCTACTTTTAATTCTTTTACTATTTTTAATCCGACGATCAGTATTTTATATTTGGCCCCATTATTAGTTGCAGAAAATTTGAAGCATAGCGCATACTTGGCGATGACTCCCTCGGGATTGACTAAGACTAACCCCTTACCTGCTATAGTGGAGTTGGATGAACCATCCATGTACAGGACCCAAAAACCTTTAAAAAGATCGGCACTTTCTTCGAGGAGGCTCTGTTGCAACCATAGGATGTTGGTCCCATTCTGTTCAAGCTCGGCTTCATCTGGAATGGTGCATTCAACTATAAAGTCAGCCAGTGCTTGAGCCTTGATTACTGGCCGAGGTCAGTAGTTGATGTCAAATTCTATTAATTCAACGGCTCATTTTGTAATTCTTCTGAAAGCATCCATTTGATGAAGGATTGTTATGATTGGCTGGCCAGTGAGGAGCGTTATAG
Organism: Cocos nucifera; assembly: GCA_006176705.1. NCBI lineage: Eukaryota > Viridiplantae > Streptophyta > Magnoliopsida > Arecales > Arecaceae > Cocos > Cocos nucifera. The sequence continues at coordinate 1,158,143 of QRFJ01000165.1, read as the reverse complement.
CATGTACCTGGAAGTAAGGTCGAAGTCTTCTTGCACAATTAGAAGAGCATAAGTGAATTTTTTCAACTTTGTATATCTAGTCTCAGTATTCCTTAGGATCCGGCTTATATAGTAGACTGATCGCTATACTTTTGCCTCTTCTTTGACCAGGACTATTGCTAGCGCCGTAGGGGAGACCATAAGGTAGAGAAATAGCTCCTCTCTGGATTCAGATTTGGCTAGTAGGGGGGCGAGTTGAGGTAGTTCTTGAGCTCGTCGAATGTCTTTTGGCATTCCTGAGTCTAGTGAAAATCTTTCGACTTTCTGAGGATTTAGAAGAAGGGCATGCAGCATTCGGCCGATCTAAAGACAAAACGATTTAAAGATGCCATCTTTTCGATCAAGCACTAAACTTTTTTGATAGACTTCGGAGTGGTCATCTTCTGGATAGCTCAAATTTTCTTCAGGTTGGCCTCAATCCCTCGTCTCGAGACCATGAATCCTAAAAATTTTCCTGAGGCTATCCCAAAGGCACACTTGGTTGGGTTCAGCTTCATCTTATATTTTCTGAGCACATCAAAAGCCTATTCAAGATCCGCGACATAATTGACAGTCTTTTAACTTTTGACCAGCATGTCATCGACGTAAACCTCCATATTACGGTCGATCTGCTCCTTGAAGATTTTATTGAGCAAGCGCTGATAAGTCGCGCCTGCATTTTTAAACCCGTAGGGCATGATCTTGTAATAGTAAAGACCATAGTTAGTAATAAAAGCAGTCTTCTCCTCATCCTCCGGTGCCATCCGAATTTGGTTGTAGCCAGAGAAGGCATCCATGAAGGTGAGGAGCTCGTAGCTTGAAGTCGCATCCACCAGTTGGTTGATTCTGAGCAAAGGATAGCTGTCTTTTGGGCAGGTCTTGTTAAGCTTCTTAAAGTCGATGCACATCCTCCACTTATCGTTGGCTTTCTTGACCAAGACCATGTTAGAGACCCAAGTCAGAAAGTTGACTTCTCGGATAAATCCAGTGTTGAGAAGCTTATCAACTTTTTCTGCTATTACCTTCTGTCTTTCTAGTTTATGGCCTCGAACTTTTCTTTCATTGGTCAATGCTTGCGGTCAATGGCCAGTCGATGTTCCATAACCTTGGCATCAATCCCAGGTATATCCGTCGGAACCTAGGCAAAGATGTCGGCATTCCTCCATAAGAAGACGATGAGCTGCTCCCAAACTTCATCTTCCAGATTTGAGCCAATTTGCACCGTATGCTCCGTGTTTCCGTCATTCAGGGGGATGGTCATAAGATCTTCTATGGGCTCATCCTATTTTTTGGCAAAGTCATTGCGGACATTTAGCCCATCAATAAGACAAGGGTCAGACTGTGCTTCCTTTTGCAGGATAATTAAGTAGCAGTGTCTTGTCAGAGTTTGATCTCCCCTGACCTCTCCGATCCCGTAACTTATCGAAAACTTCATCTTTAAATAATAAGTGGACACCACCGCCCGAAGTGCATTTAAACTAGGTCGGTCAAGAATTGTATTATAAGCTGAAGGAGCTTTTACTACCAAAAAATTCACCTGCACTCTGGATTATTTTGGATATTGGCCGGCAACCACAGCTAGAGTCATCACACCTTCAACTGGTACTGCAGCACCAACGAAGCCTACTAAAGGGGAGTTTATTGGTCCAAGCTGACTATTAGATTTCGACATTTTGGAGAAAGCATCATAAAACAAAATATCAGCTGAACTTCCATTATCAACTAGGATGCGACATACATCATAGTCCACTATATTTAAAGAGATTACAATTGCATCATTATGCGAAAACTGTACTTTCCATGCATCTACCTCAGTGAAGGTTATGGATTCTTCAACCCTCCATCTTTTCACCGATCCCCCAGATCCGCTGGCCTCTTCTCATCGAAGTCCCCTAGAGATAGTGTTGATGATGCCGAGAGACGGTTGATCTCCTTGTTGTTCCTCCCTCCTTGATGGTTCAGACTACGGTAGTGCCCTCGGTCGATCTTCTCTTACTTCAGACTTACGTCTGAGGAATCGACCCAACCGACCTCTCTTGATGAGCTCCTCGATCTCGTCTTGGAGCTGAATGCATTCTTCAGTATCGTGGCTGTGGTCACGATGGTAGAGATAGTATTTGTTAGGATTGCGCTCGCCAGGATGAGTGCGCATCCTTTCTGACCTCGGTAGTTGCTCCTCGATCTCAATCAATACTTATATTTTTAGAACATTGAGGGGGGCATAGTTGTGAAACCTTCTAGGGGGAGAACTTTTTCGTGCCCTTCTATTGGGGTTTCTTTGACGACGAGCTCGAGGAGGAGTTTGGGCTCGCTTGCACTCGGAGGGAGTCCATGAGCATGATCGAACTTCATTCGACCCTCCATCAGCTATGGGTTTATTAGATTCGCCCACCTACCACACTCCTACGGCTTTCTCATCCTTCAATTTGAAGGTTTCTTTCGCTCGAGTATATCCTTCAGCTCGAGCTGACAGATCGGCAAAGTTTCTGAGGTACTTCTTCAGGAAGAACAATAAATCATTCTTCCGAAGGCCACCCTTGAGTGCGGCCATTGCAATAGACTGGTCCAGATTCTGGACTTTCAATGCAGCAGCACTAAATCAGATGACATAAGTTCGAATAAATTCTCCCTCCTTCTACTTGATATGCATCGAGGAATCCAAACCTCGGTGCGGACATCAACTGCTGATGAAATGAGCCACAAACTGATGGCTCATATGGTCAAAGGAAAAGATCGTTCCCGACTTCAGCACCGAGTATCAATTTCTTGCTGCTCCCTTTAAGGTAGATGAAAAAGCTCAGCATAAGATGGCGTCTGGTGCATCATGGAGCAGCATCATGGTTCGGAAGACCTCAAGATGATCGACCAGATCAGAGATTTCATCGTAGCTTTCAAATTAGAAAAGCTTGAAGTTCGATGGAACGAACTCTTACATAATCCTCTAAGAAAAAGAAAGATCAGTGCAAATATTATTATCGTATGAGGAAGAAGTATGATGGAGCTCTTTGATTCATCGACTTATTTTCTAAAGTCTTTGATTTAGAAGATCTTCATGATCGTTGATCTTTAAAGTTTTTTGATGGGATGGAGGCAAAGCTTCCCCCGAGGTCGAATCATGGTCTGAGCAATGGCTCTCCACCCTTTATTTTCCCTTTTCGGAGGTCACCTATCGGCTAGCCCGAGTCGACCGTCCTCCAACCGGATCATGGGGCTCCAAAAAAGCCTGCTCCAATAGAATTGGCTTTGGAGCCTGTCAACATATGGCCTATACTACCTCCATGAGACCGCAAACCTACTGGACCAGCAGGTTGAACTGCTCCGCATCCACCATGGCTGCATGTGGAGCTTGAGTTGTCGAAGCTAAAGCGGGAATGGATTGATCTGAATGAAATCTAGCTATAGAGGCCATTGATCGTCGGATTGAAGCTTTCTTGGGAGGCAATTTTTTTTGAAAAGAACTCTAAAGAGGAAAAAGAGAGGTCGCTGCTGAGCACTCCTTTAAGAATAAGAAAACCTCAGGAATAGAGGGCCCTTCCTCTAGTGCCAATTCTGTTGGTGCAGAATCTGGTTGACGTCAGATCGAGCTGAATTTGGGGAAGAAGAGATCACCATCGGTGACCTGCAAAATAAAGTCTCATCCAGAGTCGGTGGTGGTGACTCTGGCAGGATCCTCCGACGATCAAGTCAGCTCTTCTAGCCAATAAAAATGGAGTGCTCAGGCAAGAATTCAGCAAGATTTTGGAAAGAAGAAGAGAGCTTAGAGAAAATATATTTGGAGGATCCCTTTTTATAGACGGAGTCTGTCATAATCGTCCGATAGTGGACCGTTTGCAGCCACATAAAATTTATTACGGAGAGAGGTGTCGCTCATAATAGACTGATAATGACATTCGTAACCGTCCGATAATGGGGTCACTTATAGCAGACTAATAAATGACAGTCGTAACCGTTCAGTAGTGGGATCACCTATCCATTGAGATTTAATAGTCAAAGTCTGAAGGATGTAGGCATTGGTTGGTGAAGAACTTTGACTTATATCAATTCCAAAGGAGTTCGAACTCCTAAAGAAAATACGACTAAAGAAAAAGTCTGAAAGGAATTTGACTCCTATAGAAATTTGACTGAAGGAGAGGTCTGGAAGGAGTTCGACTCCTATACAAATCCGACTAAAGAAGAGGTCTGAAAGGAGTTCGGCTCCTGAAGGAATCCGACTGAAGAGAAAGTTCGAAAGAAGTTTGGCTACTACAGGAATCTGACTGAAGAAAAAGTTTGGAAGGAGTTCAAATGCTGGAGAATTTTTGATCGAAGCTCTTCTATGATTACCAGTTATATTGGGCTAAGCATCAAATTAGACTTCGATGGAAGCGGGGTTTATCCCCAACACATACCATATATCAAATATGTTTAATACACTACCTTATCAAACAAAACATAACATATATACAAACAATATTCATTAGATCTATACATAACTAAGTTTCATATCTATCATTAATATCTATCATTAATAGATACAAAAGTATAAGTTCATGAGTTCATACACCATTTAAAATATAAAAACCTACAAACTATGCATCATCAAAGTCATTAGCCTCGTTCTCTCCTCCAAGTGTCGATCCCTGACCCGATGTGTCCCGATGGTGATGCAGTACGACATCATGCAACTATAGATTTGCTAACTCAAAGGCATCAATATTGAGCCATCCTTCCATTGCAGCCACTATCCTCTCGAGTGTGTGGCTGTGATTCATACAGTAATTAATTTGATCCTGCATCAAGCTCATCGATATCCTAACTGCCCCTAGCACTGCAGCATCATCAGACCATTCGGATTGGTCAGATGATGAACTGCAATGTGATTTTTTTCAAAGAACGCATACTATACCCGGACCTTAGCTGCCGCCCGAGGACTGCATCCAAGATCGCATCATCAGTCATGGAACAGATGGGCTATGATCCAACATCCCTGTTAGATCCAATCTCCCTCATCGCCTGCTTTCTTAGCTACAACATTTTTTCCTTCACAATAAACCAAATAATACCATCAGTTTGTTTCGAAGGCTTCAAAAGAATTCAAAATATGGTACAATACTTACATGACGTTGCCTCGCCTCCTCAATCACAAATTGGCTGCTTTTGTTGATAGAATTTTCCATAGGCATCGACCTTGGATAGTCCCTATTCAAACAAAAGAAAAAAAAAATGATATTAAAGTAATTTATACATTCAATAACAACATCCTATAGCATGCAATTGTAATTGTATTTATGTACCATCCTTTTCATTCCTTGCACAAAAGATGCATGATAAGTACCATAAATTCATCAATAAAAATATTAATTTATCAATTAATTCATATTAATTTTTAAAATTAATGATCAATTTATATATATTTTTGAAAAATTTATATTTTTATTAATTAAAAAATAATAAAAATTAAAAAATAAAATTTTATTATCAATAAAAAGAGATCATTTTTTTGATCATAACGAAATAAGTTTGAAGCAAAATGGAGCTAAAACGGAGAAGATATGAATTTCTAAAGATAAAAAAAAATTAAATAAAAAAGAAAAATGGCTCAGCCGACTCCACAAGCCAAGCCACCAAGCCAAGCCAAGCCATCAAAGCCGACTCAATCGTGGAAGCCATCAGCCGATCCATGATCCAGACGTGGACCGCCAGCTCAGCAGAAATCGACGAATCACGAAGCGACACGTGGTGGACCTAGACCCTTAAAGGGTTCATAAAAAATCCATCGCGGTCTACAGGGTAAAAAGGTAATTTCGCATCAAAGCAGCGAGCACTGATTGGTTGTGGTGTGTAGTGCGGTCGGTCCACGCAGTCGATGGCAATAGTAAAGATGCGATCGGATGGCCAGAATTTAATCCAACCTGATCTGAGCTGATACACATATAATTTTGATGATTTTTGATCCATTGGATTCCTATCAATGGCTAGATTTCATCCAGAGCAATAGAATTCATCCAGGACTCCTTTTAATCCGATTTTCACTCAGATTTCTCCATATTTTGATGATCAAAGAGCTCCTTAGTCCCACATTGCTCAGAAGAAAACTCTCCAGCCCTCCTAGCTCTATAAAAAGGACCCCAGGCCTCTAGAAATCAACGTCTTCAATCAAGGTGAAGCTTTAGTACAGGAGGAAGCCGGGCTATGGGTTAATGGCTACTTCAAAGCAATGGATGCCGAGAAAAAGAGTTGGACTTCTACACCATCTTTCCACCCATGTCGATCCAAGATCAAAGATTAGGCTATTTTATTTTATTTTATTTTTTTTAAATTCCATATATTTAAATTTTAAAATTTTAATTAATGTAATAATTATTTTTATGCTCTTTAATTTCATGCTCTTTATTTTTATTATAATTTAATTTTTATACTTTAATTATTATTTTTTATTTTATTGTAAGTAGATGCTAAGATCTAACTAGTAGATCTTAGTACCAAGTTTAAATTTCTGCATCTTTTAATTTTTATTTTTTTTTATTTTTTGACTTCACTTTTGATTCCAAAACTCCTCTTTTTTTTTTTTTTTGTTAAATCAAAGATTTCAAATCTAAAAATACTATCTTTCCTATGAATTCAATCCGACTCACTGCTATCTACGCATTTTTAATTATTTTAAGAAATTGGATTAAATTGATAAACACGATGTCTTAATGACAACATCGCATTTCTATTAAATTTTTGGTGTCGTTGTCAGGAAAGGCACGGACATTAAGTTTTTGATCTCTTTGATTTTTTTATAAATAAAATTTTTATTTTTTTTATAATATTGCTTACTATTTTTTTTATTATTTTGCAGAAAAAGAGATTAAAGAACAAAAAGAACCAAAAGTTTTGCTTGGTGAGATCAATCCTAATCCTAGTCCTCTTTTTATTTTATTTTATTTATTTATTTATTTTATTTTTAAATTAATTTTAAAAAAAATATTCATTTAAATCTAATTAAAAATCTTATGACAAGATTAGAAATCCTAACTACTTAGAGCATGCATTATATTAGTTTTACTTTTATTTTTATTTTTTTTGATGATTACTGGAGGCAAGATAAGCCTTTCAGAATTCAATTAGTTGCATGCATCTAGTTTAAATTGCATAGAACCCTTTTATTAAAAATTTTTTGTGCATATTCATATTAAACTAAATTAAGGGCGCAATCCAATTAAATAAGATAAGGTGGGAATTTGATCATCCTTTCTTGACCCATAAATAATCAACCAGCATCCTGCATTGACCTAAGCCTTTAATTTTAAAATCAATTAGACATCAGCTCTAGAAACTTGAGCTCAATAAGACAAAGAACTCTAAGAGTTGAATCAGATTAGGGTTAGTCAATTTGACTGGTGTCTAAAAAAGTAATTCAAGGATGACTGGGCCTAAAGAAAGGTGGTTTCTAATTAATTTCGTTAGCTTATTTGACCATGTACAATTGGTGTCTAAGACAAGCAATGGGGGGACTCCCACCAACCTTACACTTACTTGATCAGTTGATTAGTTGATCCTACACTTGGAGGACTCGAAGGTGACCTTGACAGTTAGGAGCTGTCTAGATTTAAGATAACCCTTAGTCAGGATTGATTGACCAACTTGATTACTAACCAACATCAAACCAAATTAAAACTAATTCTTCTCTCTCTTCTTAGTTCTAGGACTCCTTAGGACCTCTTCTTTAGAACTTTTATTTTTTTTATTTTTTTAAAAAAATAAAATAAAATAAATAAAAAAAAATTGAGGACATTGAGAATATAGTGAATTCTCCAACATCCGTGTGGAAAAGGATTTCAGGTCGACTAGTCAAAATATATTTAGTTTCTATTTCAGATCCTACAACCTCAACATCCATAATAAATTTAGCAAATCAGCTTCAGCCTCAAATCCTTAAGGATTTATGTTATCTAGTTGGTTTCGTCTAACCCTCTTGCATTAGGTTGCCCCAACCCACAGCAAACAACTTTGAAATTAAATCTCAAATCATTAACATGCTTCCAAAATTCATGGAAATAGAGGATGCATATATATTCATTAGAAAATTTGAAGAGGTTTGTGCAACCATGAAACTACAATAATTGTCAGAGGATGAAATCAAACTGAGATTAATCAATTTTGCCCTTAAGGATAATGCCAAAAAGTAGCTTTATAGTCTTCCAAATCAATCTATCACGATCTAGGAGGGCTTTGTGAGAATATTCTTAAAAAAATATTTTTCTCATCACAAAACAGCTAGAATTAGAAATAAAATAAACCAATTCTATCAACTAGCTAGTGAATCATTTTGAAAATACTTTGATCGATTCAAGAATCTCTTGACCCAATGCCCACACCACGGAATAGAAACTTGGAGGCTATGCCAAATAATTTATAAAGGGTTAGATTCAAATTCTCGAGCAATGCTAGAGTCCATGTGCCAGGGATAATTTATGTACGAAGAACCAAATGAAGCCTGGCAATTTTTAGAAGACCTAGCTGAGAAAAGTTTTCAATGGGAAACAACTAGAAAATCAAAAAAATCCACACCTTCAAGAGATAGAATTTACCAAATTCAAACCTCCCTAGTTGTAGAAGCCAAAATTGCAACTTCGACACGTAGGTTAGAGGCCTTAGAACTTCAAAGATTAGCCAGTGTGAACCAAGTGTCTACACCCATGTGCAACGGATGGAATGCACCAGACCATATCCTTGAGGAATGTCTCCTCCCAATGAACCAATTAGATAATAGATGTGCACAAATGAATGCCACATATCAGAGACCGTTGAACAATCCCTATGCACCCACTTACAATCCAGGTTGGAGGAATTATCCAAATTTTTCATGATCACAAAATCCAAATGTAGGCGGTCCAAGTTTCAATCAGCAGAACCCAAAGCCTAATCCTGTGATAAACACCTTGCTACCACCAGGCTTTAATATTAATGAAAAAAAGCTTAGTTCTTTAGAGAAAAGTCTGAAAATCCTAGCCAAATCTAATGCTAACACCAATGCTATCTTAAGCAATTTCATGCAAACCATGGGTCAAATTATGAATTCAAATTCTCAGGCCATAGCCCGCTTAGAAATTGGTCAACTGGCATCCACTCTAAGTGAACATGAATGAGATAGGCTACCTAGCCAACCTGAACCCAACCCCATGAATCAAAATGGTAGACTATTCTAAGGAGACCAGGTTAATCAAGTAATGCTATTCATTCCTTGAGATCAGAAAAATAAGTAGATAATAAGGTAAATACACCTGACACTAGAGAAGACTTGAGTACTGAGTCTGTTGAGCCTCCCACTGAACCATTCATAGAAATGACTAAACTATCACCCGAGTCATCAAAAGAAGAGGCGCCCAAAGTAGAATTGAAATCCCTCCTTGAGCACCTCAAATATGTATATTTAGGTCCAAAGAAAATCTTGCCTGTAATTATTGCATCAGATCTGAATCTTAACCAAGAGGAAAAATTATTAGCAGTCTTAAGAAAAAATCGAGAAGCAATAGGCTGGACCATGACAAACATTAAAGGAATAAGTCCTTCCATAGTTCAACATAGGATACACCTAGAGGAACTGGTTAGTACTGAGACTAACCACATAGAAGAATCTGAGCCAGAAATTAGTACTGATGCTAGTTTCAATTTAAATGAGATAGAAAAAAGGAAAAAGAGAATAGATGATTTACCCAAAACTTATAAACCTAAAAGCATGTTCCCTTCAACCCTAGAAGCCGGTTCTTCTTACAAAAATCAAGAGGCAACGAAATTATTTAAGCAAGATCACATTAATTTATCTTCAGAATTAAAACCATCTTTTGTCACCATTCCAATGCCCATTGAATCAAACTTAACTCCTAATACAAAACTCCATTCATGAGTATTTTAGAAGAACAAATAGAAGAAATTCTTAATAAATATGGGTTTGAGAATGGGATCACAAATTATGTTCCTAAAATTAACAATGATTATATCAATAATGGGATTATAAATCAACTTTCTGAGATTGACAATCCAAAACCATTAAAATTTGTCAATTCAATATTCGACATAGGATAGTATGCTGCATTGTGTCTAATTGAAGACGGTAAACTTAGCACCTATTGGGAGGCAATCCAATATTTAGTTTTTTTTTAGTCTAAGTTATCTTTTCAGTTGATTTTCTTTTTAGGATAATTTGAATAAACTGGAGGGAGAGCTTAAATTTTTAAAGACATGTGCTGGACCAAAAATATAGTTAGGTATATTCTTTCATGTTCTTTATCACATCCTTTATTTTCTTCTCCATTGAGGACAATGTCGATTAAGTTGGGAGGAAAAAAAATAAAAATTTTAAGTCCTCAAAAAAGTTAGTATTTAGTATTTAGACACCTAATTATGCTTAAGAATCGAATTAAATTGAGCATTTTTAAAAGAAAATTGATGCACAGATCAGAGAATCTGTAAGATATTGAGGAATCAAGTATTAAGAAAATTCAATAAAGAGTTAAGTCTAGAATATAAAAAGTTTTTCCTTGAAGCATTTCTAATTTTTTCTACTAGCATCAAAGAAAAGTCAACTTTTTATAGGCTTGTGTAGGATAACTATATGTTTCTTCATATAAAAAAATTAAATAAAATAGTTTTCAAGTACTTCTCTCTGAGTAACCGGGCCTCTTTACCTAAGCAAATATTGAGTTTCGCATCAAAAGATGGGAAGGGCAAAGAAGCTCATTGTAAAGCTTATCCTAACTCATAGCCTGTCTGATTTAAGCTAGTAAGCCTGAGGGGTATTCTATACCTAGTGCCCTAAAGCCAACTGGTTTGGGAGTCATTGGCCCAAGACTCGTTACATGGATCAAATAGAAACCTTAAGGGATTAAGACACTCAATAGTAGTATAATGTTAAAAAAAATATTGAATTTTCACTGAGTAATCGGATCCCATTGCTTAAGTAAGTAATGATATTTGCATCAAAAAGTGGGCAATGTGAAAATAAAAATCAATAAATGAAGGGCGAAAGTAGCAATATACTTGCCTATATGAAAGTTTAGACAAATCAGAGATAAAGATGGGATAATTTAAAAAAGATTCAAAAAAATTTAATATTTTTAACTTAATTTTTCTATTGATAAATATTAATATCCTAATGATATATCTCACTTAAGCTCTACTGAATATCAATGGTTATTTTGAAAATTATTTAGGTAAAATTCAAAACTCTAAAGTTAAAAGGTATTTAAAACTAAATTCTTTCTTTACTCGAGGACGAGCAAAGCTTAGGTTGGAGGGTGTGATAAGTACCATAAATTTATCAATAAAAATATTAATTTATCAATTAATTCATATTAATTTTTAAAAATTAATGATCAATTTATATATATTTTTAAAAATTTTATATTTTTATTAATTAAAAAATAATAAAAATTAAAAAATAAATTTTATTATCAATGAAAAGAGCTCATTTTTTTTATCATAACGAAACAAGTTTTAAGCAAAACGAAGCTAAAACGAAGAAGATATGAATTTTTAAAGATAAAAAAATTAAATAAAAAAATGGCTCAGCTGGCTCCGCAAGCCAAGCCGTCAAAGCCGACTCAACCGTGAAAGCCATCAATCAGTCCACGATCCAAACGTGGACCACCAACTCAGCAGAAATCGATGAATCACGAAGTGACACATGGTGGACCAAGACCCTTAAAGGGTTTACAAAAAATCCATCACGGTCTACAGGGTAAAAAGGTAATTTTGCATCAAAGCAGCGAGCGCTGATTGGTTGCAGTGTGTGGTGCGGCTGGTCCACGCAGTCCATGGCAATAGTAAAGGTGCGATCGAATGGCCAGAATTTAATCCGACCTGATCTGGGCTGATACACATTCGATTTTGATGATTTTTGGTCCGTTGGATTCCTATCAATGACCAGATTTCATCCAAAGCAATAGAATTGATCCAGAAGTCCTTTTAATCCAATTTTTACTTAAATTTCTTAATATTTTGATGATCAAAGAGCTTCTTAGTCTCATATTGCCCAGAAGAAAACTCTCCAGCCCTGCTAGCTCTATAAAAAGGACCCCAGGCCTCTAGAAATCAACATCTTCAATCAAGGTGAAGCTTTGGTACAGGAGAAAGTCAGACTATGGGTTAATGGCTGCTTCAGAGCAGTGGATGTCGAGAAGAAGAGCTGGGCTTCTACACCATCTTTCCACCCATGCCGATCCAAAATCAGAGATCAGACTATTTTATTTTATTTTTTTTTTTAAAATTCCATGTATTTAAATTCTAAAATTTTAATTAATGTAATATTTAATTTTATGCTCTTTATTTTTATTATAATTTAATTTCTATACTTTAATTATTACTTTTTATTTTATTGCAAGTAGATGCTAAGATCTAACTAGTAGATCTTAGTACCAAGTTTAAATTTCTACACCTTTTAATTTTTATTTTTTTTATTTTTCGACTTTACTTTTGATTCTAAAACTCTTCTTTTTTTATTATAAAATCAAATATTTTAAATCTAAAAATACTACCTTTCTTATGGATTCGACCCGACTCACTGCTATCTACGTATTTTTAATTATTTTAAGAAGTCAGATTAAACTGATAAACACAGTGTCTTAACGATAACATCGCATTTCTATCAAATTTTTGGATGTGATAAGTACCATAAATTCACCAATAAAAGTATTAATTTATTAATTAATTTATATTAATTTTTAAGAATTAATGATTAATTTAAATATATTTTTAAGAAATTAATATTTTTATTAATTAAAAAATAATAAAAAATTAAAAAATAAAATTTTATCATCAATGGAAAGAGCTCATTTTTTTATCATAATAAAATAAGTTTAAAGCAAAATAAAACTAAAACGAAGAAGATATGAATTTCTAAAGAAATAAAAAAATTAAATAAAAAAAGAAAAATAGCTCAGCCGGCTCCGCAAGCCAAAACAAGCCGTCAAAGCCAACTCAGCCGCAAAAGCCATCAGTCGGTCCATGATCCAAGCGTGGATCGCCAGCTCAGCAGACATCGATGAATCACGGAGCGACACGTGGAAGACCTAGACCCTTAAAGGGTCTACCAAAATCTATCATGGCTCATAGGATATTTTGGACTTTCCACTCAGCAATAGGAGGCGCTGATTAGTTGCGGTGTATGGTGAAGCCAATCCACGCGGTCCATGGGAACAGTAATTGCACGATCGGACAGTTGCAGTAGCTTGCGGTCAAGATCGGACGGTGAAGGGAGTTTTTCTACATCAAACTTCATGCGGATCACCATCCAATGGCAGCGCTCAATCCAGGGGATGATCCAATGATCCAGAACACTCTCGATGGTGATCAGGACTTTCGATGCATGATCAACGGCTAGATTTTCTCCATCAATATGCAATCGGACGGTCAGAATTTAATTCGACCTGATCTGGGTTGATACACATCCGATTTTAATGATTTTTGGTCTATTGGATTCCTATCAACAATCAGATTTCATCTAGAGCAATAGAATTCATCCAAAACTTTTTTAATACAATTTTTATTTAAATTTCTTCATATTTTGATGATCAAAAAGCTCTTTAGTCCCACATTGTTCAGAAGAAAACTCTCCAACCCTCCTAGCTCTATAAAAAGGACCCCAGGCCTCTAAAAATGAATATCTCTAATCAAGATGAAGCTTTGGTACAAGATGAAGCCAAGCTATGGGTTAATGGCTGCTTTAAAGCAACGAATGCCGAGAAGAAGAGCAGAACTTCTACACCATCTTACCACCAATGCCGATCCAAGATCAAAGATCAGGCTATTTTATTTTATTTTTTTTTAAATTTTATGTATTTAAATTTTAAAATTTTAATTAATGCAAATTTTAATAGGAATGCGATGTTATTATTAAGACATCGTATTTATCAATTTAGTTCGACTTCTTAAAATAATTAAAAATATGTAAATAGTAGTGAGTCGGATCGAATCCACAGGAAAGATAGTATTTTTAGATTTAAAATCTTTAATTTTTTTTAAAAAAATTAAAAATAAAATTTGAAGTTAAAAATTAAAAATTAAAATTATGAAGTGAAAATTAAATTATGTAGAAAAGTAAACTTAGTACTAAGATCTACTAATTAGATCTAAGCATCTACTTGCAATAAGATAAAGAGCAATAATTAAAGTATAGAAATTAAATTGCAATAAAAATAAAAAGCTAAAATCAAAGTGCAAAAAAATAAAATTTACCTTAATTAAAATTTTAAAATTTAAATATATAGAATTTAAAAATAAAATCAAATAAAATAAAATAGCCTAATCTCTAATCTTGGATCGGCATTGGTAGAAAGATGGTGTAGAAGCTCAGCTCTTCTTCTCGGCATCCATTGCTTTGAAGCAGCCATTAACTCATAGCCTGGCTTCCTCCTGTATCAAAGCTTTATCTTGACTGAAGATAATGAACTCTGGAGGCCTGGGATCTTATTTATAGAGCTAGGAGGGATGGAGAGTTTTCTTCTAGATAATGTGGGACTAAGGAGCTCTTTGATCATCAAAAATATGAAAAAATCTGGGTGAAAATTAGATTAAAAGGAGTCCTAAATGAATTTTATTATTCTGAATAAAATATGGCCATTTATAGGAATCCAACGAACCAAAAACATCAAAATCGAATGTGTATCAGCCCAGATTAGGTTGGATTAAATTCTGACCGTCTGATCGTGCGTTGATGGAGAAAATTCGATCGTTGATCGTGCGTTGGGAGTCTTGATCACCGTTGGAAGAATTTTGGACCATCGGATCATCCCCTAGATCGACCACTGCCATTGGATAGCGATCCGTGTGAAGTTTGAAGCTGAAAAATTCCTCCACCATCTGATCTTGACCGCAAGCTACCAGAGCCATTCAATCGTGCCTTTACTGTTGCCATGGACCGCATGGATCGACTGCACCATACACCACAACCAATCAGCACTCGCTGCTTTGATGTGAAATTATCTTTTTACCCTATAGACCGCGATGGATTTTCTGTGAACCCTTTAAGGGTTTAGGTCCACCACGTGTCGCTTCGTAATTCGTCGATTTCTACTGAGCTGGCTGTCTACACTTGGATCATGGATCGACTGATGGCTTCTACAGTTGAGTTGGCTTTGAAGGCTTGGCTTGGCTTCATGGCTTGGCTTACGGAGCCGACCGAGTCATTTTTCTTTTTTTATTTAATTTTTATTTCTTTTATATTTAGAAATTCATATCTTCTCCATTTTAGCTCTATTTTGCTTGAAACTTATTTTGTTGTGATTAAAAAAATGAGCTCTTTCTATTAATTATAAAATTTTATTTTTAAATTTTTATTTTTTTAATTAATAAAAATATAAATTTTTCAAAAATATATATAAATTGATCATTAATTCTTAAAAATTAATATAAATTAATTGATAAATTAATACTTTTATTGGTGAATTTATGGTACTATCACATCCTCTAATTTAAGCTTTGCTCATCCTCGAGTAAAGAAAGAATTTAGTTTTAAATATCTTTTAACTTTAGAATTTTGATTTTTACCTGAGCAGTTTTTAAAATGGCCATTGATATTCAGTAGAGCTTAAGTGAGATATATCATTGAGATATTAATACTTATCAATAAAAAAATTAAGTAAAGAACATTAATTTTTTCTAAATATTTTCTAAATTATCCTAATTTGTCTCAACTTTCATATAGGCAAGTGTATTGCAACTTTCATCCTTCATTTATTTATTTTTATTTTTATATTACTCATTTTTTGATGCAAGTATCATTGCTTACTTAGACAATGGAATCCGATTTTTGATGAAAAATCAATATTTTTTTTTTAACATTATACCACTATTGAGTGTCTTAACCCATTAAGCTTTCTATTTGATCCATGTAGCAAGTCTTGGATCAATGACTTCCAAACCAGCTAGCTTTAGGGTACTAGGTATAGAATATCCCTCGGACCTACTAGCTCGAATCAAACAAGTTACGAGTTAAGACTAGCTTTACAACGAGCTTCTTTGCCCTTTCCATCTTTTGACGTGAAACTCTATGCTTGCTTAGGCAAAGAGGCCCAGTTACTCAGTAAGAAGTACTTGAAAACTATTTTATTAAAATAATTTTTCATATGAAGAAACGTATAGTTACCCTACATAAGCCCATAAAAAGTAGGCTTTTCTTTGATGCTAGTAGAAATAATTAAAAATACTCAAAAAAAAAATTTTATATTCTAGACTTAATTCTTTATTGAATTTTCTTAATACTTAATTCCTCAATATCTTACAGATTTTCTAATCTATGTATCAATTTTTTTTAAAAAATATTTAGTTTAATTTGATTCTTAAACATAATCAGGTGTCTAAATACTAAATACTAATATTTTTTGAGAACTTAAAATTTTAAAATTTTTATTTTTCTCCCTCCAACTTAATCAACATTGTCCTCAATGGAGAAGAAAAAATAAAGAATGTAATAAAGAACATGAAAGAATACACCTGACTCAGTATATTTTTGGTCCAGTACATGCCTTTGAAAATTTGAGCTCTCCCTTCAACTTATTCAAATTATCCTAAAAAATCAACTGAAAAGATAAATTAAACTAAAAAAACTAAATATTGGATTGCCTCCCAATAAGCACTAAGTTTATCATCTTCAGCCAGACACAATACAGCTTACTATCCTGTGTCAAATATTGGATTGACAAATTTCAATAGGTTTGGATTGTCAATCTCAGAAAGTTGATTTATAATCTTATTATTGATATATTCATTATTAATTTTAGGGACATAATTTATGATCCCATTCTCAGACCCATGTTTATTAAGAATTTCTCCTATTTGTTCTTCTAAAATACTCATGAATTGAGTTTTTGTATTAGGAGTTAAGTTTGATTCAATGGATGCTAGAATGGTGATAAAAGATGATTTTAATTCTGAAGGTAAATTAATATGATCTTGCTTAAACAACTCCGTTGACTCTTCATTACATGCCTCTTGATTTTTGTAAGAAGAACCTGCTTCTAGGGTTGAAGAGAACAGGCTTTTAGGTTTATAAGTTTTGGATAAATCATCTATTCTCTTTCCCCTTTTTCTATCTCATTTAAACTAGAACTAACATCAGTACTAATTTCTAGCTCGGATTCTTCTATGTGGTTAGTCTCAATACTAACCAATTTCTCTAAATTTTTATTTTGGCTAGCATCAGTACTAGCCTCTCTCACCTGATCTTGGTATGGATCCATAAGAATCCTATAGCTTTTAAGTTCAAAAATTACTTTGGCATTCTTAAATTGGATATTCTTAAGTGAGACATTAAATTGATAACTTGGTCCAGATAGTTGGTGGACATTAGGTGGGTTGTTTGAAATTGGTAGGCTCGATAGTTAACCTAGTTCTCTTCTCATGTTAGATTCAGCTAGTTGTCCAATTTGAACTTCTAGCCTGACGATAGATTACTATTGAGTCAGAACCAATTATTGAAGTTGATTAAATCTATCGTCGACTAGATTCGTCTCTTGAGGAGGTGGGTATAAGGGCTGATTATGATGTGGTGGCTAGAAAGGCTTACTAGGCTGACCTCTGTTATAAGCATAGTTCTGGTATTGAGGTCTATTCTGATAATTTTACATTGATGGAGTTTGGATCTGAGCCTGAGTTTGTTGTGATTTTCAAGAAAAATTGGAATGGTTTCTTCAGCCAGAGTTATATGAATTTGAAAATGGATCATTAACTGGCTTGGAGTAGCCTTTAGCAGCTTGGACTTGTTCTTGGATAAATGATGGAAACTATGCAGTCATAGGACATTCACTCACATGATAGGTTGGGCTAGCATAGATTGAACAAATCTCCTGATAATTAAAAGATGATGTGAATTGTGCAAGAGATTATTGACCTAGGGTTAGGACTTGATTTAATTTCTGAGCAAGAAAGTCCACTTTATTTATCAAATTTGAATCAGTCTTAGGACTAGATTCTAGATATTTAAATTCATGGATCCCTATCCAGGTTTGGTAGAAAGATAACAAAGCATGGTTAATTGAGTTTTTACTTAGGATTTCAAATAAGGTATAGGCTTCATCCTCACTCTTGTTCATGAATGCACCTCTACAAGATGCATCTACCATCTATTTGTATTGGTCTCCTAAACCCTTATAGAAAGCTTGAATTATTTTCCACTTAGATAGACCATGATGTGGGCATTTTCCAAGAAGTTCCTTAGGTCTCTCCCATGACTCATGAATCTATTCCCTTGGAAGCTGAGCAAATCCAGTGATAGCTCACCTCATAATGTTGGTTCGGCCTTTGAAATAATTTTTTTTAAGAAATTCACTTTGCAAGTCAGCCCAAGTTTTAATTGGTCTTCCTATTATGCCAAGCCAATACTTAGCTTTGTCTTTTAATGATAAAAAAATAAAATTAGTCTAAGAGCATCATTAGTTAAATTTTGAATTCTCACCATAAAGCAGATTTCTAAGAATTCATCCAAATATTTATAAGGATCTTCATTGGTGCTCCCATAGAAAGATGGAAGCATCTGAATTATAGTCGGCTTGATCTCATAGTGGATAGCATGAATTTCAGATAATTGGATATAAATCGATGGATTATAGATGGAAGGAATAAAGTATTCCTTCATCTGCTTAGGTGGTTCTCTAAAATTTTCAGCCATTTAGTTATCGAATTTAATACAATTCAGTCTTTTAATTTTATGGTTGGATTCAACTAGATCAGGTAAAGCAATTTCCTACCGTGCATGCACTAGTGCAACCCTAACGTGTGGTTCAAAAAAAATTTTAGAATATTTTTTTATATTTTTTTATTATTTTATTATATTAAAAATTAATTTTATTTATTTTATTTATTAATTTTAATTTAATTTAATTATCATTTTTAATATTTTTTTAGTTAGTTTAATTTAATTTTTATTTTATTTTATTTTATTTTTAAAAGAGAAAGGAGAAGAAAGAAAGAAAAGTTCTAAAGAAGAGGTCCTAAGGAGTCCTAGAACTAAGAAGAGAGAAGAATTAGGTTTAATTAGGTTTGATGTTAGTTAGCAATCAAGTTGATTAATTAATCCTGACTAAGGATTATCCTAGATCTAGACAGCTCCTAACTGCCAATGTCACCTTCAAGCCCTCCAAGTATAGGATCAGCCAATCAACTGACTAGGTAAGTGCAAGGTCGATGGGAGTCCCCCCGTTGCTTATCTTAGACATCAATTATGCTTGATCAGATAAGCTAACGGAGCCAATTAGAAACCACCTTCCTTTAGGCCCAGTCATCTCTGAACTACTTTCCTAGATACCAATCAAATTGACTAACCCTAATCTGGTTCAACTCTTAGGGTTTCTTATCCTATTAAGCTCGAGTTCCTAAGGCTAATGTCTAATTGATTTTAAAATTAAAAGCTTAGATCAATGCAGGATGTTGGTTGGTTATTTAAGGGCTAAGAAAGGATGATCAAATCTCCACCTTATCTTGTTTAATTGGATATTGCCCTTAATTTGATTTAATATGATATGCAAAAAAAAAAAAATTCAATCAAAGGGTTCTATGCAATTTAAACTAGATGTATACAACTAATAAAATTCTGAAAGATTTATCTTGCCTCCAGCAATCACCTGAAAAAAATAAAACTAATATGATGCATGCTCTAAATAGTTAGGATTTCTAATCTTATCATGAGACTTTTAATTAGATTTAAGTAGATATTTTTTAAATTAATTTAAAAATAAAATAAATAAATAAATAAATAAAAAGGAAAGAGGACTAGAGTTAGGATTGATCTCACAAAGATTAGATGCTTTCTTCCTTTCCCCTTTTTTTTGCTATAAAATAAATAAATAAAAAGTTAGTATGCAATATTTAAAAAAATATTTATAATTAATTTATAAAAAAATCAAAAAAATAAAAAAAATAGCATCTATTTCTTTCCCGGCAATGGCACCAAAAACTTGATAAGAATGCGATGTTGCAAAAACTTGATAGGAACGCGATATTGTCGTTAAGATACTGTGTTTATTTGTTTAATCTGACTTCTTAAAATAATTAAAAATACGTAGATAGCAGTGAGTCAGATCGAATCCACAGGAAAGATAGTATTTTTAGATTTGAAATCTTTGATTTTACAAAAGAAAAAGAAAAGAGGAGTTTTGGAATCAAAAGTGAAGTTAAAAAATAAAAATTAAATAAAAATTAAAAGGTGCAGAAATTTAAACTTGGTACTGAGATCTACTAGTTAGATCTTAGCATCTACTTACAATAAAATAAAAAATAATAATTAAAGTTTAAAAATTAAATTAAAATAAAAATAAAAAGCATGAAATTAAAGAGCATAAAAATAAATATTGCATTAATTAAAATTTTAGAATTTAAATACATAAAATTTAAAAAGAAAAAAATAAAATAAAATAGCCTGATCTTTGATCTTGGATCGGCATGGGTAGAAAGATGGTGTAGAAGTCCAGCTCTTCTTCTCGGCATCCATTGCTTTGAAGTAGCCATTAACCCATAGCCTAGCTTCCTTCTGTACCAAAGGTGCTCCTGTACCAAAGCTTCACCTTGATCGAAGACATTGATTTCTAGAGGCATGAGATCCTTTTTATAGAGCTAGGAGGACTGGAGAGTTTTCTTTTGGACAATGTGGGACTAACGAGCTCTTTGATCATCAAAATATGAAGAAATCTGAGTGAAAATTGGATTAAAAGGAGTCCTGAATGAATTCTATTACTCTGGATGAAATTTGGCCATTAATAGGAATCCAACGAACCAAAAATCATCAAAATCAGATGTGTATCAGCCCAGATCAGGTCAGATTAAATTCTGACCATCCGATCGCACCTTCACTATTGCCATGGACCATGTGGATCGGCTGCACCACACACCGCAACCAATCAGTGCTCGCTGCTTTGATGCAAAATTACCATTTTACCCTATAGACCGTGATGGATTTTTTGTGAACCCTTTAAGGGTCTAGGTCCATCACGTGTCGCTTCGTGATTCATCGATTTCTGCTGAGATGGTGGTCCACGCCTGAATTATGGACCGACTGATGGCTTCCATGGCTGAGTCAACTTTGATGGCTTGGCTTGGCTTGGTGGCTTGACTTACGGAGCCGACTGAGCCATTTTTTTATTTAATTTTTTTTTATCTTTAGAAATTCATATCTTCTTCGTTTTAGTTTCGTTTTGCTTCAAACTTATTTCGTTATGATCAAAAAAATGAGCTCTTTTCATTGATAATAAATTTTTTAATTTTTATTATTTTTTAATTAATTTTTTAATTAATAAAAATATAAATTTCTCAAAAATATATATAAATTGATCATTAATTTTTAAAAATTAATATAAATTAATTGATAAATTAATATTTTTATTAATAAATTTATGGTACTTATCAATGCACTCACTTATGTATGAATGGAATCAATCTGACTCCTATTCACCTTTGTCACCTTCGATCGTTGCTAAAGAATATATATAGTTATAGCTAAAGAAAAAGAATAACAATATCAAAATAACTTGAAACATTAAACATACTTTAGATGTCTTGCTCTCAAAATGCTCACATAACCACCGCCAATCATCACTAGACCTGGCCCAGTTTCTATAAGGCTGGGTCATAAGGTTAATCCCGCTCGCTCGTAGATCATTACAATATGTATGAAGCCTACATTGCCGATCTGTATACCTATTTACAGCAATTTTGTGGATAGACATCATCACTTCTTAGTCGGTGCAATCCTCGAACATAATGATATCCTGTACATGCGAACAAGATTATTAATAGATGTATTGTGAAAAGGACAAAATGCATGAATTTCCACTATTGGTGCTCCAATTCTTGTTTAGTAACATTATTGTTATTAAATAATAAGTATTGTAAGAAATGAAGAGAAATCTTGATTTTTCAGACTAGGTTCGTTCAGATCTGATTGGATCAAGAGATATATTTCAAAACTTTTCTCTTTGATCCGAATCAGATCTAAAATATTTCAGATCTGATTTTTATTATTCTAATAATTAAAATAAAATATAGATAAATTAAATCAAATTTAATTTACCTTGATTTAGGCTAATCCTATTATCCGTAGATGATCCTGTAACTAGTGGAAAGTTCTGGATCTAGCGACGCAAGTGCCTGACCTCTACCAGTATCCACTCGGGTTGGATCTGAAGATCCTCTTCTTTTCTATCACATCTCCAAAAATTAGATCTGAATCTGATTTGGAGGATCTTCAAAATAGCTTTCGAAGATTAGCAGTTGTCCTTTGCAGCAGCGTAGCCTTCTAGCTTTCTGTCGCCTTTCTCTTGCTTAGATTGCACCAACTGAGATCCCAAACTTCTTTGGGCGTGGAGAGGAGAGGAAGAAGATGGGGAACTTAGGCATGGAGGAGGAAAGAGAGAGGCAGCCTTGGGGCGTAGAGAATTTTTTTTTTGCCTTTTAAGTTGGGCGCAGGGTCTTATTTATAGACTATGCGTGATCCAACTCCTCTTCATTCCCAACCAATCACAATCCTTTGTAAAATCAGATCTAAATTTGATTGATGGGAATAGAGTCCCTTGGATTCATCCTTAGATGGCGCCTAAGACCAGTCAAAGTTGGTTCTTAGGAGGAGTCTAATCGGAATCCAAAAAGGAGATGGAGTCCCTGTCCAACAGGGACTCTTGGGCGCCTCCTGCTTAGGCGCACGCCACCCTTGGCGTGCGCCCTCCTCCTTGCCAGTTTCTAGCAGGGGGACAAGCCCCCACCAGCTCTCCAATAGGTGCATGACATGTGGATAGAAGTCAAAGTGTCAATGGTCAATATTTGACCAGTCAAAGGTCAACTTTTGACCAAAGTCAAAGGACGAGAAATGGCAGGTGACCAAAAATGGCAGGTATTATCTTACAAAATAAGACAACCCTTTTCTGACCTAAACAGACTTTAGTCAGACCAAGTGAAGGCCTCTGATTGAGCATAAACTCCTTTGGCTCAGTCAGGACAACTATTTATGATAGTAAAAGAAGAACGTTAGGTTCAATCGAGTGCTAGCATGATTTTTTTGAACCTAATTGAATCTCATTCAGATCAATTGAACTGGATCAGTTCAATTAATGATCACTAGATTCAAATTCTTATTTGTGTGATCCAGTTAGGTTCAGTTCTGTATGGTAATGGGATATGTCATGATCTCTATCATCGACATCATCGAAACTTCTTTCGATGGATCAGAACTCTTCTGATTCGAACAGCTAGAATGATCAATCATCTAAATCATTCTAATTACTCTCAAAATCCACCAGTAACACCTAGCAGTATATGGTGGCAACCCATCAGAGCTAAATGCGAACCTCTTGGTGCAGCTACTTGTGTGATTAAGTTCTTCTATCTTGAGCCCCGATCAGATTAGGGTTAAGGTGAACTCGTCAAACCCTAGTTTCTATCATATGATGTAATCATTCGATTCAAGTCTGATGTGAAAATCCTAAATAGAAACTCTTTCTATTATTTCACTCTTGCCATGGCCATGGGCTTCTAGACTTGATTCTCATGATCATCATAGGGCTGCTCCTCTACCACCGAGGTAGATAGATTCCATCTTGATGCAATCCAGTTCCTACAATGAACATGTTATAGCCAACATACACCTCAGGGTTCCATATGGCTAGGAGACCGAGTAATGGTGTAGTCAAACTATAACACCCTCAAGGTGAACTGCCGATGCACCTCAGATCAAAGAACCAGACACACCATTGCAGCATCGAGTCAGTCATTGACGAGAAGGTAGACTTCCTAATGACTACTCGAGGTGGTCACGCTCAGTGCCCTCATTCTCTAACGAGTATCCTGTACTCTCGCTTCGGTGTCTCCACACCATAGACTCAAGACTCATCTACTAAAGAGAAGCGATTGTACACCAACCTTTCGGATCAATCACCATCCTCGTGATGATCCTATGGTCAGGAAGCATTTTATGAGTTAATAATGATTATTCATGTCTTAAATTTTCAACTCTTGAAAATATAAATTATCATTACCATTAATTCAAAGGATGTATCACAAACACTAAATACACATGTGATAGAAAATAACCCATTTTATTGATTATAGTCAAAATTATAATTTTACCTCTAGAAGTGTATTACAAGTGTCAGCCAATTCTGGCTTTTAAGGCATATATATCTAACAATCTCCCACTTATCCTAAGGTCAATTGGCTATAAGTCTAAGTCCCATATTCTTAAAATGGGCTTTGATCTTTTATTGTCCCAACGGCTTTGTAAGTGGGTCTGCCACATTGTCTGCGGAATTGACTCTCTTGACCTCGACGTAACCCTTCTTGAGGTAATCGCGGATAAGATGGTATCGCCGCTTAATGTGCTTGGATTTCTGATGAGACCTCAGCTCCTTAGCAAGGGCTATGGCACCATTATTGTCGCAGTACAGAGGAATGGCATCTGATGGCATTACTCCAATTTCTGCAGCAAACTTCTTGTACCAGAATGCTTCCTTCGTAGCCTCTGATGCAGTGATATATTCTGCTTCCATGGTGGAATATGCTATCACGATTTGCTTGAAACTCTTCCAACTGACAGCACCACCATTGCACACAAACAGACTCCCAGATGTCGACTTTCGATCATCTACATTGGACATGAAATCCGAGTCTATGTATCCCTGGACTTGGAGTTCTCCGTTACCAAAGACCAACATCATATCCTTAGTTCTTCTTAAGTACTTAAGGATACATTTCACAGAAGTCCAGTATGCTTCACCTAAATTTGACTGATATCTACTTGTGATACTCACAGCATGGGCTATATCAGATCGTGTACATAGCATGGCATACATGAGGTTCCCTATTGCAGAAGCATAAGGGATCTTGCTCATATGTTCTATTTCCTCAGATGTGCTATGGCACATCTTCTTGGAAAGATGAATACCATGTCTGAAGGGTATTAATCCCCTCTTAGAGTTTTCCATACTAAACCTCCTTAGTACTTCCTCTATATATATCTTCTGTGAAAGTCCTAGCATCCTATTCGATCTATCCCTATAGACCTTAATTCCTAGAATAAAGGATGCTTCACCTAGGTCTTTCATGGAGAATTTCTTGGACAACCATATTTTGACTGTCGTCAACATGAGAGTATCATTTCCAATAAGGAGGATGTCATCCACATACAATACGAGAAAGACAACAGCGCTCCCATTGACCTTTTTGAAGATACGATTTTTCTTCATTTTTGATAAAACCAAACATTTTGATCACATCATTGAAACAAGTGTTCCAGCTCCGAGATGCTTGCTTAAGTCCATATATGGACCTTTGCAGCTTGCAAACCTTGTGATCAGTATCACTGGATGTGAAACCTAGCGGCTATTCCATATAGATATCTTCCTCAAGATATCCATTTAAGAATGCTGTTTTCACGTCCATTTGCCATATTTCATAATCAAAATAGACTGCAACGGCAAGCAATGTGCGGATGAATTTTAGCATGGTCATTGGAGAAAAGATATCCTGATAGTCAATGCCTTTGCATTGACTATAACCTTTTGCCACTAGTCTAGCCTTGAATGTCTCCACATTCCCATCTACACCAATCTTTCTCTTAAAGATCCATTTACACCCAATAGGTACTATACCTTCTGGTGGATCTACCAAGGTCCAGACTTGGTTTGAGTGCATCGAGTCAATTTCTGACTGCATTGCCTCTAGCCATTTCTCGGAGTCGATATCTGATATCACCTCATTGTAGATTTTGGGATCATCACCATGAGCACCATTACCTACGAGGAACATTTTCTCTACTTTCTCTGAAATAATACCTAAGTATCTTTCAAGAGGATGGAAAACTCTTTTCGATCTACGAGGTGG